>NW_010586500.1:147276-213875 GCF_000705375.1 Tinamus guttatus
CCGCCCCGCGCCGCCGCGGGGGTGGTGCGTGTGGCGAGAGAGACCCGTAAATACGGTAATACTGACCGGTAAATACGGTAATAGCGACCGATAAATACCCGTGTGCAGCACACATCTATACACATGTGTAACACAGCATGCATATCTGTGCATATTCATGTGCATATTTGAATACATTCGTGTGTTTTACATATGTATATATAATAATTCACATTTTGTTTATAAAATATGTGTATAATAAACATACATGAATACCTTTAATATGTGTGCTTGTATAATGTTTTATGGGAAATGTTTTGTTTCATATGCCTATTTTTATATATGTGTTATACTATTATGTTATTTGTTATGTGTAGAATGTTATATATATGTAGAATGTTTCCCATGTCTGTAATAGTTTGTATATGTCTATTGTGCACGTAACACTTGGCCTGTGTGTAATGCTTTATGTTTGTGTGCTTTTATGTTCCTAATGCTTTTATACATAGCTTGGTTTATATATAATATCAATTACATACAGTATTATTTATATATGTATTGGTTTAGATATATGAATATGTTTGGTAAGTATATGCAAAATTTTTTTTTTTAAAAAGCCCCAAACACTAAAACATCCCCTCAAAAAAGCACTTAGGCCAGGGGCACTGCCCAGCCTTTCCTTAGACCCAGCTGCTGCCTCTTTTATTGTGTGGCAATGGCTATTTTTTAACCTGGGAAAGTGTCCTGAGCTGCAAATTAGTCATTGGCAACAACCCTGTGTTTCTTAAGGGATTCAAGCACCCAGCAGCTCCTGAAGACAGCAGTGGAGTGGCGAGATATATAGGTGTGTGTGTGTGTGTGTATAAAAGAGGCCATGCATGCGTGCTCACACGCAGGTGGGCAACCAGGCTCACCGACTTGTCAGCGCTGGACACGCACCCTTTGCTGAGCCTGACTGCAGGCGCTGACATTTCAGATGCAGCAGCAGCCCGAAGGGAAATCAGAGCTGCCTGCTCCAAAACACTGGCCCTTTCCCCTAGACCAAAATAGACCTGCGCGTGGCTGAGCTGCTCTGCTGCCAGCCGGCTGAGGGTGATGGCAAAGATCCTCAGGGAGCAGCTGCTTGCACAAGGGATCCTCCTTGGGGTCAGCTCCCACCCGGGAGGTTTTGCAGGATGGGTGTTTGTGCTGAATGCCTGGAGATGCCTTTGATCAACAGGTAGCACAGGGACTGCGATTCTGCCTCTTCAGGACGTTAGCGGGCAGGAGTTAACGAGGCAGGAAAAAAGAAATTTATACAATTCCATGGAAGGGGCAGAGGTTTGCAAATGAGCCCTGGAGGAGGCCTTTGTTTTGCCCAAAGCTCATACACCTGCAACTGATTGTTGCTCCATGTTTACAGAGCTGAGAATCAGCAGCAGAGGGATTAAAACTCTGTTTAGCTTTGAAAGAACTTCCTCCTCCTTTCACTAATGCAGTGAGGAGTCACTACAGAGTCAGGGCTTTGCAGCAGATCTTTCACTGCTGGAGTTATTGCCATGCAGAAATTTGGCTGCATACAGTAGGCCCAGCATGTTTTGTGCATAAGCTTGTGTCCATTGCAAAGACACCCAAACAGCCTCTCACACCTTCTCCTGGAGATGCACATAAAACTCACTGAACTATGAACCACTGACAGTTATACTGATGATGCTGTCCATTACCCTTACATCTGCAACACATCTGCATGGTACTGTTTATAAAATGTCTCAGGTTATGGGGTGAATCATGGTATAATTGGGCTGTGATATGAATCTGCAGCAGTAGTAGTGCTGCGGGAGTGAGAAGCAGCACGTGATTACCTGGTAATGCAAAAAATGATGTGTCACCTGAATGCAAATACTGGTGACATTGCTGCTTTACCACCTGGCAAGGGGAGGTTATCTGCACTATATATTCCCGGTGGAGTGCAAAGCAATTTTTTTTTTCTTAAGTCAAACTGAGAAAATCAGAGGAGTCAGGTGGCTCCGTGCCACTGCTGCCGTGAGCAAGGGTATGCGGGGACCCTCCACACACTGTCCCTTCACTTCAACATCGATCCTCGCTGTCCTGCTCCTGTGGAGGATGGGCAGACAGGTGAAGAAGCCATAGTGCCAAGCTAACCCTGCAAATCAGCACAGATAGTGAAATTCAGGGGTGCGGCTGCATGTGAAACACGTTAGATTAGGACAGCGCATAGCAAAAATCAGCAGTGTTGCTTTACAGAAACGCAGCCAGCGCTTGACTACTAGTTGTGACTCGTTCAAGTTCCTACAGGTTGGGGGATTTACAGAGGATTATTTATGTGGTGATTACAGCATGAAGATATGAGTTAAAGGATGCACTTCCAGTGTGAGAATGAAGCCAGTAACACTTGCCCTCCTTCAGAGTAAACTCTGGGCAAGAAAACCCCTTGTGCTGTAAGTGCAGAACCCTTATACCTGGAAACCCAGGATTTCCGTAGCCTGCCCATGTGGGTTTGGGCTGTGTTATGTGATCCACAGGTTCAGGCAGTCTCAGGCAAGTTTGCATCCTCTGGGCAGGATAGGTGAGGAACTGTGTCTGACCGCTTTGGTCTCTATGTAGCTGGTGGCTCTGGGCCGTGATCTCAGACCTCACGAGCAAACACGCTCTAGAAAATCTTTCTTCTTGCCTGGAAAATGATTCCCCTGCCAGATCCTGATGGATGTCTCCAGAGGGATGTCTCTAAATCCTGCCCCTGCCAGGTGGATATGCAAGTAGCTGAGTCATCCAGCAATGGTGGGAAGCTGCTCATGAGGATATCCACCCTTCCTCATGCCGCTGAGGATGGGCTCCTGCTGGCTGCAGCTGGGTGAGGATGAGGAAAGACACCTACCTCCTGAAATGGCCTTTGGCGCTGAGTCACGGGGTGACACGTGCTTGATTTTGCCACACCCCCATTTCCTGAAATAACCTGCAGGGCCAGTAGAGCAAACGCTCAGGCCCCACTGCGGTGGCCAACTTGTGGGGAACTTGTGGGCCGCTTTGTGCTCTTGTGAGTGGCTTGTGTTTCCCTGTGAACTGGGGCTTGTCGCCCTGCTGTGGCTTAAGGCAGTGACACGGGCGTCGCTTTCTCCCCAAGGGATGAGCTGAGCCCTGGTCGTTCCATCCTCACTCCTGCCTGGAGGGGCATGAGCCCCACGCCAAGGAAACATCCTCCATGGGCCTGGCTGTGCGCTGGCTCGGGGCTTCCTGCTCCTCTGCTGGCCTCAGGGAGGTGTCCAACATTTTCTTAGCATATGAAGTCATTTTCCACTGGAGGCCACCTTCGTGTGGTCCTGGTTGTCCATGTCTCTGCCTGGCACTGACCCTGTGGAGGGGATGAGTCCTCCATAGGCACTGCACGAAATCCCCTGGGGATCCCAACTGATGGGGTACGTTGCTCGAGCTTGACCACACAATGTCCCTTGTCGCGGGCCTCAGGGCTCACAGTCGCGTGCGCCGCTTTGGCCAGCAAGCAGTACCAGGCGTGAGCCAACTCTAGCACCAGGCAGGCAGGTCCCGCGCGCCGCCATGAGCACGAGCCGCAGGATGAGTCAGTCCCAGCAGCAATGCCCCGTGACCATGAGGCTGCGCGCGCTCACCAGGGGCAGAGCTGGCCTCCCACGTGCTCCGTGACTCGCCTCCATGAGCTGGTTTCAATGGGGGGACACCCTGGTGGAGCTGCTGAGCCTGTCCTTGGCCGTCTGGCTCTGGGCTCTGTGCTGTGGACAAGGAAAGGCCAAGGGAGCCAGGCTTGGGTGCCAAACGTCTCCTCGGAAATGCAAGTTTAAGATTTTTAGTGTCTGAGCAGAGTCCCCATCACTGATTTGGGGTGCAAGGAGTGTTTGGTGCGAATCGTGCCAACAGCCGGGACCCAGGAGTGGTTCGGTCACACCAACTGCTGAGGACTAAGTCGCTTGATGTCCCTGGGGCACAAACTGATGGTGCAAGTGGCTCGATTAAACCTGGGGAGCAGCCTGTTGTGCAGTGAAATGACAACAGTGGAAAGCAGCAGCTCTCTGGAAACTGGAGAGAGAGGGAAACCCAGCTTCCTGGCTAAATACCTGCAAGCGGATTTGCCGTGTAAATGCCAAACTATAAATAAATTTAAAAAAGCAGAACAAAAATGCTGCCTCTGATTTACCTCAGTTAAAAGAAACCTACGTGTGAACACGTGGTGATGTGGTTAGGACACATGATGCTTGCGGAGAAAGCCAGTAGCACCGGCAGTTCCCCTGGGTGAAGGGCAAACACCAGGGTGTTGTTTGCAAGCCAACTTCTGTGTTCGTCGCACGTGATGGCTGGCCCGTGTCCCCTGCTGCCCGTGCTGTAGGTAGCTTTGAAGGAGAAAGCAGGCTGGCCAAGAAGTACTGTCAGCAGTACAGACAGGATGGAGAAGAGGGGTGCAGCCCGGGAGACATGGATCTCTTGAAAGGAGTTAGGTGCATATCCAGGAGTTATTTCTAGCTTGTAGTTAATGTGCCTCGACAGGTTGAGGGTTTTGATTTCATAGGAATACTTTTCTTTTTCTGTGTCAAAGGATGTCCCTGCTTCCTCTGCTGGGTTAAGCGCAGGATTTTGGAGCGTGGAGTTGTTAGTGATGTGTGTTTCCCCAGGGCACTTCTGGAAAGTGCAGAGCTACAGTGGCAAACACCCAGTAGTACCTAACTTGCACCTCAGTGACAATCCTGCAGGCAGCAGGCAGCTCAGGAGAAGGGAGAAGCACCAAATCAACAACCTGATCAGTTCTGGGCCTTCCCTGAGCATCAGGGCAGCGTGCGCTGCTCCATGTGCAATGAAGAGGAAAAAGGCAAATGACTGCACTGAGCTTAAAGGGCGTCACTGCTCTAAGCACGTGCAAAAATCAAGACAGTAGTGGGGTTTATTTGACCTGCCTTTATAGTGTAGGTCATAGCTGGCTTCCTAGGAAAATCAGTGAGCTCCTGTAATTACCCTGGGGACTTCACATTACTGGCCATGCCCTACATCTCTTCCGTTCTTCTTGTGGCACATTACAGCTGTGGTTATAATGGGTCTTGACTTGGTTATTGGCACTTTGATGTTTTCTGTGGCTTTTGGGGTAGATGTTTGGTGATCCCTTGCGCAATAAGCACTACTGTATGGTTGCCTATGGTCTCAGGGGACCTCATATGGTGACCCAAATTCTCATTTTTTTACCTGTTGCTCTTCTCTGAAGCTGTGTGGGAAGTGGTTAATACCGGGTACTCACATTTGCAGCCTCTGGGAGCCTTTTATTCCTGTCTCCAAAGAGGAGTTTGGGTCTTAGGTGATGGGAGGAGATGGCACTGCTCAGGGACAAAACCTGCTTCAGAGAATGGGTGACCTGTTCCAGTCCCTGAAAGGGAAGGTAGCAGCACAGAGGGAGGGAACGGAGTGTGAAATTTCCACCCCAGCAGCCTGAAGAAAGCAGCTGTTTCCATTGCGTGAAGAGCCTTTCCCTGGCAGGGCAGTTTCTGAAGGTGAGAGACGGCCCCAGCGAAGGTCTGAAAAGGTGCCAGAGGGTTATGGCCCTGTCTATCAAGTGGGGGCTGTGGGTCTGCAGGATGGAAGAGGAAATCTGAAAGTAACCCCTTACTGCTGGACTACACAGCCCAGCTCCTCCCTTCCACAGTCTCTGAAAGGAGCAGTCATTTTTTTCTTGCTGGTTTTAAGTAAATGTGGATTTCACAGTCATGCTATAAAAATCCTTGCAGGGTAGAGGCCCGGGAAGTCATTTCTGAGTGGAGTTGAGTGTTCTCCTTACCTTTGCCCATGTCCTTCTCGTCTATTGTGGATTTTTAGAATGAAAGTTAATCTAGAACCACTTTTTTTTTTCTTTTTCTTTTTTTCTTTTTTAATAAGACAGCTCATTTTTTACATCTGTGAAGAAATCCTGTCTTGTATCAGCTGTTTTGGATGAAAACCAAGGCTTTGGTTGACTAGAATGGAAGAACCCAGAAGCATTCCTTGAGATGTTCGCCCCAATGTCTGTGGCAAGTTCCAGCTGGGGTCACTAGCCCAGTCACAGCACTGGGCTGTGCAAAGCTGCTGACTCCAAAGAGAAGGGTGTCTGAATCTTGCTGATGGCCAGTGCTGGGTGCAGCCAGGGAATCAGATTGCAAAGGGCCATGGGATGATAAATCTTGTGCAAAATCCCATGAATGGAGGATCTTCATTATTAGAGAGTTCCGATTCTCACTGTTGGTAGGATACACAACTTTTCCCAAACACAACCAGTCATGCTGCATTCCAGCATCGCACATTCCTTGCCTGCGTAGCTCACCCAGAGTGTGGCCAGGAATAGCGCTGTGGCTTTGCATGGAGTCACTCTGAAACATCTCTAACTGAATGCGGCCACTTGGCCCTCACGGCCGACTCAGATCAGGAGAGAAGAAGAATTATAATTAGCAGTTTTCTTGCCATTTTGTAGCCACTTTATCCCTCTCATCTAAGACATTGCTGCTTTTTCAGCTTCATTTTCTTCAGCAATTTTGGCAACTACAGGGTGTCCGATAGACTCTGTACATGTCCCACTGTCCTCTGTTGGGCTACGCATTGGGTCAGTGTAAGTGTCTTTGGAACAAAAGCACCAAGAGAGCAGCCTTCCTGAGTTAATAAAGTTAACGCCTATTTTTATGCAACTGGAAGTACTAGTTTCTGTCTCCAAAACTGCATAGCAGAGATAGAAATGGCCACTTGTAGCCACAAAGAATGCTTTTCTGGGAGGGCTACTGCCAGCTTTTTGATTTGTATTGTAAGTCTTGTGATAGCTGGTGTTTTTTCTTTTTTTTTTCTGAAAGCCTCAGTTCCTGAAATATAATTTCAGGGTGAGAAGCTCAGCTTTTGGTGAGAGGCTCAGCTCTCAGTTTAAGCCCAGAATACCTATTTGCCACCCTGACAGTTGTACAAAGAAGGTGCAAGGCGAGCTCTGGGTGTGCTCCAGTGGGTTGAAATCCAAAAGGAAAGTGTGAAATACCCTGTGTTTCAGTTCAAGACAATTTTAAAAAGTTATGATTTTTAAGAATAAGCCACGGGTTGAACAGGCTGGCCAGAGAGGTTGTGGAGTCTCCTTCTCTGGAGATCTTCAAAACCCGCTTGGATGCAGTCCTGTGCCACGTGCTTTAGGTGTCCCTGCGTATGCAGGGGGGTTGGACTAGATGATCTCTAGAGGTCCCTTCCAACCCTAAGCATTCTATGATTCTATGATTCTATGATGAAAGAGGAATGTTGTTTTCAGAGGGACTATTGCTGAAGACCACTGTACTTTTGAGTTTTTCCCTTCCAGTAGATAACATGAAGACAAATCCTAGGGGCTTTGGCTTTGTCTGTCAGGCTTGGTCTTGCTCCAGGAGAGGCACAGGCCACATGATTTGGCAGCCACAGGTTTTAATTCAGCTTCTTTATCCTTGCCTTGGCTGTGTGCAGACGCAGTCACAGTGGTCAGTCTTTTCTTTCAACTCCCCCCTTGCTGCCTTGTGATGTTTACATGGTGTGGACTGCTCTACAAGCTTCAGATAAACAGAAATAAAAACCAGTGTTGTTTTTCTTTATATGAGTAACCCCTGGAGTCAACATTCACCAGCAGTAACCTTTAATCCTCTCACCAAGAAGTGACCATGTACAGGAGCCAAATACACTATCGACTCAGGGCTTTCACATGAAAGCACTAGCAAACTGAAGGCAACACAAGAAGCAATAAAGCATCTGGATGGTCTTGGCCAGGAATAGAGTAGAGCAAGGCTGATCTTCCCAGGAAGCAAGTGAATTTGCAGAGGAAGTGCCAAGGAGTCACAGTGGCATCTCTGTTACTGCAGGGAGGGGAGTGAAAGTATATTCCTGTGGTATATACTGTGCTGAAATGGGCCTGCGTAATTCCTAGACCTTTAAGAACTTGCAGTCTTTCTCCTGTCAATGGGAGTCCCACACCTAGAAGTTGCTGAAAAAAAGGTGGTAGCCCAGAGATAGCCCAGGACTGACACCTTTTCACCAGTCCAGAGCTGATACCTGCAAGGAAAGGCTCAGCACTGGTACCTGATACAGGGGAAATGAACTCCTGAAGAGTTTATGCCCATTTTTATTTGGCTGTATTTTTCTCTGTTCCAAATTTTCCACGTGAAAGATACAATCTTCTCCCTGTAAAACAGAAGGAAGGCCTAAGTAATACCAGATCTATCTTTATAAATATTTATCAAAAAGGCTTAAGTATATTTTAACATATGCTTAGAACCACGTAGGAGAAAATACAAATTGCTGCTTTTGAGGGTGTCCTATTCCAAAGTCAAACCCTTTCTCTTAACCATGTTTAATACTGCAATTACACAGCCTTGAGCTGAGTTGTTCATCTCAACATTTGGCTGATCAACAGGAGCGTTGTTTTTGGAGAGTGTTGCAGGTTCTTTTCCCAAACGCTGAGGTACAAGCTGTGACAACTCCTCAGAGTCACAAAAAGGCCCCTTTGTACTTTGGCATGGGTTCAGCTACTAGTAGTATGTGATGGAAAAATAATTCATTCCTGCAATACTAAAGTTGAGATACAGAGCTGCAGAACTCGGAGTAACTCAGCAAACCCAGTGGGATCATAATTTAGGAGAAAGCCAAGCAGGCCACCTGCATGGCTTGAACATATTTTCTTTTTGGCAAGAGCTGGTGTGGATTAGCTGTCTATGAGCTCTGCAGAAATACTTAGGTATTCTACCCAGCCGCTGCTTTTTCATTTCCTAAAAAAAAAAAAAAAAAAACTGTCATCCTTCTTTGGCATATGATGAGACACGTGAGCTGCTGCATTACGATTATGGGCCAGCTCAGGAGAGATCTCTTGTCTCTGTGGTCCAAAATGCATCACCTGGCCCAAGACACAACCTGTCTTCAGGTTTTTGGCCGCCAAGATCTGCTGGGTTTGCCAAGTGCCTGTGCCCACGTGGAGCAGCTCTGTGGCTATGTGCTCAGGCAGGAGGCGACGCGCTCTATCTTCATGCTCTTTAAACTAGGTCAAATTGCCTTGCATTGCACTGGAGTCAGGAGTTTGCCTGGGGACAGTTACCGTGGCTCAGCCCACAGGCAGGAAACTGTTAAGCTGCAATAACTGACTGCAGGATCAGCCTGTCAGATGAGTCTAGTTTAGTTTAGATCGCAGGTCCCTGGGAGTAGGAGTTGTTTTTATCAGAGATAAAACCCCTAATGTGATTTCTGATTCCAAAAGTTGAGTTCTCCTGCACTGGTATTTCATTTTAAGGTTTGATCACTCTGTTCTACCAGAACTTTGTCCAGGACAGATAGCTGCATTACAAAACTGACTTCTGCTGTCAGCAAAGTGAATTTGTCCCTTGCAGCTGTTGTTGGTGACTTTTACATTAGTATTAGCAGAGCAGGTTTCATTCTTAACTTTGCAACATATGTCCCTATGGCAAACTCTAGCATGAAACACCATGGTGGTTTGAATGAGGCTTTACTGGGTCTCATTCTTCTTGCTCTGCTCTCTGGAGGCAGATCTGGTGGCCAAGCACAAAATAATTCTGTGCTATTTATTGTTATATACTGCTATACCTTGTTACATTGTGTATATGTACAGCCAAATATTGTATATATTGGTATATAATTTAGTATATAGTGTTGAACACTGCAGAATATGCTGACTTTTGAAGTGTGACCTCTGGCCAGTCACCAGCTAGAACACAAGGAAGGAAAATGCTTCTGGATCCAGGTTTCGTGATGATCTGTTCCATTGAACATGAAGCTAGTGCCAAAGCTTATAGTAGTCTTATAGTATTCATATTTCTGCTGAACCTCCAACGAGTCCTGCAGCAAAATTAATTCCAGATAATATAACTGAGGTGAACTTTATAGAGAAAAACATGGAAAGTGTATTTGGAGGGGTGTGTTTGTCTGTCTGTGTGTATGTGTATCTGTATATATCTACATCCATTATGCAAAGGACACCAGCTTTAGTGTGTGAGGATAATGTCACACACATAGGACCCAGCTGAGAGCTCATCATACGTTTGTGGAAAATAATTATTTTCTAGGGTAGTGTGTACAGCATGTGAAAATTAGGAAATGACCGTTGATGGAAAAGCTCTGAGCTATTAATAATGCAAAAATACATCATAATATTACCACTTGAGCCTGAGCTCATTTTTTTCCCTCCCATTTCCATACACTGCAGCTCACGTTGTATAAAACTGTATTTAGCCAGTGCAAAAACAGGCTTTGTCATCATATTTTAGTCTAACTCCAGCTAAATTAGACCAGCGTAACAGTATATGCAATATACAACCCTGGAAGCCAGAAGATGAATGTATCATTTTTTCCAATTAAACTAATTTTGCAATAGTTCTGGAATGAGCCTTTCTGCTCTGTTTTGAACAGAGCAATAATATCATTTATATCTGTTCAAGAAAGAGAGCAAAACTAGGAAGCACTTTGCATTTGAGCTGAAGGTGCAAGAGAAGGTGAATGTAACTTAAAATCTTCAAATCAGCCCTAGACGTTCAGTAACACCCAAATCAGAAGCCGCCTTATTATCTGGTGTGGTTTCTCTCTAGCTGAGAGCTTGCAGGAATGGCTCATCCCAGGAGAACAGTTGATCCCGTAACGTTCCCACCCTTCCTGAGGTTGGGATTTGTGTGAGATTACATTGAAATATTTTTTCTCAAGAAGAGTCAGCTGAGGATAACAAAACCACTCAGCTCCCTTATCTTGATGGACCTTCCAAGCTGGGCCCTGTCACAGATACCCAGCCTTATGTAGACATAAACAGGGGTGCTCAGGGCAGCTCCAGGCCATGCTCCTCACGCACACAGACTGTAGGATCCGCAGCTGCCGTAGCACAAGAAGGTGGTGACAAATTGCAATTACTGGAAGGTTTGCAGGCTGTAGAGAGGTATGAAATGTATAGCACAGATGGACACGATGCACAGAGAGATGAACTTTAGTCATGTTTTCTTGTTTTCTTTGATCCTTCTTCTCTAGGATGATGCACAGCGAGATGAACTTTAGTTATGTTTTCTTTGATCCTTCTTCTCTAGGAGCACGGAATTTGCGGGTATATGGATCTCAAACTCTTCCCAAGGGGCATGGGGGAAGTACTTCAGGTTTCAAGTGCCGTCAGTTATGCCAAGGATTTGTGCGCCATTGCGCACATCAGAATGGGCACAGTTCTCTCTAGAAAGAGGGACACATTTTTCCCTCCCCTGAGGCTTGCACTACAGAGAGCAGAGCATTGATGCATCGATCGGGCTAAGCTGACATAATAGGCTTCAAATAAATAAGACTGAGGCAGATGGTAATGGCAGTAACATGGGCTTAATGGTGGAAACACAGATCGCCACAGGTAGAGCCCCAGCTGAGAGGTGAAGGCGCTGTCTCTTCCTTTGCTCCTTGTGGCATAGGAGAGCCTGGTTTATAGTTTATAATTCGAGCTTGACTGGCACTGCAGACCAGAACCAACAGATGAAATGAAACCTGAGAGTCTCTGTTATTTAAAATAATACTCCAAAAATATCTCCCTGTTCCCTGGGCATGAAATCACACAGGGCAGAAGAGGACACAGCCTCCCACATTCTGAATCCGTATCTTTTTTCCCCAGCTGTAGCCCAGTCATTTTCTGATTGTCTGCATGACTTACAAATATTCCTGTCTTTAAAAATAAAGAAAGGCGGGTGAATTAAAAAAAAAAAAAAAGACATCCTCTATTGGCAGGCAAAAGACCTAGCTGCAGTGTTTCCAGCAGGAAAACATTTAATTCAACTTTATGGCATTTTTTCATGGAGTGTCTGCTTTCTAGGGAAACTTGGATTTAGAAACATTAGGGTTTGTCACTGCATTGATGTTACCTCAGTGTACTCCCCAGGCAGTATTTTGGTTGCTCTTCTTTTTTTGCTCTTTTCTATGGACTGCTCTTCTCAGCCACAGAAGGTCTTCTGTGATGTCCTGGCATCAAGGGCTCTCATAAAACAAGTTTCCTTCTCCAAGAGAAGAGACTAAGCACTCCTTGGGGGTTTTGGTCTTTACCAGGAAAATGGGCCAAAGACTAACTGGCAGCATAAAGTGCATTAACTACTGGTTCCACAAGGTTTCATATGTGTGCAAAAAAGTCAGCACTGGAGTTATGGTCCCTTCACATGTAAACCTAATTTTCTGACCAGGCTTGTGCGTGGTTTTAATCTACCGTGAACGTTCTATCAACATCGAGTCTGTTAGCAAGGTGGGACTTTTTTTCCCTGGAAAAATGCCTTAAGCAACATACAGATGAAATGAAGGGTCATGGCTGGGACAAACTAATCTGACGTAATGGATATTCAAAACAAAATAAAACCAGGCCTACGTATAAAAGATTTAAGTGGTGCAACATTATTCCTGTAGTTAAACTGATACAATATTAGACAGAACATCAATCTGGTTTGCTGGAGTAGAGAGAAAGATTAAACTCTGGTCGGTAGATTCCAGAGTTTTGATCCAGGATTTACTTCTTGGACTTCCTGGGACCAAAGAAGCGCCCTGAAGAGCCAGTAACTACTTGATTCCCACTGCTGCAAAGTGATAAAAGACTTACCACTGAATAAGACGAACATCTTGGAAAACGTTGCTGCCAGCTTTAAGGGTATCATGTTTTGCAGACTTTCTACTTCCTGCCATGTTGGACAAAATAGTTTATTAATAATGATATGCTAATTGACTATAATTTATCATGTTAAACAATCTGGCCTCAAAAGCCATCAGGCAATACACGGGAGAATTTATCCCTTAGTACAGGCAATTGCAGTGTGTGCTTTAGTCATGCAGTTGGTGCTGGAACCCCCCTCTCAAACAAACTGCAATATTATCCCAGGCGCACAAATGGCATGGATCCATGAGGACCAGTATCTGGAGCGTGAAAGAATCCTAGTGGTCTTCCATTAAATGTTCCAACTTTCCCCCCACCCTCCCCCCCAGCTAAAATGCCCTGCGGATCTAATGGTAGCATTTGGCTCTCAAAGCTAGAAGGCTTCAACTGTAACAAAAGTAATATCCCAAAATAGAAAGAAAACCAAGGAAGCAGAAATGTTTTCCTCTCTCAGAAGTTTCAGCAGATATCTAGTAGTGAGAAACCGCTGAAATGGCTCTCTTCCAGTTACTGCTCCTGAACTTCCAGCTGACTAAAATGCTGAAAAGATCGATCATGCTAAGGTCCAGAGGGGGTCTTTGGTTTTATGCTTGTGACTTTGGTGTCAATAGAAACCACCTTAAGGTATCTGAGCTCAGGATTTGGTCTTTCTTTATGAATCAGTTCAAGGGAAGCTGATGGCTATAAATCCACATGTTTTTGTCTTGATGAAAACAGTCTTAGGATCTAAATTTAGTGTTTGATTTCACAATATTCATTTTTGACTGTAAGTAAAATTACCCTTGAAAAATAGCTTATAATAGGAAGCAAAGGATTTTCCAGCATCCTTTGGAAAAGCAAACCAAAAAAGCAGACAGGACAGATTTATGCCCATTTACAATGTAAATTGCTCCTAGTGGAATAGATTTCTTCTTTCTTCTTGGGTTCTTTGGGTGAATAATATGAATAAAAATAACTTTAGTGGTTATAGAGAAAATTAATAATGGTTCCCGACCCCATAGCAGAGGAGGATACAGCACATGTCTCTGGTGTCAAGAGATATGATGCCTCCAGATGGAATCTGTGATATGCTTTTTCACATGAGGAAACTGGACAGAATATTTTTCCAAGATTAAAAAAATTCTTTGCACACATAGCTATTCTGACAAATTTTTTCTAGACAAGTTTTCAATATCACTATCGCTACAGTCACATTAACAATGTAAAAAGACCATAAAGTGAATGTAAATATAATTTATCCTTCAAGGACAACATAAGTCATCCTCACATTATGAAGTGATTTCCTAATGAGAGTGGGGCCTTTACAGCGAAAATATGCTTTAAGAATGACAACTGGTGTTTTCTACGTGTTGCTTTTGGACCGCATTGGAAGTAAGGTTTGATTTTTAATGAGTGTGTAGTTCTAATTAACTCAGGTGAACCGATATGGATAACAGGGAGTGACCTGAATCCTGCCCATCCTCATGCCTTGTCAACAGATCATCAGGCTCCACAGGTACAGTCAGGTCAAGGTACCAAAGCCAGTCTGTGTCCCTGGAAGCTTTGGCTTTTATTTGAATCTTTTAGGAAAGCATACGAAAAGACCAGAATTTAGCCTGAATCTTGGATGCCCACAGTTTGCCAGTCAGGCAATTAGAAAAACAAAAGTCACCAGGCTTGAAGACTGAACAGAGCAGAGACAAGATACTGGGAGAAAATGCATGTGCTTGTATTTTAGTGTCACACCACGTCACAGTCCCCCAGGCTCCTTGTGTTAACATACCCCAACGTTCCTTATGTTAACATACATCCTCAGCAGCATTGGGCCTGCCTTTGGTTGTGTCCTGCTAATGCAGAGAGTGATGGACCTGCCCCCTCTCCCTGTGCTGTCATACTATTACATGGACAGCTCCAAGGAATCAAATGGGAAATGGGTATCAAGGGCTTATGTAAGGCCCGGGCCTCCCACCCTGGGCTCCTCTGTGTGATTTCCAGGGAATGAGGGAGGCCCCTTCCAGGTTGGTGGTAAGCTGAAGCTACAGAGACACCTGAGACATCCTCCTCTCTCACTTCCTTGGGTGCTGTTGCCACAGAAGCTGCCGCTTGCTCTGCTGGGGTCACACCTGTGCTCTACCACCTCTCCAAGCATTTTCTCTCCCAGCAAAGCCCACCCTACATCGCCCAGAACAACCACCACCAAGGTGGACGGCCCTGTGATGTTCAGGCTTCCTCATTTCTCGCTTGGATGAAGCGCAGCTCTGCTGACCCTGAGTCGAGGAATTCCTGGTGCTGCGGCAGGCAGCCGGGTGTGGCCAAACTGAAGTTACACAAATGGGAGAGGAATGTGACGTGTCGGGAGCCTCTGAGCAGGCTGGATGTCTGGTGCATTGCTAAGTCCGCCATGTGACAAGCGAGGAGCCTACGTGGCCTGCGGCTGCTCCGCAGGTTTCTGTGCGGTCTGCTTGAGGAGCAGCAGGCTGGTGTCGCTATGATGTGGCCTCAAGCGCAAACCCTGTAGATTGCCAAGCAAACTTACCAGGGGACTGGGAAGGCCTTCAGGTTAACTGCTTGTGTAACATGGAGAAGGGATGCGCTTTACACCCTAAAACAATGTGGGGTTTGTAAGGCTTCCCTCTAGAGTCTCAGCTTTTTCACTGTAGACAAGGCTTGGTTGAAATCCTGCGTGTAGGCTGTGTGTATGGGCAATGGATTTACCTGCACCAGGCACAGCTAGATGGGCCATCAGGCACTTCCTCAGCCATCAGCTCTGCTCCCAGCACACTGACTGCAGGGAGCTCCCTGTGAGAGGCTGGCCTTGATAAGCTTGACCAGAAGGAGCTAAAGCGGGGCTGAGCCAGTTCACCCAGAGGCCGTGTCCGTGTAGCAGTCCCACCATGACGCCAAACAGTTCTTTGATTACAGCTGTGCTCTGAGCATTGCTCCTGCCTCCTGACACCCTATTTCCTCCCATTCTATGTGGGAGTCTGCTCCATAGGACATAAATAGTAATAAAACTAACTATGTTGTTATATTACTCCTTGATCTCAAGCATGCTAGTCACCTGGACATTTGGTTTGGAGCAGACTTCCCTGGCCTGCCTTGTGGTTACCTTGATGTCAGTGCCAAACTCCTAATCCTCCCTAGATTTAAATCTAGCCCTAATTTCAGGCTGGATTCCATGCTTTCCTCAGAGGTCCCAGCTCTTTTCCTTAGGGGACAAATCCTGGACAGCGTAATGAACTTGGTGTGTGTCTTGTAGAATCTCTGGGCTCAAATCTGAAATCCAGCCATTTTATGGCCCTTGACTGGCCCTCTTTAGGGCCTGGAAGCCTGGAGAAATTTGACAGCCAAACT
This sequence comes from Tinamus guttatus, assembly GCF_000705375.1. The sequence continues at coordinate 163,211 of NW_010586500.1, forward strand.
GTTGTTTTGGGAGTTCCTTAGCCAGTGTTACATGTTATTTGTGTTAAAGCTTCTATTTAATTCCTCTGAATAATCTGAGATGAGGCTGTTAATGAAAATATAAAAACCTAATAAAAATCCCTGTGAGAGGGTACAAGAAATCATTTTGCTAGCAAAAGCCAGCTCATCTGCTGCGGCTAATCGGTTCAATGTCAGTGAGGCTTTGTCAGTTTGCACAAGCAGAGAATTTGGCCCCAGTGCCTAGTCCATATTATTTTTATAGCCCATAGTGAATGTAGTTTTGTCATGCTCTGTGAATGCTACTGACCTGAAAACATTTTCCCACTATTAAACTTTCAATCAGGACATAAATCCTTTTTAAGATGCGGAACACCACACAATGTCTTCTCTCTGTGTGGGAACAGCTCTAGTGTACCAAGAGGAGGTGTGAGCTTGACTTTAAGCTGAGAGGGAAGGCAGGATAGAGATTCCTTGTGGCACTGACTCATACGCTCTATGTCTGCGCTAATTTTCACATCTTCCTCCTGATCCTGTTTTAGACTCCTTTTCCATTACTCCTCCACCCTGGGGGAGTAGTCTTCAGCCAATGTGGTTCTAACCCGGAAACCACAGAGGATGAAAAGACCTTTCATAGCAGCAATGATGCCACGTTCCTGTCTTCTGCAGCTGCATTTCAAAAACAAAAGACCGGGAGGCAAAGCAGCCACCCACAAGCAGAACTTGCAGTTCCGCAGCTGCCGGGGACTGGTGCAAATGGCTCGAATGCATATGCGAGAGAACATACTTCCTATTCACATGAGAGAACAACAAGAACTGAAACTATAATCTAATCTAGGGTGAGAACACAATGTATTTTTGCCTCTTCAGCAAAGATAGGCTCAGGCTATGAGCTAAGGATTGGCTTTGCACACACCCTTCACGTATTTGCAATCAGCTGTTTAGTTCAATCCATTATAAAGACTAGGGAATGCCTGCAAAATAAATATAGTGGTGGATGTGTTGCCGCATCTCAGTAGATACCCATCCCTGCGTGCATATCTAGTTCCAATGTATGCTTCATGAAATATTCCTCATCATAAATATATGTATTTATGGATGTTCCTGGATGTGGGAGCTCATCCAGGAACTAGGCTCTTGTTTTTGCAGTGTGGATAGTGCATCTGAACTGGCAAAGAGTAGGTGATTGACATCAGACAGAAGACTATTTCATCAAGGCTTTGGCATGCCATTTGCTGGAAAATCTGTTCTGACAAGCACCATCCAGAGTTATTAAATGTGGCACTGAAAGATAAACTAAATTCCTGCCAAGGAACTGCCACTGTGGACTTGTTTGCTCTCTGCTCGTATAGACAGGCCTGATGTTAGTTATTAACGGGAACAGGTCAGTGGGACTAGGAAGGGTCTAGCTGCATGCGGATTTTAATTTCGGAAAGCCCCAAACACTGCAGCAACATTATGCTGTAAGCCTCGTATCCAAAAATCTAGCTCTTCCTTCCTTTGGGCAGACTCTTACACTCAAGAGCATGGAGGTAAAATACAACTTAAAGTTGTTTGTTGCTTCACATGCACTTCATGAGGCAGTGACCACATGGGGTAGGATGGTGGAGAATCAAGTGCAATGTCCACGTGCAACATTTTTGGGTGTTTGACACCTATTTCTTCTATTCGAAGCAGTATGAACTATGAAAAGCTTGTGTGAGTGTTGCCAAAGACTGTGCTTCAAACCTTATGCTATTTGTTTTCCCCTCCACGAGCTACAAGTTCACTCCTGTAGCTGCTGAGAGCTTTGTAATCTTCTCCAGATAGCCGTGCTCTGCTTGGCTTTCTGCCCCTGCCTCTGAGTGACCTGCTCTCCTCTGGTGCAAACTTGTACAGTCACAGAGGGTACTGGTGATGACCTAGAAATATGGTAATGGGTTATTCCTTCTGAGTCGAGTGGGCTGACACCTGCACTTGCCTAAAATAAGGGAATTATTTCAAACAGCCTTTGTGTACGAAGCACTCTTGAGCGCGCTTGTCTTCTCAAGCATGCAGAGCAGGAAAGAGCTATTTTCTCCACAGCATGGAAAGGAAACAGGAGTACTGAGACACTGATGCCCACATCTACAAAGGTATTTGAGCACTTACTGGGATCTAGGCATCGTGACCAAATGGTTTGTAGACAGAGCTTCAGTGTCTGGAACAGCAGGTGCCTAGACCCATATTTCCAAAGTCCTTATCACAAGATTGGGTTTCTCCAAAACTCCTTGCAGGACCAATCCTAGGGAAGGGCTGATATTGCTGGTGCCAGTTCCTCTACTTACTCTCCATGATGTTCTGTACTCCCAGATAACTTTCCACCTCCTGTCATGCAGGCTACTTGGAAGAGGCGGCTTTGAGTGCCCCGTGGTCCCCATCTCTGCTGTTCCCTCAAAGGTGAAGTGAGGGCAGAGGCAGCAGGGCGCTCTGAAGGAACCACCTGTTGCTCTAAATCAGGCGGTGTTTCCTAATCTCCTCCTCATCCCTGTGCTCCCTTTCAGTTTCTGTAACTACATATGAGTGACCTGTTCCCTTCTGCTATGTAGACACTTGGGCAGTCACATGGGGACATGCGGAGTCGCCTGTACTCCCCTGACCCTGTAAATATAGAAGGATCAGTTTCCTTCCAGAAACTATAGTTTACATATGATTTTCCTTTAATTATTTTGGACATAGCAACCTGTCCCCTGGAATCGCTCTGTTTGTTCCCATCAGCAAAAGCAAGTAAATAGCTCGTCTGTTTAGAAAAAAAACATAAAGAAAACACTAAAGACCTGGAGAAATCTTTGGATGCAAGAGGCATGCTGAACTATGTGTGACCTCTGGAGAGAAACATTAGCTTAAAATATTAGTATGTGTTATTTAGTGGAGATAAAAGAATATTAGAGAAAATATACAAGACCTGAAGTCAAAGGTCCCTTGCAGTCCAATTTCTATTGAAATCAAATAGCCAAAATGAAGAGGTCATCAGAAGTTTGCTTGAAGTTGTATTGAGAGAAAATAAGGAGAGCTCTTTGCTCACTCCAGGGAGAGCTGTTATCAAGAGGATCTCTTCATAATAGGCCAAGGCCAGGATTTTCAAAAACAATTATTTTGCCTAGCTGGAGGCACCCTGAGTGGAGACGCTTTTGGGGAGGTATGAGAAATGATGGAGCACCACGGAGCTTCATACCAGCCTCAGAAGCCTACGCTAACACCTTGAGGCAACCTCTCAGTATTTGGCCTGTTTGCTTTAAGATCAAACTCCAGGAGATAATTCAGGGAATTTTGATTTGCAGAAGTGCAGGAGGATTGAATTTATGCTATTGAGTATTCTGGATTGCCAGCTTGGCACTGTTGCCACTCTGTGCGTACTTTTGTGCCAAGATATGGGCAAAGACGCTGAAGAGGGGAGATGCCTTGTGTTAGATTTAAGATTTCAGGATGAGTTAATCTTAGCAAGGCTAGGAAGGAGTGCAGGGATTCAAGGAGCAGAAGACAAACAAGGCAAAGTTGAAGGACTCTTGCAGTCCACAAATGCTGCTTTGGAACTGGATAGTCAAGTACTGGCAGTTCCTCTAATCTGCTTAACGTTAATAGGGTGATGGCAGATACCCAAATATCCTTGCAATCCTCAATTTTCAGGCAGTTTTCATCACAGAACAGACAAAATAAAATGGTTTTAAAAAAACAACATACCCTGCAAGTCTCTGTCCTTGCCACTGCCTATATGAAATTTAAACTACCATGAGAAAAAAAAAAAAAGTGGAATGGATTCATATAAATAACGTAATTGGAGAACCTTGAAAGTAGCAAGAATGTGTGAGACTGATACATTTTTATCCTTTTAAAATAAAACAGATGCTGAAGGGAGGTTACGAGAAGGCATCTCAGGAAGGCTGGTGTGAAAACATTGAAGGAACTGTAAAGTTTTATTTTTTCAAGAGAACAGGCAAAGACTGCATCCTGCAGACCTTAGACGTAGAGATGCATGTTATGGAAATGCCATGCTTTGGCTAGATCTGAAATTGTAGACTTAGAAATGAAGAGTGTGTATGGAGTGCCACATACATCATAACTTTGAAATTTGAAAAAAAAAAAAAGTTTCAGTATGACCTCAAAGGGATGATTTTCACATCCAGGTACCTGTAGGAGATTCCCAGCCCTCTGGAGAGATTGTCTCCAAGCAGAAGAGCCCTTCTTGAAATGAAGCACAATGGCCCTCCGTGGGCACAATCCACCTGCAAACACTGAACACATTTGTGTCCTTTCATCAGTCCCTCTCTTCTCTCAGAAGGCCCATAACTCCATTGCTCATTTCTGTGTGAAATAAAGTGAAATAAATGAAAACACATTTTTTAAAAAAGTGAAGATGAGGGCTCACTTTAGCTCTGTCATTTAAAGAAAGACTTTTCGTAACATTTGTAATTTCTTAACACTTGTAACACTTGTAAAGAGCATTACAATTTTTCTTTGACATCCTTTGTCAAAATCAGACCTCTTCATTTTATAAAACTTTGTATTTATCCAGCAGAATATCAGCTATCCATCCTCAGCAGCACTCTATAGGTGCGGTTGCTTCTTAAATAGCAAATAGCTGTAGTGGGATTGTACGGTAGCTGTCTTTGGCAGTTTATGAAAGATAGCCTTTTTTCAGGTTTTATTGGCTTCATTTGCAATGCCTTTGTGGGATTGGCATCATCCTTATTTTAATGATGTGCCAGTGGAGACACAAAAGAAATAGAAATAGAAGAAGAAATAGAAATAGAAAAATAAAGAAATTTGCTCACAGTCACCCAGCAAGTCCCATCCTTTCTCATTTCACTGATGATGCCACATAGCTCTACTGCTGATGTGCACTGAGAAACTCTCTCTTGTGTTCACTGTTAATGATAAACAAGGGTAAAATGTGAAGTAAGGCAAGAAATATATGAACAGAAATGCCCCTGCAAAGAGGGGGCACATATGCCCATGGTTGCATACCTGATGCCTTCCTCCCAGCTCTCTCCACCAAATGTGCTCACCCTGTGGAGTTACACCAGTGTGCCAGGCACCAAGATCAAGCTTTGGCTCAGCAGGGTTTTTTTTTTTTTTTTTCACACTGTCCTGAAAATACGACATAATCCTATGAGTGGATAAAAAGCACAGCAATGAGGATAATATACTTGTGAGTTTCTGGCTCCCCTGTCTCCATCCCTGTGTTGGACAAGCTTCCTCTAGTCTCAGTGGAGTTAACTGAATAAAGATTTCAGTGTTCTTCTCCCAAGAGTTTATTATAAATTTATTTTTTTTAAAATGCAATCCCTTCAGCTATGAAAATTATCCTCATTTGTCTATAAATAGGCTTAACCTCTTAAACTATGTCAGATGCTGCTGATTCACCAATCTGATCTAGATCTTCAGATGTTCTCTGCTCCTATGACAATGACTCAGAGTGTTTGCAAGCATAATATCCCATCTAAGCTGGCAGTACCACAATTCTGGTAGCAATGTGTCTTTAGATTTCTACCAAAACCTGTAAAAGAGTCTTTTTCACGATAATTTTGAGCTCACTAACATCCTGGAGCCACAAAAGGTGTGTCATATTTGAATGAAAATTCATATATTTACATTATGGAGTCACAAATCAGCAGAGGAAAAAATGTATTCTAGAATCAATGTAATATGATAAAGGCAAAAATCCATATTGCAGAAAGATGCGTGTGATCAGCCCCTCAGTTGCATTTCCTTTTCATGTTCACAATCTTAGAAAGGTCTGTCTGCATAGATAGACCTCTAATGATAGATATCTAGCACTTTATCTTCGAAATAGCCTTGGAAATACAAAAGGCAAATGCCAAAGTATTTTAAGTCAATCTAAATGTTTTTGATAGTTTGTTCCTGGAATTCACTGAGTTCCAAGTTCTTTGAATTTCTTTGCTCACTCAAAAAAGCATTTGCTGTCAGAAGGGTTTCTTGGTTCAGTGCTGGTATCTAAAGTAATTCCAACCCTTCTATTACCCTGCTTGGGGAATGGGAAAATCTGGACTCCGAAAGTAGTGGGAAGAGGTTTTCCACCTGTATGCTTTAGCATAATGAAGCCCTGCTGGCTGAGGGACACCTGGGGACAGAGGACGTTGGCGTTAGACAGTTAGTGCCAGGCCATAGCAGGCTTGGTGGTCCTTGAGTTCCCAGGAGGATCTAGGCCTTGTCTTGACTCTTCACCCGAGGACAAAATGACAGGAACGCTGACATTCGAAGGAACCTCTGGGGACAATATGGTCCACCCCCTGCCTTGCTCAAACAGGGTCATCTAGAACTGTTTGCCCAGGACTGTGGGGACTTTATATATTTTCAAAGGTGGAGACTGCACAGGCTCTCTGGGCAACCTTTTCTAGTGCTTGGCCACCCTCACAGCAAAGAAGTGTTTTCTTATGCTCATATTGAACTTCCTGTGTTTCAGACTGTGCCCTTCGCCTCTTGTCCTGTCACTGGGTGACTCTGAGAAGAGTCTAGCCCTGGCCTCTTTGTGCTTTTCTCTCAGATGTTTTTACACATTGTAAGACCCCCTACCACCACCAGTCTTCTGTTCTCCGTGCTGAACAGTCCCATCTCTTTATATGGGAGATGTTCTGGTCCCTTAATCATCTTAGTGACTCTTTTCTAGACTCATTCCAGTATGCCCATGTCTCTCTTGCACTGGAGAGCCCAGCACTGTGGACACAGCACTCCAGATGTGTCTCACCAGTGCTGGCAATGCTCTGCCTAATGCAGCCCAGGATGCTGTTGGCCTTCTTTGCCAAAAAGGGACATTGCTGGCTCATGTTCAACTTGGTGTCCACCAGGACTCCCAGGTCCTTCTCTGCACAGCTGCTTTACAGCCAACTAGCCCACAGCCTGAACACTGGTGCATGGGGTTGTTCCTCCCTAGGTGCAGGACTTTGCATTTCCCTTCTCTGAACTTCATGAGGTTCCTATCTGCCCATTTCTCCCTGTTAGGTCCCTCAGAATAGCAGCACAAGAGTCTGATGCATCAGCCACTCGCTACAGTTGTGTATCATCTGCAGGATGCTCAGGCTGCACTTGGCGCCATCATCCATGTCATTGCTGTAGAGGCTGAACAGCGTTGGTCCCAGGGTCATCCCTTGGGCTATATTTCTAGTCACTGGCCTCCAGCTGTGCTTTCTGCTGCTAACCACAAGTCTTCACGCTCAGCAGTTCAGTCAGTTTTCAAGCCACCTCACTGTTCATTTAGGTAGTCTGTACTTCATCAGCTTGTCTATGAGGATGCTATGAAAGGCAACATCAAAAGCCTTACTAAAGTCCAGATAAACAAATCCAGTTCTCTCCCTCATCCACCAAGGCAGTTATTTCATCACACAAGGCTGTTATGCTGGTTAAGCTTGATTGCCTCTTAACAAATTCATGCCGACTTCTGCTAATCAGCTTTCACCTTCTTGTCCTTCATGTGCCTGGAAATGGTGTCCAGGATTAGTTGCTCCATCACCTTCCTAGAGATCGGTATGAGGCTGAATGGCCTGTAGTTCCCTGGATTCTCCTTAATCTCTCATTTCTTGTTGATGAGAGTGGCATTGGCTTTTCTTTCAGTCCTCAGAAACCTGTCCCAGTCTCCATGGCCTTTCAAATATAATTGAGAGTGACCTTGCAGTGACATCAGACAGCTCCTCAGCACTCATTGATGCATCACATCAGGACCCACCTGTGTTTGCCCAGTTTTTTTAAACGTTCCCTAACCTGATATTCTTCCACCAAGGATAAGTCTTCCTTGCTCTACACTTTCTCCCTGGTTTCAGGGACCTGGGAATCCTGAAGGCTAACCTTACCAGGAAAGACTGAGGCAAAGAAGGCATTAAGTACCTTGGGCTTTTCCATGTCTCTTGCCTTCAGTAGTGCAGGGCCAGCACTTGTTTGATTGCATTTGCATGCTGATCTGTGAGAAGGGCTGTGGATGAGGGAGATGATTTTTTTTCAGGTTTACCTCAGTTATCCAGGTTATGGAGTAAGGTGCTGTAGTTCTTGCCTACAAATTGACTTGGATACTTTGAAACTCCATTCCTGGTACTCTCAGGGTTATCAGTGTCCTTCTCTGCCCTCTCTCTTAAGTTCTTTGGAGAAAGAACCAGTGTATTTTACAGTGCCATCACAAATAACATACTCTCTGCTTGAAACCTGTGATTGACTGTGCCAGTCACATTTCATGCCATTAAAAACATAAGCTCAAGTTTGGAAGGGTCAATATGCTTTTGGCTTCTCTGCTGTTTTTATTTCGGCCTGCAGGTACCACTTCTTTCTCTGGGTGTTGCTATTTTTCTCCTGAGAAAATTTCCAGAATTCAACCATGACTAGGGAAAAAACAGACTCTATTTACTGACATTTATTTCAGTCAGTAATGAGCAAAAAGACACCTCTTGTAGGCTCCAAACAGAATCTCTCAACTTGAAGCCTTCAGGACTTTAGTCAGCATCATCCAAGCCCAAATATTTCCTTCTTCTAAAAATGGACTGAATTCTCCATTCTCCATGGCATCCTGAAGAACTTCCACAGCCTTCTCTGTTTTCATCCTCCTTCAAGGCTTGATCTAGTGCCCAGCTAAGCTGCTGGGATTCTGCTTGTTAGGATGTGCAAGCTGTATGTGTACTGCCTGCCGCAGCACGCGTGTGTTTTGTATATACTGTGGATAGGGATGGATTTGGGTTCTCAGGTGCTAATCAGTACATGCAGCAGGGCAGGGTTAGGTGCTGGTGCATGGCCTCTCCCTGAGGTGGTGAGCAGGGCCACGTGGGCTCCCAAAGGGACACAGTACTGCCCATTGGCCACAGGGCAGCAGTCATAGGCACCCCTATGTTGTCCTGCTTCATCCTCCTCATCCTGCCTCATCCTCTTCCTCATGCCAAAGGCAACATTTTCTTGTCAAGGGCCATATTCCAGGGTGCTCAGGCTGTCTCTAAGAATAAGAGCCCTATGCAGGGAACAGATAAACAGAAAAATGTTTGAGCCTCTGGTACTCTTTAATGTCATTTACAAAGAAATATATGTGTCATAACAACATAAAGCAGGCATATTTCCCTAGCTTTCGATCTCCCTGGTGCCAGGATCTACGTCATTTCAGCATCAAAACAGATCCAGCAAGTCCCTGGTAAGTTTGCTGTCCCAAGAGCTGCCTCCTTTGCCTCTTTGCTTTGTATTTCTCTCTTGTCTTCCAGCAGCTTTTCTCACCCCTCCGCGGGGACGTCACACACTGTTATGGTTAGCATCTAATTTTCACTGGAAGCCCTTGGGAGTTGGACCCTTATCTCCACATACCATGCACATCAAAACCGTTTAATCAGTGTAATGATAATTCCAGGGTTTGCTGCTGATCCGGGTGGGACACTTTCCCAGCACACTCAGTCTGTAGCCGTGTTTTGTGTCTCAGCAGCCTCTAAGCAGTTTGTTCCTCGGGGCTGACCATGTTCCCCTCCTGGCTCCCACAGAAAGGCTCTGTGCGGAGGCTCAGGCTGATGTGTGCAGATCCACCAAGCCCATCAACTCCATCACTGCGGGTGTTTAAAGGGCTTGAGATTCCTCAGTGTCATTTCCTGGTATTCTGGGCAGTTTTTCACTCCCATGAGCATGGCTGTAAAGCACATACAAAGCACGTCTAGGTGGTTGCCTGGCCTGTGAAGGTGGCCATGTGGCAGAGAGGAACTTTAGTGAGACACCAAGGCCAGGAGGCAGCTCAGAGGTTTTGTTCCAGTGGCCAAATGTGGCTGAGCTCAGGGAGGGAGGGTGGATTGACCCTGGCCAGCAGGTCTGCTGCAAAGATGTGGCGGGATGTGGCTCGTTCATCAATGGACACATCCCAACTGAGAAACAAAATGGAGAGCTGGATATAGGAGACACAGGACTGGAGGTAGATATCATGCCAACCACATCAACAAGTGGACCAGATTCTGCCTCCTTTGCTTTCCTCCAGCAGTATCTTGCGCCATTGCTGGCCCCTCCGCCTAAAGCAGAAAGACTCCAGCAGCCGTCAGGGTGCTTTGCATTTAATACAGCAATTAGATATCTGTCTAATGGCTCAGGACAGCCCAAGACGTGCTGCTCCTTGCTTTTCTAAGAACTCTTTCTTGCATCATGAAGGGAGCACAGGAAAACAAAGAGCAGCACTAACAGAAGTGACAAGCGGCAGCTGGAGCCTGTGTGTGACTTGCAGAGTGACAGAGCAGTTGGGTTCCTCACTACACTGCTACTATTTTGGAAACTTCAATAAACAGAAGAGGCCAGATCAATCTCTCCGTGCTGCAGCATAAATCCCGAGGAGCCTCGTCGACTTCGGTAGCAAACGCAGAGTCTGAGATAACAACTATTCCTGCACAGCCTGCTGTGCTGCATCGCACCCTGGATGAGCTATCAGAAATAGTGCATGAAGGCATTATTAACAGCCTGCTAATTGGAAGGTCCCACATCCTTTGCTAGCGCAAACAGCATCTCCGAATTAAACTCATTTGGGACATGGTGAATATGACCCTCTAACTTTTGTGTGGGAGCTTTCAAGCAGCTGGAAAAAAAGATAGATGTTCATGTTTTTAAAAAGGGATTGTTTTAGCTGCTGTCAATTATTAATGACTCTCTGGTCTGGCTGAGGAACAATGCCAGGGATAAGTTACCCTGTACACTATTCATATATGCTCTCTTCAGTTGTTTCCTTCTTAACTAGAGGATTCACCTTGCAGTGAACTCCTTGACATCTGGAAAAAAAAAAAGGACTAACAAAGTGATGAACTTGGAGTACCCGTTTATTTCTGCATCAACATCTTGCCTACTTTGTCAGGTGTGTTTAATCAAAAAGAAGCAGGAAATGCATTATAGTTATAAACAAATTACTGCGCAAGAAAAAGGCTGCCTTGGAACGGCCTGTATTGTTTGATGAACGGCCACAGTGAAAAAACACAGGCTTAACCTACAAAGCTCTTTGCTAAGATCAAAGCAAAACTGCCTGCACAAGCTGTCCGTGGAGTGGGATTCAGCTCGGAGTTTGCAGCAAGGGAGACGGGAGAAAGTTTGGAAGAAAAAGTACTCTCTTCTCTATTTTGTGCCTGAACCTTTTTCCCTAGGATAAAAATGACTCAAATATAAAGTATTTGCTGTGAAAATTTATAGAATTAGAGCTGAGTCCATCTGAGAACACAATAATTAGGCCCTGGTCCAAAGCCCTGGTCCAAAGCCTGGTCCAAAGCCTGTAGAAAGACGCATTGTTTTCTGCAGGATCTGGCTCCTGACCAGAGTAAAAGTAAAGATGGAGTTAAGACATAACCCTGGGAGATCCTGGGTCTTGCTCAGACTTGCAAGCGCTTCTCAATGCTGAGACCTGAGCACAACCGAACCCAAATCAGCAATCTGCTGCTGCTGCAAAAAGCAAATGCCCTTCTGGGACGTGTAAGCAGAAATGCTGCAGGTAAGACACAGAGCGGATTTATTCCACTCTTCCCAGCACTGTGGGACTGAGCCAGAGCACTATACTTAAATAAAAAAGAGATACTGATAAATTGGAAATTGTCCAGAAGAGAGCATCAAAAACTATCAAAGCACTAGAAAACATGACTTCTGAGGAAAGATTGAAAAAAGGGCTGAGTTTGTTTATCTACAGAATCTGAAACATGTTAATGATCTTTAAAGATGTAAATATATATATATATATATATACACACATACATACATGATACCAAGGAGGGTAATCAATTGCCTTCTAACTTCACAGGGATAGCTGAATGGGCAGCAAAGATGATTTAAGATAAGACTAATAAAGTGCTCAAATACACTGCATTACTTAGAGAAGTCAGAGAATGTCCTTCATGAGAGATTTTCCATGTGTTAGACAAGTACCTAGCACAAGGGACCAGGGCACTGTCCCACACTGCAGGTTGCCTTCAACCACACCATCCTATGGTCTCCCGGATCTAGTGATCACCTTAGGACACCCACAAATGAGGACTCAAAAGTGATGAGCACTGACAGCCCTCCCTGACTCGCAAAGGAGCAGCAGCTGCTCAGCTTCTCCGAAACCTCACCCACAAGATGACCACGCTTTCTGAAAGCCCTCTTTTCCTTGGCTTCCATGGTTAATAAACAAAGAGCATTAAATACTCACCTCCGCATGGAATTTGTGATCACATTTGTGAGTAACCTTGCTGTTCTCTGATGGGAAATTCCCGTGTAAGTGAGCGCCCTGAATGCTACATATTAGGATGATGACACCTCTGGGAAAGTGTGTGGTGATTCAGAAAGTTCTTAGGATAGAGCTAGACTTTTAGACCCTGGTTGGGAAAGTCCCCTCCAGCTCCTATGGAGAAAGGGGTGCCTTGGTTGACTCTTGCTACAAGTGCCTTCATCCACAGCACAACTAGCTATGACAACCACAAATCACCCAAGGCTACAGTTGTGGGTGGACCAGGTGGTGACCAAGACCTGAATATCAAGGCAGCATCAATTCTTGCTGCCTCCGAGGGGGTGTATACCCTGTCCTGGAGCTCTGTGGAACTGTTGTGCTCTGAAAACTGAGTGATGCTTGGCTCTGTTGTTGTCTGACTTCAACCCTTTTTGCAAAGGGCCCTAAAGCTTCAGTAAAGATTTGCAGCTTCCTGGACATCAAAATCCACAAAACCAGCCACAAAATAGATGTCTATCAGAAATGTGGTTTCAGCAAGCCCAGGGTTTTCTTTTTTTTTTCTTCTTTTTTTTTTCCACCTAGGGAACCCAATTTCCTTAAATTACGGGCACTAGACGATGAGTTTGTGAAGAGAAGGAGCAGAGGGCTGCAGCCACTGGCAGAGCTGGCCAGAGCCCTTGGCAGCCTGCAGTACTTGAGGGTGACGTGAGGGATCCCTGGGGGATGGAGGGAGGATGCTTGGCTGAACACTGCACTGTGGCTGTGCTTGTTCCTTGCACTCTGCTTCCTGCCCAGCTACAGCCATGCAGGGTACTATTTGGTCTCAGTACAAATACCGAGAAAATTGTTAGTTACATGATACGGGAATTAAGAAATCTGTTTGCTTCCAAGCATAAATCATTCACTGCTGCAATGGTTTGCAAACACAGGGTTATGACCCCAAGAGAGCTTCTTCCATCAGCTCTGGGTACAGTCACAAGCTTGGCAGAAATCAGTGTCAGCTAAAATGTATGGCAGCAACTGGCGTCTCATGGAGTTATGGAGCTGTGAGGGGGGTCAAAACAGGAACGAGTTTAGGAGGGCAGCACTAAGGGGTTAGGAATAAACATCTCCCCCGGGCAGACTTTCCATAGTTGGCCATGACAAAGCTTTTTTCTCCAGAGAGCTGGAGCTGGCCTCCGAAGAAACAGAATGAATCACTGCTCCAGTCCAATCTGGCGAGTGCTGTGATTTAGCCCTGCTTTGCATGGGATAAGATGATTATATAGACTGAAAGGCAGAAGGGAATCGTAGCCAAAGGCTTCTGAGCTGGGAGATGAGTTTGGGTTCCCACTCATTTTTTGACGGTTTACTCAGATCCTTAGAAGGAAACCCTGGCAAAAACCTCTGGTAGAAAAACAATTCCCACTATCAACAATGCGAAGGGAACAATGGGGACTCCTGAACACAAAGCTCATACAAACAACCATAACGATTTTATTTTGCATTGCTAAAACAGCAGTCAATATGCAATTCCTTCTCCCAGCCTCCCACTTTGTGGACTATTTTTGTCGACCTTCTGCTCCCACGATTTACGAGAGGGAGTGTTCGCTCCACAGCGAGCGCTTGGAGTCTGTGTCCTGCGCTGTGGTCATGGCCACGTGGATGTGCAGCTGCCAGAGAAGAGGAGGGCCCAGGATGGTTTCCTCATGCCATCCTGCACCCTTGGAAAAGTCCCTCTCTTTCAAGTACTGGGAGAAAAGGGTTTAGTTTCTGCTGACCTTCCTACAGATGGTGGTCACCAGTGCTATCATAAAAGCTCCTTGCTGCCTCAGCAGTCGTACCAAGCCTGGTGACCTGACAGCAGTTCACAGCTTGTTCAGTATCTGATGATTAATCCCCTCCCTTTGAAAATATGCACTTAGTGGCAGAACCCCACAAAAATACTGGTAGAGCCAGAGCTGCTTTGCCAAGTGGCAGACTTAGACATGCTCTTCTTGGAAAGCTGGTTTCCTGTCACTGGCTTTCTCTCATCACTGTTTTCCAGTGGTTTGGAGAGAGGAGAAAGGAGGAAAAAAAAACTCAAAAAACTGTTCCTCCCAAATACCTCTTCTCTTTTACATCCACTTCCCCACTGTGATACTTCTGTTATTTCAGCTTTCAGGAACTTCACCAACCTAGAGGCTTCCTAACCACCCTCAGTGCTTTCCCTGATGCAAAGAAAGCAGCAAGCTCCACACAAAACAAGATCCCTACAAAAAAAAAAAAAAGGAAAAAAAGGTACAACCTTCATTTCCATCTTCCCTTCTGCTCCTTTAAAGAGCTGGTAGATGGAACAAAAATCTTTGGAGAGATTGTCTCCCCTGCACCAGGAAAGAGAGGTAGCTTCGAAAACTCAAATCTGCATTTTGCTATAACATGAGAGAAATGAGATCAAAGTTTCAGGCTTTTGCTAATTTCTAGTTTGATGCTTGAAATATTAAAATATTTTTCCTGCTTTATGACTACCATAGCTGATCCATATAATTACTACTGGGTGGGCTACTTGGGCCTTCATGGTAAGAACAGGGCTTCAGCCTGGGACTTCCTATTCCAAATGTTCCTGCAGCTCAAAATGAAAAGCTTGGTCAGCACTGAGCAGCAAAGGGCTGTGACACACAGATGAGCAGTTCCATTTCTTTGCACACTAACACAAACGCAGATCACCCAGATCTTATTTTCTCTGGAGAAACCAGCATTCTTAGTCACCTTTCAGTGTAAAACTTGCACAAGGCAAAATCCTGCATTGGTTTCTTACTTAATATTTCTCTCCCATTTTCTTCTGAGATGCTGTGTAAGGCCTCAGGGCTGGACTCCATGCAACACTGTCAGCTGAATGCGGCACGCACACAAAAATCATGACCTTTCCAGCAGAACCCTTGGGGAATGCCCAGCCCTTCTGATTCCTGCATGAACAGGGGTTTGTGGGACCCTGTTAGGATTCCCTCTGTGCTCAATGCAGAGCAAGCTGGGTCCTTTTTGCAGAGGAATACAAAACTCCTTTTAGAGAAATTTGGAATAGGGAACACACTGGAGAGTAAGGCACCCATGGTCAAAGAGTTTGTGTGGCAGTTTTCCCTTTGGGGTCCATGTGTTAGTCTCTGGGTCATAGCAGTCCAACGAATCCGAGTCTTCGATAACATTGTCCGCAGTAAGACATCGACCTCCTGTGACATACAACTTGTTCTTGATGACAGTGGCCCCATGATGCATCCGTCTGTCTTTCATGTCTGCACATTTAACAAACTTGTTGTCCTTTGTATCATAAGCAATTATTCTCCGTGTATACCCTAAATGCGAAGTCAGAGGTGGAAGAAACAGAGAGGAATTAGAGTCTATGGCCAACAGGAGAAATAATAATGTGTTTTCTGCCAGTCTTCAATACAACCTACTATACTGGTAAATAATTTGGCAGAATTAAGACATCTAATTTAGCTGAGAAGTGATGATGTGTCACAAGAATGTCTGTCTTCCCTTCCTCTGTGGACTCTCTCTGCCTCATATCACCTTGGTAGTCAAGAACCCAGTGAACGGAGCTGATACAGAGGTAGGGAACCACGCTGCAATGTTGGGGTAGAGTTGTCATTACTGTCTACAGATGGGAGTTGGGTGCTGTTAGGGCTGTCCCACTGCCATGTCCTGTACTCCAGCGCTGTGCAAGCCAGGAGGACTGTAACCCAACTGCCCAGATCTTCCACTGATGGGTAAAGTAACCTCACATCGGCTGAGAGGTAAGGGCTGCTACAGGGGTCACGGCCTGAAGAAAGGGAGATAGTGAATTGCCCAGCAGTAACTTGTGCATGAATCCCTGTAGATAATCGAGTGCCAAGGCAAGCAAACTGCTTTGGGCCATATGTTTTGCAGGCCTTGAGAATATTCTCTCTAGTGAAAATCAAGGCCTCTCTTGCTGAGGCCAGTACATTCCCCTTTATTGCGATATAAGCAGTCATGTAAAGAGGTGGTGAAATCTATTTTTAATATAAATCATTGACTTTTTTTTTTTGGTTGTTGACAAACCAAGAACATTTGGCCAATGTTTTGGCATGGAAGCTGGTAAGTAAATTCTGACCATGGTAAATCTCTCTGCTGTAAAGCTAAACGAAAGATGTTAATGAAAGAGTTAACATGAATTTTTGTTGTTGTTCTTAAATAAATGAAAGAAATTGACAACTTAAGTTCACCAGCAGAATACTTGGTCAATACAGGCCTTTCAGATAAAAGCACGTGAAGATAAAAAGTTGAAAATATAGTATTCTGGACACTGTGGTCTGATATCAGAGTAATCTGCCACATTAGGCCTGATAGTCTTGAAATTTGGACTCAAGCTTCCCCTGTTCCTGTTGCAATGAGTAGCAGTGGCCTTTTGCAGTAGAAAAATGGTGTATTTGAACCCTTTGTGACTCAGGTTCAGTTCTCTGCTCAGTTCTCCTAACTTCTCTATGCCTCTTTCTTCCTTGAGCAATATAACACAGGTCTTACTGTTGTCCACATGTGATTAGGGTAGCTTCATTAAAGACTGTGAGATGCCAAACTACCACAGAGATGTGAGCCACCAAAATACAGTTGGCAGAGGCTACACTTGAGTACAACACTAAAAAGTTACCTCCTCAGGGTATGGTATTTCACGTCCCACTCAGGACGTTTCATGGTCATCCCCAGGAAGCAGGGGCAGGAGTCATCAGCCACATCCACCTAAAGCTGTTGGGGCAGCAGATGTCCTTTCCTGGCCATAGCTCCACTCTCCACCCCAGGCACTTCCAAGAAGAGCAGTTAAGGAGGCCCAGCTTGTGAGTCAGCAGGGGAGGGCGAGAGCCTCCTGTGCCTCCTCACTGCTTTGGCTTCATCCCCTCCTCTGCTGGAGAAGAAACTTGAATTGGTCCTTCCCCAATACCCGCCCTGTGCGCCTCCCAGAGTCTGTATGGGCCCTGCTACGGGAGTAGGTTGATGTCCTGTGGAGAACTTGTCCCCATCTTTTCCGGGGTGCTGAGCCCACATGAGAGGCTGGGTGCCTTCCTGCTCTATTCCCAATATTCCTGAGCTATGCAGGGCAGCACAGCCCAGCCCAGGAGCACAACCACGGTGCTGGGAAGCAGCACCTCTCCCCACACAAAACCTCATGGGAGCAAGGCACGAGCGGACAGGACGCAGATGAAATAGAGCTGTTACCTCCCACAATGATAATCTGGTCCCCAATCACAGCAGCTGGTGCGCACACGTTCTTCACCACTCTGGTCTCCATCCGAAACCACATATTCCTGGAGACATGGTAAACCTGATAAATAAATAAAGATACACCCACAGCTGTTTATGTTGCATTTTAACTGGCAATTGTAGTTACACAAATAAATAAAGATACTGTTTATGCTGCATTTTAACTGGCAATTGTAGTTACAGAGAAACTTATGGTTCTGATTTCTGTCTTAATGAATAAAATCCACTGGGTTGAGCGGCTGGAAATCTGAGAATTTACCTCCTTTTTCTCCTAATATGTCCCCTTGGAAGACATTCTAGTTCTCTGGGCTCGTTGGCCCAGGGGATGCTAGCACACAGTAGGGCAGAGCACATCTGTCAGAAAGAAGCTTCTTGGCTGAAAATCTTTGTGTTGCCATTAAATCACTGAACTCCAGGTTGATGCTCTCTCAAAATGCTGGTCACCTGCTTTCACTTCCCAATTATTCTGTGTGTTCCTGCTTGAGCCTATGGCATACCAACTTTCCACGTAAATAAACCTCAGTTTTATCTAGCTCCACTGGCAACCCTCCTGCTTGCCCTGCTGCTCTGCTTGTGCTGGTGGCTGGTGTGCATTGGTGAGTTGTTGGTGGGATTGAGATGATATCTAAATCACCAATTTATGTGGGAGAAAAAGCAGTTGCCAGGTGATGATCATTCAGTCATCTGTATTTGGGCAACACAAACTTTTATGCCTTATCATCCACTTAATATACCAGATATCTCCAGGACATCTCCCCACAATATGTACATTTCCTTCCCCCTGATAATTAAATGCTGTTATCGTCATGAACATGTGTTGCTCACGTGCTTGCTGCCATCCTCGTCTTTAATGATCCTCTTAGTTAAAATACCCAAACCAGTCAAAAACACTCACATGGGAAAGTAACATTACAATGTTGCTAAAGCAGCAAATCAGATAAGAAAGGATTTCATATATTTTTTTTCCTCCTAACATAGTTTAACCACTGAAGGAAGGCAGGGAGCCAGAAACATGTGGTAAGAGGCACATTTTTAAAACAACTGTTTATGTGAAAAAACTGTCAGTTTGAGTCCTGGCTCTTTGATGAGTGAGAATCTAATCACTCTAATGATCACAAACTGGCATCTTTGCTCTTGCTACGAGTGAACAGATGTACAGCTCAGACCCCAACTCAGCTACATACCTGCCTAATGGGAATCACTGATTAAGTGAGAATACTGTGGGTACTGAGCTAAGCATGTGGATTAAGCTTCGATTTGGTCATAGTGTTGGTTGTAGCGCTGACTCCGTGAGCCCTAAGGCCTCAGTGGTGGAAAAAGTGCCTCTGACAAAGCTGGCCGAGGACTTTTCCCTGAAAAATAATTCAGGTCACTCTGGAGAATAATAAGGAACTGCAATCACAGCTCCTTACACACAAAATTTCCTCAAATAAATGTTTCAATGTGTCCTGCCTCTTGCTGCCTGTGAATCACAACCACCTTAATTCACTGTTGGGCTTTGATTTCCTCTGCTGGGAGTTGAGCCGCTGAATCCTTGAGAAGAAACTACCAGGACAAACAAGACTGGCTGTTACCTGTATAAGCCGGACAGGATTTTGCATAATGTCTTCTCCCCCAAAGAGATAGATTCTTTGATCTTTGGCAGCAACGGCAGGGTGAAGGACGGCGACGGGCATGCTTGCCATGCTCTCACAGGTGTTGTAGATGCTGTCATATCTTTCCACAGAATTCAGGATTTCTTGGTTCTCACCGATTCCACCAAATGACAAAATAAAGTTTTTGTATGCCAAGCTTCTATGGGAATATCGCGGAACTAACATGGGTTCAACTAGCCTCCACTGATCGAGTTTGAGGGAGTAAATGTAAATATTGTCACTGACTGGGCTTTTCTTATTGCTTACAGGCATTCCTCCAAGCACATAGATATTGCTGTGCAAGCTCACCGCAGAGGCTTTGTACAGGCGCATTGGCAGTTTGGCAAGGCTCAGCCATTGGCCGGTCTTGTCATCATAGAGCAAGACATCTCTCGTTGTCTGCTGGTTGTCCTTCCTGCCGCCAATGATGATGAGGAACTCCTGGCTAGAGTACCGCCGGGGAACGTGCAACATGGGCTTGATGTCAGGTGCATTGGTGCTGTACAAGGAAAACATGTGTCTCCGGGCCGATTCCAGAATGCTCCTGCACGTGGGAGAGGACTGAACGAGGGAGTCACTGGCGATGAAGTGGAAGAGGAAAGTAGGATGGACATACTGAAGCCGAACCTTCTTGAACAAGTCTTGGATGTAGCCTTGCCTTGCTTGGGGGTCATGTCGGATCCAGACCATCAGTGCCTCAAAGACTTGCTCCTCCTCCCCACAGAGCTCGTCATCCCCAAGATAGTCACTGAGCTCCAGAGCACAAAGGTCCTTTAGGTCCTCGGAAGAGGCCACCTCAGGAAAGCATTTCAGAGCCATAGCCTTGGCTTTCTTATTAAGGCTTTGGCAGTTTAAGATTTTTGCCAGTCTTATCATGCTGAGACAGTTGTCAGGAGTCAGCTTGTCTTGGAGGTAGGCAGAACAGGCCTCGAACAACTTAGCATACTGCAGCATGGACGCAGCCTCCAAGAGGTACAGGACATTCTCAGGGGATATCAGAATCTCCCCTGTGTAAACGTAGAGGATAATCTGATACAAAATCTCGGAGTCAACACCTTTCAGGATGACTTTAGCCTGGCGACTCTCTTTAAAGTTGTTACAGAACATCGCTTTGAAGTAGGGACTGCTGGAGGCCAGCACGTTTCGGTGACAGGGGATTTCAAAGCCTCCAGAGCAGAGGGTAACATCAGTGAGCACCCCACTCTGCCGCAGCCCATTCAGCTGCCTCAGCAGTTCGGAGGAGAAGTCCTGGTCTTTGAAGAGAAGCTCCTCAGTGGATCCTTCCTCCATAGCAAAACAGGAGAGAGATGAATTCTGGGCTTGGCAGAAAAAGCAAATTCTTAGCAGCTTTTATTGAACTGTCCAGCTCCGAGGGAACAAATCAGGACTTTGATGTTGCTCTAAATGTTCGCTCACTGTTACGCATGAAAAGGGAACATGGGTTAAGCACAGTGGGAAAGTAATAAAGAAGCTAAAAGGTCACTAAGACCCTTTTAAATTTTCTATGAAGTTATCAGATAGGTTATAACTCTGAGGTCAGTATTGCCTGTATCCCTGGTGAGAAGCGAAAGCGCTGAAGCTATCTTGCTGATTTGGGATGAAAGCTGAAAGGCTGAAGCAATTGGTTCGTTCACTTCAATCACACTGAATAAATGCGCTGAGACATTTATTCGCTATTTTAAAGTATTAGCAGTTTAGTAACTTGCGCCTCTTTCCCCTAGAGTTAGTCATTCCCAAAGAATGTAAATCTGGCAGAGCCCAGCTCTGCAGCAGGGCAAACTAAACCCTAGAGACTGGGAATCTGCATTAAAAGGGTTATTTATCAACGCTGCTTAGCTGTGTTTTGTTTTTATGTTAATCAGACACACAATGACTAAATTAAGTGCCAGGCAGAGCAATCCGATGAGTATCTATATTCATCTCTAGCAGCTCAGCCTGCAGTGAAATTATACGGTAGAAGCGTTTACCTTCTGCTGTCCTTCACTTACTCTCTGCCGCTTATTCCCTGGTGAGATTTTCCATGGCTAGAGACTGCATAAAAAACTATAAACCCACAGGACGTTTCTTTCGGTAGGTAAGAAAGTGATTCATAGAGGGCGATTTCTGGCCGTGTTTATTCTGAAATCCCTTTTGCTGCTTTCGGGAGCTCTGTGACGGAGCCATGCGCCGGGGGGGGGGCATTGTATACATTCCTGCACTAAGAATAGGCGCATATGGACTTCTCAACACTGTCACGTGTGACTCAGTTGCTGCCTTTTGCAATGTCCTGCCTGGGACTGAGCATGCCCGGAGGGGTGTTTTTCTGGCAAATGTTTACATATAATAAATAGACACAGAGAGGAAAGTTCACTTATAAAAGTCCTGGCTGGCCGTTTGGAAACAGCAACAGGACCCTGTCCTAAAGTGCCTGGGAACTCGAGAAGCCTGTAAACAGTCCGAAGCGGCAGGCATTAGGTAACTGCTGTCATATATTTTCGTGGACAAAGAAGGGTTTCCAGGGGGCCTGGTGGGACAGACTGTGTCTCCATCCTAAGGAGACACCAGGGGTGACATCTCCACGGGGTCTCAGTGCAATGTGAGCAAGGTGTCCAAGCTCCCATCACGCTCAGTCTAGGCTATGCAGGGAAGTGCAGAGAGTTACCTGGCTCACAAGTAAGTTCCACCAGCACCTGGGCAGGTGAATGGCTTGCTGGGCACTGCCAGTAAGCCAGTTTGCTGGCTGTAAGTGCTCAGCTGCCTGGAGCACATGCAGGAATCTGCATTAGGCATGTGCGAATGTCCATGATGAGAAGCCTAAATCCCCTCCGAGTGCTACTGGAAACTTCTTGCAGCCCCGCTGGGCCCCATCTGCCATGGCAGAAGGTCCAGGGTCTGCAGCAGGACCTGTGATGGCTCCATGCCAAAGCCTGGACCTTCCAGAGCTGTATTAGACACTGGGTGGGGTTGTTCAGCAAACCTTTAGGGAGGCTGTAGCTTCCTCCCTTCATGTGCAGAGTGTGTGTGAGCCTATAAGCGAGCACCCTTGGCCTAGTAAGATTCAGGAGGCCAAAGAAAGGCCCCCCTGGACTTCCCTCCAGCTGAGGAGTCGCTTTTAAGGCAAACACGGCCACGGGCAGCTTTTTCCCCACCAAAAAGACGCACAGGGGCAAGCGAGCCGTCCCTGCTGCAGGCCCTGCCATCGCTGCCTCCCAGCTGGCCAGGATCTCGCTATAAATATTTAGAGTGGCATTAGAAACCCAAAGGAGAAGTTCTCGCTCCGCGCCAGAGAACACCAGCTACCCAAACAAACCGCCCGCTCGCGCGCTCTCTGTATACGCTCTCGTCGTGGCGCGCTGCAGTGATTGATTTAGCTCCATATCTCTGCTCTGGCTCTAACGCTTCACTGGCTGTTTAGCTCTTCTGGCCTCTTCTTGGCAGTTGCCGTGGGTTATTTTTTTAACCCTTAAAGAAACTAATGATGCCGTCTGACTTCACTAACGATGCTGTTTTATGGGGTTGGGAAAGGGTAGATAGGATGTTCCACTGCTTTAGACACTGATAAATGTGACAGTTGCTTGGAAGGTCTCAGCATGGGAGGGCTTGGCATGGTTGTGCAAACTCCTTCGAGCCCAGGGGACAGCATGTGCTGATTAAATAGCTGCTCGTGGGTTTGTGCTAACTCAGGGCTGAGACGCCGGTGCGACGAGGAGCCTGCTTTGCGGCTCACTCTTCTTCAACGCCTTGCCAACCAAGTGGCCCCTCAGCAAGGCACTTACCAACATAGTTATACAAGCTATTTTGCTGATCATAGTTTTTTCAATCTAGTTCTGCAGCTGAACCTGCAGCAAATGCCTATGTAGGATTGCCTTTATAAATAAACTAGAAATATTTTTCAAAATATATTCTAGGAACTGGAAGAGCCTACCAAGGAATGGCCACTCTGTGTAATGCTGCATACTTACCCTGTTTCTGTGGTGTTGCTCAGTTTTGGAGTTAGCATGGTCAGACCTTTGATTTGACCTGGAGAAGCTCTTCTTATGCCTCTGTGTAATGGGATGATGAAACTGCTATTACCATGTGCTAAGCAGCAGGGCGGAAAAAAAGCAGTAATCTAATCAGGCAGCACACAGGGACGCGGAGAGGGCTGGTGATGTCAGGCAGCTCCTTAAACACACGCGTGATCCTATTACAGTCCAGGTGGAAAAGAACAAATACGAAGGAGGAAGAAAAAGGGTGTTTGAGGCAAAGACCCCACAGTATTATGGGGGTTGCCCTGTTGGCTATCAGCTCTGCCAGTATCAGGAGAGTCCTTGCCCTTCCAAAAATTCAGTCTAAATTGACTGGAAACAAGAAAAAATACCCCTTATTATAATATTTATATATTATAATATATAACTGGAAGAGGTAACAACAAACAGGCTTGATAGTCCTTGTTATAAAATAAGACATTTAGAGGGATCCCAGTTAACGACCTGCCGTGAGTGGCAGTTGGCCATGGGTACGTCTCCAGCCTGTTAGCTCCACACTGGCAGAGCCAGCAGCATCTCGGGGATTCCGGGCAGCCTGGCAGAGTGTGCGCAGGCAGCGCGGAAAGCTTGGTCCATGGGTCCTGTGGGGTGAGATGGGTGCACGAACCATTTGGTTTGTTGTAAGACAGCGGGGAAGGAAAAATGGGAGCAGAAAGGAAGACTGGTGTGGTGGGGATTATTAGATTTATGTATCACATACTTAGATGCGCACATAAATGTATATAAGAATATACACAGTGAGAGTGCGAGAAGAGATATGTCTGTATTACGCGTCTGGAGAAGAGGCCCTAGCGCTGTGAGGATCCATGTGGTTAAATTGTTTTTCGGTGACATTTTAGTTCATGCCAAGCAGCGTTCCTAAAAAAATAGACAGGCCTGGGTCATGGAGAGGAACTTTTCTGCTAAGCTAACGTGCCCAGACATTACTCAGCTGGTAACACCTGCAGCTCTCACCCACCACACAAGTGTCAGCCCTGCTGGTGAAGGCAATGCTACCCCATGGCCCTGCACCTGGTTTCTGATGCACCTGGATGCTCCCAATTCCTGTCTGCTTGCCCGGGGCAGAGTGTGGATTCACTATTTGCTTCACTGTTTTGGAAAACAGTCTTTTGACTCCATCTTCTAGTTTCTTGGTTGACATTTCAGCTTCACCAAGGGCAATTAAACTCCCCAAACAGGTAAGGAGTGTGGAAGACATTGTGAAACTTAATCCACTGTGATTACGTGGAACCGGGAAACAATCATACGGCAATAAATGAAGCTCTTCATGCTACTTAAGGTATCAGAAATGCAAAGGTCTATTCCATGCTCCCAGGAGTTAGATATCATTTATTCTTTCCAGTGAGGTAAATCTGTGGACTCCTGATGACAAACTCTGATTCTTCTAGAGTCATTGGAAGATACAGTTTGGGGAGGACATCAGGATCTCACCTAGTCCAACCACTTGCTCAGAGCAGGGCTAGCCTCTAACTTAGAGCAGGTTGCTCAGGGCCTTGTCCTGCTGAGTTTGGGCATTTTCGAAAGATGGATATTTCAACAACCTCTCTGGACAACTTGCTCCCGTGCTAAACCACACTCACAGTGCAGCTTTTTTTTTTCTGTGCATCCAATAAGAATTTCTTTTGTTGCAACTTGTGGCTGCTACCTCTTGCCTGTGTAAAAGTCTGCTAATTTCTGTCTGCTATTAGCTGCCAAGTATCCCCTATTTTTCCTATTTTTCGAAGTCCAGATACTCTTGTGATCCTTCCCTCTCATTTCTCTGCAACCATTGCATTACTCATTGCAACAGATGCATCTTCTAATTAGACGCTCAGCAAATGATTTCACGGAGTGCACTATCTCACAGCTGTCATTCACATTGGTATGATAGTTGATTCTGATCTAATCTGCCTCTGGTTGTGGTTCTATAGACTGGGTAATGGACTCATTCTGTAGGCTTGAAATCTGAACTTGAAGTTTGAACCCCTAACTTTGAATTTACAATGTTTACTATAGTGGCAGGGGGACAATTTTTAATCTTGAAGCATTGGAGAGAGCAAGTAACCAGCTTCACTGACATCAATGTGTGTACTGTGTAGGAAAAGATATACAGACAGATAAATATAGCATGTAATTCAGCATTTACTTTAACCCAAGATGTGTGGGTATGAACTCTAGCTTTTGGTCTGATTGCGAGCCAACCTTTAATCAAAGACTGAAAGATTAAGATGAAAGTAATTGTACTCCTCCTTCTTTAGTCAGAATGACCTATTAGTGTTAATTGAAATAGTTTTCAGGCAAAAATAAATTTAGCTGCTAAAGCTAGGCACTTCACATTCACTTTGAATAAGCACATAGTTGTTTTAAAGGTGATGAACTTCCAGAGGTTTCACAGAATCCAGGGATGTAGCTATCGGCACCCTTGTTCGAATTTTTTAAAACAAATCCTCTGCCTAAGCCAGCTCCCCCATGTGCGTTTCAAAGACCTGCCGTCTTTTTCTCCAAACCGTATCATTTGAGAACGGGTACCTGCCTGCTTATCTTAGACTGAACATGCAATCTGACCTCCGATGGATAAAATATCTCTGAGAACACTGGACACCTAAGCAGACTATTCATGTATCTCTTTCTAGAGTCTCCTGTTACAAGAGGCCCATGGCAACAGCAACGAGGAGATATGCAGATCCCACACTTCTCCATGCTGTCTGGGTCTGCAAATTAAAACACCTCTGATGAAGTTAAATCCTGCAGCACGTGGTTCATTTCAGGTTCAGTATCTGCCTCTGACATTCTTACATGGACAGAAATGTTGCCAAAGGAGGACTGAACCTCTTAAATATAGGAAGTAAATATTGCTATACCTGTGAAATGTACCAATCATAATTCCGAAAAGTCCTCCATCTTTCTCATTATCCATCTGTCTCGTCACATCTTTACAGACTATAACTGGGGGTCTACATACTACTGCTGTGACATTGATAGAAGCAGGGAGAAGCAGGCCCAGTTCTTCAGAGATATTGTCAATAGGAATCAGATGCCAAAACACCTCAGAGGAGGTAGGTCTGAAAGACCTGACTGCTCACAGTGCAATATACTCAAAAGAAAGAAGGGGATACTCACAGAGATACACATGGAGGCCGCGCAACAGTCCTGAGACACATGTCTGCTTGTGTGGGAACAGCATTTTCCACCCTGACAGCTCCACTTCATGCAGATCATCTTCCTGCCCAGCTCTGCTCCAGCACTGTATCACAGGAGCTGGTGCTGATGGGGACTGCAAATCCTTAACTCCTTTGCGGGATGATTTAGGAAGTGCCTGTGCTAAGAGGACAACTATACAGACAGAGAAATCATTACAGCTTTCCCTGGTGATAGCAAGATTTTACTCAGGGCATGACTGAAGTCATTAATTCGCAGCTCCCAGGTTGTGTAAAGAGGTGTGATAATGAGCTGAGAAGAAATTAGCCTCCATTTTCTCTTGGCAAATGACAAAACATCCTTCAGATTGGGGATAAAAATGCAGGGAAAGAACAGGGATAATCTTCTGAAGTGCAGAAAGACAGGAAGACTACCCAGAAGACATCATGTCAGAAAATAAAGATTCCTCCACATATGCAAACACAAAGGGGTCAATTTAGATTTAGTTTTGTAAAATATCTTTATTGCTTAAGGACATTTGGCAAGATACCCGTAACATAAACCTCACGTCCAGCATTACTTGGCAACGTGTTTCTCAGCTGGAAAGAAAATAAATTGGATTTTTTTCTTTTTGCTAATGCCACATTTTTGGATGCTACTTTGGAAACTAACCAAGAGGTGGCTGCTCAGCATGCCTCTCTGTTCTTGATAGCTTTTTAGTGCAAAAGAGCCAGCAGCAACTTTCTGAAGTCTCCAGAGGTATCAGATTGGACAGCTTCAGCCAATGACTTGTTGTACTTTTGCTGGAACTTCTCCTTTATTGCAGGCAGGTCACTCTGAGGAGACAAGGAGAGCCTCTTTAGAACAGTGGGATGTGCTTTGCATGACATGTCCTGCTTTTACTAAGCCCCTCAAAGTCCGCTGGGAGGAGTGGAGGAGAAAGCAGGAGGTCCAAAACCTTGAAGGACTTTCAGGTTAATGCCTGGTCATGAGGTACAGCTGCACGTATGGAGTGGTGATCGGGCATCAGCTGCAAGGTGGGGTGTAGGAGGGGCAGATGGCCACGCCAGAGGGACTGGTGGTGCCATGAGGACACAGCTTTGGCACTACACAAACTAGCACAGGTGGTTGTGGTCTCCCGAGGCCACTCTTTGGTGGCAAGAAAGGGAAGAATCACACCCAGGAGTGTGACTAAATGATAGTTGTGTTTTTCCAGCCCCAGGTAATTTTCTGGTAGCTATGGAAGGAAGGTGAAATGCCTGGTCTTGAGTTTTCCCATGAAAAGGCATGCAGGGCATGGGTCTGTTCTTCATTATTACGGATTTTAAATGTTATCATGACTGGACCACAGGGGGACTACCCTGGAGACTAATTTCCAATTTTCGTTCTACAGATCACTGAGATTCGATACAGATCACCTCTCATCTCTCCTCTGTGAACAACTCCTCTACATCAAGGCTGAAACAGCCCTGGGGCTACAACCTGAATAGCTTATATGGAAGGAAGTTTTAAAGACGCTGCTTAGGATCTGAAATGTCTTGTGCAATGCTGTGCTTTTTAAAATCGTAATTATGTCCTTTGGCTCTCTGTTTTTCTTCCTTCCTCCCTTCCTTCTTCCATCTGTTTTTCCCAGCTATAATCACAAAGAATTGGCAGCATATAATTATAAGTGATTCTCAATTTGAGAACTGCTGTTTTATCTTGATCAGCATTATCTTAACTAGCGTTTTACTTATAAAGGTCTTTCTGGGGCCAGATCTCCCCATGGGCCAATTTATCCAGGTAAAGTTGGCTTCACTTGAAATTCCCTTCATGTTCATTTCTTTTGAAAACAAAAGCAGATGCAATATGAAAATTAGGGTTGCCTACATACAAAAGCAGAGTATGAGCACTGACATCCATGGCTCTACACTGGTCTGAAACCAGGTTGACTGAGCACACAGTCTACCACGACTTACCCTGTACCCTATAAATTTGTACTTCTCCCCAAAGCAGTTTGAAATATGTCTGATCGCAGAGTACCCTACCTCAGACCGGGTCACGAGGACGCGAATCAAGGTCTCTTCATCAGTCCCAGCTCCTTTCATTGCGTTGTACAGAAGTGTAGCAAAGTAACCTGGACAGTCTTTGGCAGAGCTGACTAGAGAAGAACAGTAAGAGGCCTCCTTATACTTGTGTATTTACACTCTGTACTATGTCTTCAGTGAGAAGGAAATAAATAAGGCAGAAATAAAGAAAACTCTTTAGGGATTGTCCTTAGGCAGACATAGGGAGTAGTAGGACTTTTGTTCTGCAATGGGTCCCCTGTTGGTATGCAAGGAGGAGGCTTGCAGTGTAAATGTGAGCATACACTGCATGCTACACAATGAAATGATTAGCATCAAATACACTGCTGCCCCACAGGGAGAATGGCACGATGAGAACGAGGATTTGTCCCTCTGGAGATCTCCTTCCCATCTACTCTGGGGACAGCTGCTTACTCTGCAGCTTAGAGGAACAAGATCCCAGATGCTCTTCCCCCACACAGATAAAATCTACCCTAGTGAATTAACTAGAGGCAGGGCACAGGCTCCAATACTCATCACAGTCATCCACAGAGCTAAGCTGCTATCATGGTCCCTGCAGATTTTTGCAGTGACAAGATAGGACACTTCTGACGATGCCCAGCCATGGGTGGGGGTCACTGGGGACAGTGTGGAGGCAGTCACACTGTTTTAGAGACAATATAATTTAGCTGTGTGGAGAGCAGATGTGGCCTGATTAATTTCTAAAACCATTAGGTTCAAATCATTGTTTAAACCTTGATCTCATTTGCCTGGCAGTTATGTTTGCTTTAGTTTAGGACTACCTCAATAGCTCTCACGATACCCTGAAGAGTTAGTATCAGATGGAGATAAGAACTAGAAAGGAAAGCTGTCCAAACATTTCCTTTACCAAGAGTGAGATAGGCCTTCTCCAGATCTCCCGATGTTTCACTTTTAATGGCTTCTTCTATGTCTTTCCCATGCAGCTACAAGGACAACAAAGAGGAGTCATCAGAGCTGCTGTCTGTACACATAATCCCATTACCATAAAATGAGCATCGGATTTTGGATTCAGTGGAAAAAGGCCAGTTTTATCCCTTTCAGCCTTTCCAAGGGAGTAATTCAGGGGCAAAAGAGGTCCTCCTCTGGGGTAAATGCTCATAAATTCACTGGCATCAAGGGAAAAGGGTATAAAAGTCCAAGTAAGGCTGAAGAGATAAGAGATGCATAACCTAAATCAAGCAGTTGTACTCGCATCCAAGGGCTTCTCTGACAAAGAAGCTGCAGTTTCTTCTTGGGTAACCTTTAATCAGGAGAAATTGTTTGAGCTCTCTGTAATTCCTCTACCAAGACGGTTCCCCCACAAACATGATAAATTTCGGAGCTTTAAGAAGGTTTCTTGCTTATTGTTTTTGGGCTCCCAGAGATAGCTGTTCCTGAGTTTCTATATTATTCCGTAGGAAATAAATTATCATGATGAAGAAGGAGAAAAGCAGACTGCCACTTCAAAACACAGCTTATTCTCATCCTTTAAATTAAAGAAAATCTCAAAGTCTTTTACTTTGTTCTGTTTTGCCTATCAGGATGGTCCTGCATAGACCAACACTGTAAGAGGCTTTTAGCTCAGACCTGGGAGACCACAGCTACTGGCCAGCAAGTAGTTCCCCCTAGCCTTGAACTGCAAAATCCAAGCTCATTTAGAAATGTCCCCATTTACCTTTCCAAATGCAGAGAAAGACTGTTGTTTGCATGGCCCTAGTCTTGGCCTACTTCTGCCTCAAATTCAGCCAGGCAGGATGTGGATGGATCGGTTTGGGCAATGTGATCTGCTTGGCTTTAAAAATCCAAAAGCCAAGATATCTTGGATAATGGATCATTTAAATCAACCCCCGGGGTTTGGGCTGCTCGGAGGAGGGAGTAGCAGTTAGTGACTGGTTTGGTCCTCTTGCCAGCAACAAACCAAGGCTTGGATTAAGCTGTGAAAGTATTTCCAACTACGGGTTCCTTATTATGCTGACACTAAAGTATGGTCCTGACTGAAGGTTTTATATCTTCAGTGCCTAGGGTTACAACTTTCTGATGATCTTAAGAGTGGGGGGCTAGAAGGGGGAACCTTCTTCTCAGAATATATCCTACCACTGAGCTTCAGAAGGACCACCACTGCTCTTCAACCATGTCTCCCACTGCCCACCAAGGAGCTGCTTTGGTCTGGTGTGTGGACAACAAGGGCCCGATGCAGGATGTTGGGTTGGAAGAGGATAGCTTAAGCAGCTGCTACATATATACGAGGGTGCTTCTCCTGAAGCAGGAGGATCAGGATAAGACACCTAGTCAGGCTCTGCCTGGGAGAACAAGAGAAGAGAGGGGCAAAACTCTGCTTCAGGGCAGTAAATTGTGAAGTTGTCCCTTCGCTGGTCCTCCTGCAGAAGTGAGGACACACCTCTCGGTGCAGTTGTGGAAAGAAAAGGGCATCATGATGTTTCCTTGGCTGGATATTGTGTAGGCTATAAGAGAAAACAAGTTCTTTACTGGCAGAAGATGCAGCTTTTAGATCCTATTTCCATAAGATCAGGACACAGTCCTATAGAAACATTCTCCAAGAAACTTAGAGCACCAAACACTTTTCAAAATAAGAAATAAAAAATCGCCAGCTCTACATACAGTTGTGGGGCCTGCCTACTACGTGCTGGGCCCTGCTGGGTGAAGAGCGTAACTCACCTTTTCATAGGCCTCAAAAGTAGCTCTCAGCTGCGGATAGCTCCTCTTTGCTAAGACCACGTTGAAAGCCAGCTCGTCCGTTCCCCAGCGGCCTTCCCCTGCCTTGAAGATTGCACGAGTTTTTTCAGAGCGCTTCTTTCCCCGCGGGGGAAACAAGAAGGCAGGCGGAGCGCGGGGCTTGCCGAGCTCCAGCACGTGCCCCCTGCCACACCGCGTGGCCACCATGGAGCCGCACGGAGCCGCAGGGAGCCGGGTGGTGGTTTTTATCCCCGCAATGGCACTTACCTCGTACAGCTCTCTGGCATCCTGCCCGGCCAGCTCTGCATTGACCTCTTGGGCCTCATCTCGGTTTGCCTACAGAAAAGGACATTACATAAAAAAAAAAAAAAAAAAAGAGGAAGAAAAAGCCCAAGTGCCAGCTAGTGTTTGCAGCGGAAGGGAAGTTTGTCAAGGGCTCTGAGCCCTCGCAACCCCTTTAGTTATAGTTTTGCTGCCATCTGCTGACAACTGGGTAGCAGTTGGGCGGGTTGGAGCTCAGCAGTATGGGGCAGAAGGATCTGCTTGGCGACATCACCGGCACTTGCTGACTTCGGAAGTGCAGCCAAAGGACAGGTCTATCCCTCAGGTCCATGCACATGGGGCACCACCAGGACGATTTTTTAGGAAATTTGCTGCCACATCCATCATTCAGCTATAGAGAAAACGTTCCCCAGGCTGGAAGTGCTGTCACTTTTTAGGGCACCAGCTTGGCCCTGCGAGCAGCACAATGCCCCTCCGTACTTTCCTCACTAATCTGTATGCCCTGGGTGTTTGCTAAAGCTGTAATTCCTGGTCGAAACCATGAAGAGCTTCCCCACATATAAACCTAGTGTCTGTCCCTCCTGAAGATACCCCCTGAGAGGCTGTTTGGAGCTGTGCGACACCCTGCTCTCCTCAATGGGAACCAGCATTCAGAGATGCGACTGTCATGCTCCTAAAATTTCTTGTATGGATGGATTTGTTTTCATCCCAAGGACTGCCTGTTGTGACTGTCTACCACACCGATTGCCCCTCACCTTCCTACTCTTCTTGCTTCTTCTTACAGTGTTCCTACAGAGAAGCTGATTTTTGTCACATCCTTTTTTTCAAGCGGATGTGAAATAAAGTAAGTTCTAACCCAAAATATGCTTGTTCTTTGTGAATGGGAAAACAAGATCCTATCACTTTTCCTTATTTAATTGTGTTGCAGAGTTCTCAGCTGAAACAGAAATGGTGTTTTGCTGGGTTTAGGCAGAAATTAGCACAAGGTGGCCCTGACCTTGAGTAGATATTCCAGCCATTGCCACTGCATAAATAATAATAAAGCAACCACCTGTTGTCTTCAAGGTACTAGAATTTGTAAAATTACCTGTGATTTTATCTAACCCTTTTAGTTATATTAAAGAGCTGTACACACAGAAGGTTCTTATTCTGATGAAAGCCTGATGCTCGTTGTAACTATCCTGTTATTACTAGACTTACCAACTAATACTCATCAGCATTACCCAGTGCCTCTGTCAGGCATGGTACATAAGGACGTCCCAGCCTTACCTCCAGCACAGTGACCAATATCTTCTTTAGGGAGCCACTCGTGTCGCTTTTAACGTCAGACTCCAGGTCCCTGTCAAAGACTGCCGAAAGGTGCCATAAGGGCTCGCTCGGTGCTCACGGCTTTATGGGAAGGTGTGTGAAAGAAAATCTTACTTACGCCTTTTGTACGCCTCCTTTATGCATATGATTTGCTAGGCAAAGGAACCAAAAACAAACAAAAAGTAATAAGTATATTAAAATATATATAAGTAAACAAGCAAGCAGAGCAGCAAGGGGACAGCACACTCGTGTCTCCCAGTGTCTCCGATCCCCGCTCCTGCTGCTGACACAGCCTCGCGCGACCGTCCGCGTGTCCAACCTTGTTGCTCTGCGTGCACAGGACCTCGATGAGCAGCGCCTCGTCCGTGCCCGCGCCCTTCATGGCCTTGCGCAGCGCGCGGGCATCGTACTCGCAGGGCCGATCCAGCAGGGCCAGCACGCTCTTCTCGAAGTCCCCGCTCAGCTCGCTCTTCAGCACGTCTTCCAGATCCTGCGGAGGCATCCGGAAGGGTTAGTGCCAAAAGCAAGGTGGGACTGCAGGACTTAGCTATTCACTCCCTTGTTGTAGGGAACTGAAGGATTTCAAGGCTTCTTTGGTACCCAGAAGGAATAATATCAAAAAATATAAAACCCCATGGAACACAAAGACATTTTTTGCAAATAAAATTCCCTAAAAATCATTGGTTTATGTTGATCGAAATGGTCTTCTCATTCCCAGATGCCAGCAATTCTGGATCAGTTTTAACTCTCACTGGTTGGAAGAAAAGCAAACATGTTTTAGAAGCTTGACAGAAGAAGCCTTCAAACACAATGTGGAAACTTCCTGCTCTGAAACAGTTGTAATAGAAGGAATAAAACTTGCTAAAATTCTTTTCTTCATTTTTCTTAGAATTGATTTCTTGGGAAAGGCAAAACATTTCTCCAAAGTGCTTTGCTTTCAAGCAATCAGCATTCTCGCCAGGAAAAAAAGAAAACCTTTTTGATGTGTCTACTTAATTCAAAAATTAATAAGACCCTGGAGAAGAATTAGCTAGTGTATATGTATATGTCAAATGAACATTCATGCTGAGTACAGGAAGTCTTTGACACGTTCATATCATGAGTGGAAAGAAAACCCGATTTTAAAACTATTGTTCCTCAACATCCTCTTACACAACTGCAAATGAACACTTGGTCTATTCAAGAAAAAGACAGAGCTTGAGGTTGAAGTAATTTCACTGAGCCACTTTATGAACTTAACTTCTGTGAGCTGCTATGGGCTAAAGCAACTGGGGTGTCTTACAGAGTTTGCTCATTTGTAATGCATATACTTGTTAATGCTCATTAGAGAACTAATTCTGTAGTACTTATGCAATCAGAATCCTTCATGTGCTTGTTGTAAGGTTTAGAGAAAAATGCTTTTGGGTTCAGTGCTGTCTGCTGTAGTAGCATTGATTAATATCAAATGTACAAGTGGACCATAAAAGCCAGGCAGATTTAATAATAAGCCCTGCAGGATTTTACTGTTTACCTAAATAATACATAGTAAGTTTCAGCTTTTTTTTCTATATGCCAAATCACCAGGCAGTCAATGTTTCCTCTTGCAGAAACCCAGTGCCCAGGAGATTTCTGTCATGTAATGGGTATTCTGCTTCAGTGCTGGAATTTAATCAATGCTAAATCCATTTAGTTCAGTAAACGTATAATGGTATAAGATCAAATAGTCTCTCTGAATTTGCATCTGGTCTTAGAGGGATTGTATTTGAGAATTTGCCAGTTACATTAATTGCATTTACACTTTGTTTCAAAGTCTTTCCCCCCTAATTGCACTGGAGATGAACACAAGCTGAAATGTTTTTTATTTCAGCTACGAATTATTTTCCGATTTTGTTTAAAATGCTTTGTTCTGCTTGAGGCTGGTTTCCATCTTGAAGAAGACTCTGAGGCATAAATCTACTAATAATCATTATTTTAGGAGATAAAAGAAATTACTGAATCAGAAGCTAACTGGTGTCATAACAGTACTGGGTCGCTGATATTTTCCGAAGAGGGTGTTTGAAACGAAGTGGCCATTTATTTTGAAATACCTTGCCAAACGCAGCCTTGTACTTCTGCTTTATCTGCTGCCTCTGCTCCGATGTTCGATTTGTCAAGATTTCAATAATGGTTTTTTCGTCAGTTCCTAAAAAAAGAAGTTGGGCACACCGAGAATTTGATCAGGAGCCTAATGCAGAAGGAAAAAAAAAAAAAAAAAGTGTCCCTTCTCCAAAAAGAAGAAAATAAATATACACATGTCCCCTGGTGCCAGCTTAAGGTTTAGATACTCAGAGCCCCACCTGCTTAAAATTTAACAGAGGACTCAAGCCTTCTGTGTAGCACATGGGACACAGTCTGCTCCAAAATAGGGGCTCTCTTGCTGGTCCCTGTACAGGCAGCACCCAGCACTGTGAGGGTTTCCAGGGAGCTGCCAAAACAGGTGATAAAACTGCAAGCAGTATTTGCATCCTGCAGCAGCTCCTTCATTCTCATCACTGCTTATCACACTGGCACAGGACGAGTTTATGGCACCCTGTCCAGGTTTTCCTGCTTAGATGTGAGACAGCAGGCATGATCCACCTGTAGACTGAAAACCTCTGCTCTCTGAGAGTTAAACTCTTAAGAGAAAGGTCCTACGGGGAACTGTCTTGGTGGAAGGAAGCTCATAGGACAAGAGCAGTTCCTAAAATTCAAACATTTCAACAAAGTATCTCTGAATGTCAGCACTATAGCAAGAATAAATTGCTTAAATATATGTGTACTTCGCAAATGGCTGGAGCGCCTTAATAACTTTTTGCTCTCTTGTTCTGCGTGGCCGCTCCTCCTCTGCTGGATGTTGCCACCTCCATGGGTCTGAGGAACACTGTATTCCTCATTCACATTAGTGCAAAATCATCCAGCTTATTGTAAACTCCTATGGAAGATGGTGTGGGTCAACACTTCAGTTAAAAATCCCTGATGGAGACAGGACCAGCATGTGATGGAGACAGAAAACCACCTTGCAGGTGAGGGAGCTGCAGTGGGTTCTCTGCGCATAGAGGTGGTGATGTTTTTGACTGTACCTTGAATATCTGGGAAAGGACATGCAATAGTGACCTTAATCTGGCCTGACAAGCTGGACTGTCATTATCAGCAGGGACAGCTTGAGCGCCCTATTTCAGGGAACAAATGTTATGTTCATCCTAACTCCTGGGAGCCAAGCAGCTGGCAAAGCAGATGTTTCAGACCTTTGAGGAACCAGCTGGCTTCCATTCCCATCTATCTTAATCATATAAAACTCCATGGTTATCTGTGTGTGTGTGCATGTTCTTTGAGTCAGTGAGGGACAGAAAACACCAAGATTAACTCCAAATGGTTCAAATAGCTGTTTGGCTGTAAGTTTGTGCATGTGTTTTCTGTAATGTTGAACTGTCCATTGCATAAAACCCAATAATTTTCTCACCTGCTCCTTTGCAGGCTTTATGTAGCTTCTTGGCATCCCGGTCTGCATCAAAGCCTCGATGACGGTGGTGAGTGGTGGACTAGAAAGACAGAGGCACAACAAGTACATGAGAACCAAGTTTGCATTAGTGTCTCTGATTCACAGAAGGTGGGTCAGGCTGTTGCTGGGTTTTTGTTCACACCACCTAGGCTGTGACGTCCACGCTGGGCTGGGCTGCTGCGAAGCCTCTAACGCTCCTGGACCCAGAGCAGAGCCAGCCTCGACCACACGCACAAGGTGCTGAGCTTGAACAACCTCATTCTGCCTGCTCAGCTTTGTTCACATAATTCTGATATAATCACGTAGCAATAGACAGCTTTATGCCAAATCAAATATTATTTGTTTGTGCCACTTTAACCTTAGGCCAATATAAATTCTCTATCAGATGCCTACAGACTCGTGCTGCACCTCTGCAGTACATTTGTAAATACTGCGAGCTGGTTTCCTTGTCTCCAGGCAAAATGCCAGCTGGCCTAATAAAAACAGACCCTTCAAACCTTCCCTGAGCTGATGCATTCACACAAACAGATAATTGGGCACATTTACCACCATAAGGTTGCTGGAGCCTTTATTTTTCTGTCAGAATAGTACGTTTGTTGGTTGCCTTGAGCTAAATCTATTAGATACAATAACTCAAAGTCCATAGCAGCAGCAGTTTATGGCCTGGCCTATATTGATAACTGAAGGCTTTGGTAAACTGAAAACGCTGCCAGGTCATATGAATCAGACCAGCTGTGAATTACAGGGGCTGAAACGCTGGTACACCCTCTATTTGCAGCAGACAATCCCTGCAGCACCACGAATCACATCTGTTAAGTGCTTATGTGCTAAAACAGAGTCCTGGGCTCCTAAACCAATTAGAGCCACGTGCACCTCATCAACTGCTGGATCTGAACACGGCGCTGCGAACGCTTTGACATTTCCATGCCAAGAGCAGCAAGTGGGTCTGACTTCCTGCTTTGCAGGTTGCCAGGCCCTGGCTCCCCGCTCTGCAGGTGACGGCTGTGACACCCCAGGGCAGGGCAGGGCAGGGCAGGGCAGGGCAG
This sequence comes from Tinamus guttatus, assembly GCF_000705375.1. The sequence goes on from NW_010586500.1 coordinate 200,235, forward strand.
GCGGCTCATTGGGATAACAGCATCCCAGGGCAGGGCTCTGCGCTCCTGATTTCTGCTGAAAACCTGGTGACAGCTACAAGGGCGTCACCATCCCACGCCACAGTCATATACCAAGGATGAAAGCCAAGTCCACTCCCCACACTGTTTTCACCTTTGTGACAGGCTAAAGTCCGTGCAGGTACGTGGCTTTCCTAATGCAGTTCGCAACCAGGATTCAAATTAATGCTAATAGTAGCTGCTGTAATGCCACCATCTCATTGAAAGTGCCTTAACTGAAAGTTATTTTTACAAAAACTGCAATTCTGTAATTGAAATTATAACTCTGTAAAAAGCTCTCTTGGGCTTCTTGTGGCTGCCTCCCAAGGTGGCACTTTCACTGCCATGTCATTAGCACAAATCTTGCTTGTAGATATATGTGCTAGTGTATATTAGGATTGTAAAGAAAGCAGATGCCAGGCCAGACTATGTGCTTGTCTAAACCTTTAAAATAAGGAGGAAATGGACGCATTTAAAAAAAATATTTTCAAGTAGGAGATTTTGTTTAAGAGTCTTCGAAGTTGTCAAGAAGAGGAAATGGAAAAATGCAAGGTTAGCAAACACATGCATTTGCCTGAACTGACTTCACACTTTTCCATTATCAGAGTGTGAACATGCTTTTCCTTGCTGGAATTGAGCAGAGAAGACACTTTTGTGGAACGTACTTGAAGATTAAGAATATCTAATGTAAAGACATTTACATGTGAGACTCAGGTTTGCCTGTGGCCTCTGCAACACCACACCAAACAGCGGCACCAAGCAGGCCCGGTGATGAGTTTGGGCCAGCAGAACAAGGGCCTCCTTGTACAGAGCGAGAAAGGAAGGTGGTTTCTGAGCCAGACTCAGGATTTGGTTGTTTTAAGGCACAAGGAATCTGAATCAGCTGGGCTACAGTGACCACCTTCAGATAAACCACGGTAAAACATTAATCGAGGCGGGGGAATACTGTTCCCAGAGCAGTATGTGCAGCACCGGCCTCACAGCTTTTATAAATAGGAAATGTGACCCTCTGGGTAGATGATTGTCAAGGCCGACTCCTGAGTCACTGGGAAAAGTCTGGATAAAATTCCCTATCTCCTGGCCCCACCTTTGGTGCTGGGCACAGCCTTCCTGGGAAGGAGAGCTGCACGCCTCTCCAGTGGAGTTTGCTGTAAGGGATAAACAGCAGCACAAGCGGGTGTTCAACACAGCTTGAGGCTCTGCACATATTACTCATTTAAAACTAAGAGCAGAGTCACTGTTTAATACGTTCGTTGTTTTAGGACTAAGATTTTAGATTGGAATCGAGTCATTAATGACTCCTGAGTGTTTACAGCAGCTTGCTGATAGTGGGATGTGGAGTCTGGAATACTGAGCTGATTACCCATATATTTTGCAGCTGAACATAGTTGGAAAGGAACTTTTCTTTCTCATTTCCTTCCAGTACTATGTTAATTAGTGCAACCAGTGTTCTGGGAGCAAGAAGCCCTATTTTAGCTTCCAGCCTAGCTTTATCCTAGCTATGTCCATTCGTTTTTCTCTGCCAACAGTGTTCCTTTGGCTTAAACAGTGATCGCCTACACTACACGTTTACAGACTGCGGTCATTTTCCTCTGCAGCTTTAGCTAAAATTGTCCCAGATTTATTTCAGCTAAACTGGATAGATTATCGCTGGTCAAAACCTACCATTTTAACTTGTAGTAAAGCGCATAAAGTAATTTTTCTTATTGCCAACTATGTTCTATTTCAAGGACATGTAAGATGAGCTTATAGCTGATGATGGCCCACAGTGCTTAGAGAAGCATTTGGAGAATTTTCTTTGAAATGTTGGCATGGGAAGTGCTTATAGTGCACAAATATAATAAAAAGGTCAGCAAAACTAAGAAAGAAATGTAGGAAAAATAAGAGCCCCAGTGGGTCCGAGGCATCAATAGCTAGAAAGCTGCAATACTTGGCAGAAATTTATGAGGACAAAAGAGGATGTGAGCTCTGCAACCAAAATCTAATAGCTTGCCTGATCTAAAGAAAAGCCTGAGGTGGATATAAACTGCCAAGCTAGCAGAAAACACGCACAAAAGAATCACTACCAAGAGCAGGCCAGACAGCTCCCTGTATTGCAAAGGAGACAAAGTGCTCCGAGGACGGCCGAAAGCCGCGGCTCCTCTGCCCGCTTAGGCCAGCGCCATGCGCAGGAGCAGGGGCTGATGCAGCAGCATCACGGAGCCCACGGGGGCTCTTGCCCGGCCCCGCGATGTGCCTGGATAAGAGCAGACACGGGCCCCCGTGGCGAGGACCGGCAGTGGATATAAGGGCTAAGGACAAAGCTCTGCTTGAGGCCGGGCTCGTGCAGGGAGGCTGAGAGTTTGTGCCCGTCTTCACTTGCACCCGATCCACTTAGGCGCCTTTTTCAAGCTTATCTTGTGCTTCATTTTTCCTTGTGCAAAGTACATCTAAACCACAGCCTGCAGGAAGGGCAGATGGACCCAGTCCTGACTCCTGCATGGAAGTGGGGCTTGGAATAAAACAGTTCTCTAAATCTAGAAATCTCCTGCCACTGGAGGTGCCCCTGGGTAGTGGCACTGCCAGTTTGGAAGTGCTTGGTCTCCGGTGGGCCCTGGGTCTGCAAATCTGGTGCAGAAGCCCCATGTACCTGAGGGCATCTCCAACAGCTCTGGATGGACATGTTAGACAAGAACCTCACTGCTGTTTACCAGTTTTGTTATTTTTCACATGAATTTTATTATGTTGAGAAGAATGCAGTGGAGGAAGCATGCTTATATATATATATATATATAAAAAAACAGTTCCCTATGCAACTATTTTAGTCTTCCTTACTACCAAACAAGTGAGTGCCAAACATCCCTCTACCTGATCTCCCACAGGCGTTGGGGACTGTGCCTCCTCCCACAGAGCAATTGCTGTGAGTGGCACAGTCACAATAACCATCACTGTGGGGATTCTCTGGTGTCTGATAAGGGTGGATTTCATGGCTCAGCCTTTTGCTCAGGAGAGAAGCCTTCCAATCCCATATTCTGTGGATTTGTTTCCTTTTCTTTTTCTTTTTTTTTTCCTTTTTTTTTCTTTTTTTTTCTTTTTTTTTTTTTCTGTGTGTGTGTGTGTGTGTATGTAGAGGATAATTTATTTCCTCTGTCAAAAAATGCCCCAAATCATCTGGTCATTTTGTTAGCATGATAAATGACAGGATTGGGTGTTTATCTCATTGGTTAGATTGTACCTAATATATTCCTATCATAGAAGGCATCTTTTGGCAAATCACTCCCTACATGATTAATTATTTATCAACACATACATACTTAAGATTAATTATTTATCCTAGCAGAAGCCTTCAATGTAACTTGAATCCAAAGTTAACTTGACTACCAGTACTGGATAGAGAAAGAGAAAAGACACATAAAACCACAGCTTGTGGTTTTAGTCTTCTACTACATCCCACATTATTGGGATAACGCCCTGTTATCAAAGCAGACTCCCAACTCTTACCCAAAGTGATCGTTTGGATGAAAAACAGCCTAATTCTCATCGCTCCCAAGCATTTCCTTGCGTTAAGAGTAAAACACAAGAATAAATGTGGGAGTAAGCTGCATTATTTTGGCTCTGCTTTGCTCCAAAGGACAGACCGAAATCATGATGCTACATTTGTACTTCACCATTAGTCTAATTTATACTAGAATACTCATTTGCAGTCACAAAAAGCTTTGTTCAACCTATTTTAATACTTCCTCAGGCCCTTTTGAACAGGGCCAGTTTTTACACTGTAGCAGAAGGAATGAGTCTACTCAGTTTATTCACCTTAACCACAGCCTCCTATAGCTACATGAGGCCCTATATAGAGTGCCCGGCAGCCTCTGTCCTGGGACGGCCCTGCTCGCAGCTCCAGCACGGGGGCTGTGGTTACGCTGCTCAGCGGCCACAAGAAGGACCACAGGGGAATATTTTGGGAGGAAAGGAGGCTGATTTGCTCAGAAAGCTCCAAACCATCCATCAGAAATGGCCAAAGAGAAGATAATGCCTGCTTGATTTCAGTTCCTAGGTACTTCCATGAGGAAAACTTCCAACACTAATGGGCTGTTTAGCACAGTGGAGAAATCAGCTACAAAAACCCCTCTAAAGATAGCGGTCAAGTCAGGTCTCATCCAAGCAACACATCTTATGGCCACTTAGTCTTCAGCAGATGGTGGGTTCCCATCCCATGGACATTAGTCTTTAGCAGATGGTGGGTTCCCCATCTCAAAGTCCCCACATGAAAGTAAGGGGCATTTCTGCAAGATTTTTTGCTTTCTTTCTTGTTGAAATTCAGGTAACCGGGCTCAAGTATTCAAGTAGGATCTCATATGAAATGCAAAAGTCTTTACCACAAGGGTCACAGGAGACGGGAACTAACATTTAAGAGGAGAAGCTGGCAGCAGGGAAGTATCAGCAAGTGTCGAAGATTTGGCTGCTAAACAGTTGCAATGGGAGGAAATTCTTAGTCCTGTTTTGATAGCATTGGTGCTCTTGGTCTTCATTTTGGACATTTCTCTACTGCAACATCTGCTAAAAAAGTAGTTCTTAGGGAAGGCAGTAAGATGAGCACAGGGGGACAGGTTTAGGCAGAACATACCTAAGTTAGTGCTCCCTCAAGGCACAAACGTGCCCTTTTGACAGCAGGGGTTTCTTTCCCTGCTGTGTAGCAGACAGTAAGACCATACCCATCACCCTGGCTTGCTTGAGCAATTTGCTCAGGCAGCTACAATATGTAACTGGAAAATTGCCATCTGCTTCCTCGACTGCTCGGAGGACAATATCCCCATATCTGAGCACCACTCACTTCTACGAACTGCAAAATCAAGACATGTTTCTCCTACAATGTGTCTCCTGTTTCAAGGCAGCTGTTAATATATCATCTCCCAAGATATTATGGCTATTTTTATCCACTCAGTTTATTTCTACTCATCACTATGATAGAGACATCCACAGTCAAGAAAAATAAGTTTGGGGAGCTGTTCTTTCAGGGGTGAATTTTATATCACCCATTTCTAATGTGTCTGTACTCCTTGACTGAGGCTACTTTTAAGAACCCAAGCTAGGTGCTATGATTCCGTGCTGCCAGAAGGAAGTGGATTGCCAAGGTCGTGCAATAGCTAAATGTCATCACCTGAAATGTCCCAGAGCACCTGGGAGCTCTGGCCTGGGCTGGGGACCTAGGAACGAGGGGACCTGAGCACCCACATGGGCGCTGGAGCCAGGTAGGAGGCTGGAGATGTCCAGAGGCACCTGTTATCTTGAAAGTAAGGGCCTCAAAAATGGCAAACATCTTTGCTCTCCTAGGACAAATCTGGAATTTCAAGTCTAGATTAATTCCTTATTGCACTAGGGATGGATTCGTCTCCTTTGATTTTACAGATCAGAACCTCATGGTTCTGCAACACTGTGTACGCTGGGCCGCTAGTGGTTAGGATAACTAGAATGACAGGAAACTGATCTTCTCGGCCTCTTTTTCAGTGAGATACCAAGTCTCTGACCAGAATGGTAACGCTCAGAGAGCTCAAGTGTTCCTCTCATAACATCAACTAAGTCTTGTGATGAGTTCCAGGAAATACACCTTAAGTAGGCCTGTAAAAGGCTCAAATATATGGACCCAGTCTTTGGGGATGTTATGCAGACTTCTTAATGTATTCTAAATCTGAATTATTTAAAAGGAAGCCCAAGTTTGCGTGCTTATCCCTATGGCCCCTCATGTTTCTTTGCCTTTAAAATATTATTCTTAAGATGCATTATCTAAACACTACATGAAAAATACGTCTGCATATACCACAGGTAGATACCTAGCTGTTACTATACAGATATTTCTCATGCGGTGTTTAGTGTCTGACAAATAGATTGACTCCGGTGAACATGGAGGTTTCTGTGTCTGACTCCTTTCCGCCTCTTGGGATGGAGGAAATCTCAGGATACAACCACGTCACCTGGGCCACCCAGGTTGGCTTAATCTGTCCATTACTTCAGTGGGAAGCCCCAGTTAGCAATAAAGGGGAGAATATTTTTTCTGGATTTCATAGGCTATCTTCTCTTCATAGGAAAGACAGAATTTGGCAGTTACTGTATGGATGCTGTATACACAGAAGAGCTTTAGATTCCAGCTATTTTGCACTTTTTGGTTGTGTGTGTGTGTGCATAAAAATAGTGATATTTTAATATTTCCACTAGTTTTTGGCCACAACTGAAATGCATCATAAATGTTCCATGGATGGAAAATAAATGTTTCTTGTGCTTGTTGAAACCTAACACAGCTGTACCCAGGTCTAAAAGGCACAACAAATACCATGAATAAATGGGGACCATGGAAATGAATGGGAATCTGCCATGTTTTTTCCCAGTATCTTGGCTGAACAAGAAGGTATTTCTGTCTTTTGCTGTCTCTAGGCTTATGGCCAGGGACTGAACAAGAATCTGCTGTCACTGAATATTGGTCTGCCAGAGGAAGCATCAAATAACTATTGTTGGGCTTTGCGATGAGATAATAAAATGATGCTGTGATAAATAACACCAGTGCTGTGGAGACATTGCTCCAAGGGTACCAATGTCTACAGAGGCCCGTGTGCTGTTTGCGAGCTCTGAATTTATCCCCAAGAAGCTTTATCAGGCGGATGCGCTCTACAGAGTCATACTTACTTATTTACCTTCAAGTTCTCAAACCATGTGGCCAAGGGCAACCTGCCATCCCCTTCTTGTGGGAAACCCTCCCTGACAGAAGGTTTGTGCTGCTCATTAGGACAAGAGGAACCTTCAGGGTCTCTGGAGAACCTCAAATCATTGTTTAAAATAAAAACAAAGCCCTTGTCCATCCCCCAGATTCATTTAAATCACCAACATCACTGAGAACAAGAGAATAATTCATATTGGATTCTTGAGAGATGGAGGGTTAAAAAAGCTAAGCGATTTCACAAAGTCAAAAACAATCAAGCTTTTCAAATCATTGTAGCACAAAAACCATCGCTGTTGTTCTCAAACCTCCCCCAAAGCACCTTGCTTAGAGCAAAGCAGCTCCCTGGATTTTCGTATGGATTGATGGTAATTTTAACGAAAAGCAGAAGTGCAGATAAGCTTGAAAATACCTGCAAAGACTGCAAAGAGACAGCAATGGGAGACTGTAAATCTCAAAGGATATGCAGTCAAGACTGGTTGATCATTAAAAGGGGAACTGGATCCAGTTTTCAGACAGTGAAAAGTGTGGGGAAATGCGCATATTTAGAGTTGTAATGTTGTGTCAGGTGCAGCTCTCTCAGCCTCTGCGAGAAAGCTATTCCTTGGTGCTGATTGGATATTTTTATTGAAAATATTTTTTTTCTTGTAAAATCTGTTAAATTTATTCAAATTAACATATTTAGGAAGATACCGATTTTGATTTTGTTCTGTTTTAAATATGAAGAGACATTTTATACAGCTGAAATTTTCCATTTTAACAGCTATGTAAGGGAACATTTTCAAGATTTTGCTTTGAACAATGCTTAGCTTTCAGTGCAAACTTTTATTTATAATGATACTTAAGGAAAAAAAAAGGTCTAAAATCAAAATCCATTTAACCTAAAGAAATTATCTCAAATGACACAGATGATTCAATTTCTATTTCTCCCATGGGAATATGGGCCACTGAAAAAAAAATCGGTTCTGAAATTTCAAAGCAGGTCGAATTTTGGAAGGATGTGGTATTCAACAGAGCGAAACAAGCCATGTTCACCCAGCTTTGCTAGTGTCAATCTTGACTGCCAAACAGGGCTCGCCGCTGAGCACTGCAGTGCCTCCCAAAGCCACCATAAGCCACTGCAAAAAGTGCTGTAACACCAAGGTGCCCCTTTCATCCTCCACAAAAAAGTGCTTACGAGCTCCTCTGTTGACAAACTGGCAGTGCCTACGGTTGATTTCCGTATATCCTCTGTGAGGTTGTAAGACTTGCTCTGGGGGTTCAAAAAACACAACACATCAGACACACAGGAACCTATGGCTGCAAACTGAGAGAAAGAACAAAACTACAGTGGGAAAGTTCTGTTAAGAATGGAGTATTCGCAGGTTATTCCAGAAGTGGAATCTTTCTCCAAGAATACAATTTTCTAGAGACAAACACAGAAGGGCGATAAGGAGCTGCAATTCCCAGGTGAGTCATAGGCTGAATCATGGGATACTCTTTCAACACAGGCTGGCACCTCTTTCCCCCGAAACCTAAAGAACAACTTCATTTTTCTATAGGTAACGTCCGGGCCAGCGCTGCTGGTTGCCTTGTCCAACGCAGAGCTCCAACAGCTGCTTAACTGGCTTGAGGTCGTGGAGGTGCCGTTTCTGCTGCTGCAGGTAGGCACAAACTGGCTAATTTAAAGCTAAATGGGATAAATCTACCCCACTCCAGTGAAACTAATGCTCTGCATCTCTCAATGCTTTGCTAATTTTGTTTTTTTTTTTTTTAACAAATAGCCATTAAATAAAATAATACACATCCTAGGAGAGACACGATTGCAACGTTAGCCTGTGTCAGCTAATACTCTGCCTGCAGCTGCTGCTGCTAACCTGCAGATTTTCTGAAATCAGCATGCAAAGCTGAGTAAGTAGTGTGGGGATTTATCCATTGCTTTTGAAATAAAGCTACCCACCCCCAACTTCTTCAGTGCAATTTATTTAATTTTCAGAAGCACTGAGCATTCACAGCTATCACTCCAATTCTGGACAATTAGGCTTTTTTGAGAATAAATATGCAGATTTACGTATTTATCATTAAACACTCGAACATTAGTCAAAATTCTCCCAGTCAGAACTCATCTGGTGGTTCAGCGTGGTGAGTCCTGATGCCTGGATTTCAATCAGGCCCTTCTGAGAGTGCTGCAGTTGGAGATTACTCCTGTGCCTGCTACTAAACTTAGTCAAAGTTAAAAACCATCAGCCTTTGGAAATGGAAGATATTCATAGACCTTTAGGGAGTTATTTCAGTGGTTAAGACAGTTCCAATACATTTTTGTCACTTAAAATGAGCTGTCCCATGACATCCTACGCTCAAAATTAAAGTATTGCCATTTTTCAACCCTGTAATAATCAGCATAAAAAGACTCAGACCCGTGCGTTACAGTAAAAATTTCATAATTCATGTAATACAATGAAGTGCATGTTATTGGTTACATAAAAGAGTTTTGCCCCCACATTTAAAGTAGATTTTGCACTTAAATAGTCATTTGCAACTGTCTTAATGCAATTTAAAGTGAAAACGGACAAAAATAACAGAAGGAAATGGCTTTGGATTCTTGACAATCCAAATTAAATAGCTACTTACATGCGAGCCACCCATTTTTGCTTAGTCTGAGTGTGGAAGATGCAGCTCTTCTGCTCTTCGATAAAGCGAGCATTCAGATGGAGTAGTCAAGTTTTACTAGAGCAGCTAAATCATACCCAGCCCTGGGTTAATCAATAACTTTTGACATTATTTAAATTCTAGTCATTTCAAGGTGGGGTGTGTTCATCATTACACGGTGGCTTTATCATCCCTACGATCTAATAGCACATCCTGTTGGGCAACAGAGCTGGCTGCTCTCTTCAGGAAAATCATGACCTTACAGGATAAGCCTCCAGGCTATACATAGTCTTTAATCTAATAGTTATTACAATGATTTAAAGTATATAACCATGGTAATGCTCAAGAAGAGCTGCTGAAATATTTGAGAAGGGAGGGCCCCTGCTTTTAAGATTCTGTAGAGCGTCTGATTTAATATGTTGTTGAGGACCCTGGGCCTCGCTGCTTCAGGCCAGGGCTGGGGCAGGCACAGAAAGGCAAGAGAAGAGAACAGGTACATCTGAATGTATGGCAGTTCTTGGAAGAAAAAAGCCAAGAGGTTAGCTAAATAGTAAAGAAAACTAACATCACTGCATTTCAGAAAGTGCAGCACTAATTGTAAGCAACAGCCTTGAGACTATCCATAATTTATTTAATGTTAACATGCTCATTCTTAAGATATCAATGTTTTTTTAACAGCCTGACAGAGCACATTTTTCCTCAAAGATCTCGCCAATATTCACACATACTTAAATAATCTGCTTTGATTATGGTGTTCAAATATGTGAAATGTAGAAGTGAAATGTGATTATGAAGAACTGTGTCTAGAATTCATTGCTTTGTGGTAACAAACTGTCTTAAAGACATTTTCAAAAGCTATGCTGAGTTGGCAACCTCCCACTTACTTCACGACATTTTGGAGGATAAAATCAGCCCAACTCATATTAAAGGAATTACTGAAGTTGGAAAGGGGGCAACCTTAACGTTTCTCTGCAATAACCTCCAATACAGACTTGCAATCTACTGCTTTTAGTGGTGAAATGCTGCAGCCCAGAAAGTAAAACAGAGTCACTCAAGGATTTAAAACAAACAGCAGAATGAGTCACATTCTATGCACCATATGATATTTCACATGCAAATGGTCTATTTGCACGTGCAAATAGGGTGTCATCAGGCAAAGTGGCACAGACCAATTCTGTAGACTTAGTTCATGCATCGGGGGCCTCAAGGTTTGCATGATTAACAGAAATAAGGGGCTGGACGGAACTTTTGGCTCCTGCAGAGGACTTGGGATCGTGCCCCTGTGGGGGACACCCTCTGGGCAGTGGAACAGGGGTAGGTGGTGAATGGAGTCTGTTCCCTCTTATTCCTTCCTTCTTCCCAGATAACAGGGGTATCGAGAGCCAGACATTGTCCCCTGCAAAGCGGAACGTGGAGAAGCGAAACGGATGAGGAGAGGAAACGTTATCCCAGGTAGGAAACACCACACGCTGCAACGCGCCACTGCAGACTGGGAATACTGCTGTCCTGGGGTCAGTACTGGCTACCATCAGACGAGACTGTACTCCAAAGGTAACCACAGAACTGGATAAATCTGATGGGCCTTGCTCAAAATTAAGTGGAAGAGGCCACTAAAAGACTTTGTCTAGTGAAATAAGTGAAATAATGAGGACTAAGGCAAGGCCTAGGTGGAGCTGGGCAGGGAAGACAGTTCCTTTCGGCAGAGGATTTGGTCTGTGATTGTGATGTTGTCCAGTGACTAATGAGGCACTACTACAGATCAAAAGATTTTCAAGGACAACAAAACCTTTACCAAGACATCCACGAAGAGGTAGAAACTGCAAGAATAACAGAAGAACTTAATTTTCCTAGAATAAGTTCCTAAGAAGGAACTTAACTTTCAAATGCTCCTTTTGGAAAGGAATGCAAAGGGTTGAAAACTAGAGCAGGAGTCCTAAGCAAACAACCAGCCAGTGAATTTGGCTAAAACCAGGTATTTATAGTGATTCTGCCTCCAGTTGGAAGGCAGGGTGTCCTCAAGGGAAGTCCCATTCAGGACATACTGAAAACACTGTCTCTGTGGGAGAGGAAGCAAGACTTGAAAATCCCCAAAAGGAAGGGAGTTTGTTTGAAAGTGATAATGAAAAATACAGTTAATATAGTGTGAAGAAAAGGAAGAAAACACCTCAATCGGAGAAAAAAAAAACCCCAAAAGTAGAGCTTTGGAGAAGGTAATCTCAAGGATGAAGAAAAACTGGAAAAGAATATAAACATAAGTGGAAAGTTTTCTAAACAGGAAGGAAAAATAGGAAATACAGTAAGAAAAACATAGCCTTAAGTCTGCGACAGGTCAATTATAACTCAAAAAAGGAACAGCAACAAGGGCACATAATTACAGCTTCATATAAATGCAGAGAAGAAGAGCACAGGGATCAATTTAGAAAAGCAAAAGGACTGACTTATGGTCAACAAAGAGGCATGAAAGGCAAAAAGAAAAAGTCAAAAGTCAGAAATAAGAGGTGGACAGAGAGAACTGTGGATGGATTAGGGAATGTGGAAGGAGAGCAACTAATGGATGATGCTCTACCCCATTCCTAAGTGCTTTTAGCATTTACATCTCTGGTAAAGCATTTTTCAAACATGTTTGTACAGAGTACTTATCACTTGGCAGCATCTATACAGGAAAATAATATTGTAAGGAAAACAGATTCATTTGATACAGCCTGATCCCCACTGCAAGGTCAGTCTGAATCGTAATGCTAACAGCAATGAAAACAATGATAATAATAATATAGTAATAAAAAAATAATAAAAATGGAGGTCCAGGGGCAAATTCCCAACTCTGAGGTCATGGCACAGATTACCTCTCCTTCGCACTGTTTAAGGCTTGCACATTTTACAGCAAATGTGTTTTGGCCCAAAACAGAGTCAGGAAATAAGATGGTAAATTGGCAGTGCAAACAACTAGGAGTTCAGTGCTGAGACTTGTTGTATGGCTCTATTTATTCAGCCACAGAGAAGTCCTCGCAACGAATGTCCCTGGGGCTTTTTCCTTTCATTCCTTGGACTTTTCATTGCTTCTCTCACTTTTGAATTCTTTTGTTTCTTAGAACCACAGGTGATCCTCTGGCATGGGGCCATCTCCCCTATTGTAATATACAGGTCCCGCCTTTAATCCAGGGTTATTCTTTCCAAATCTCAAGGTAAAGAAACCGTTTCTGCGGTTTCCAGTGTCCTCCAGTATCCGTATTTTATGAACTAACACACTGCCTAATCATATCAATGCTGCCTTTCACCGCCGCTTATCACGTGTTATATTGCCTTATTAACAAGTTGGCTGCTTTTTGCCTCTTCAAAGAGCTTTACTCAGGTCTTCACAAACCGGTACCACAACCCAGTCGAGATTATAACTTAAGGCACCAAAACTTTCATGTTTTGATGAAAAACAGTCACACAACCTGTTGCACGTCAGGGGAGGAAGGGAAGCCAGGCGAAACCCCCATGCCCACGGGGCAAAGGCTGCTTGGCAGTGATCAGCGAACGCCCCATCCCTGATCCTCCCCGCTCCGTTTCATTCCCACACGAGCCCCGTCCCCGTCCCTGATCCTCCCCGCTCTGTTTCATCCCACACGAGCCCCGTCCCCGATCCTCCCCACTCCGTTTCATTCCCACACGAGCGACAACAACGCGCCTCGAACTGCAGCCCGGCGGCCTCAACGTATGATGAAAAGTCCAGGACGCTTCATTTACTGCTTTTATTTATCATTATTTTATCATTTAGGAACCGAATCAGCTCTTTGTGAACCCCAAACTTACTAAAAACACATTTTTTTTCTAGTCTTTCTGGTAACGAATTCAGGTCTCGTTGAACACCAGCTGGGTGCAGCACAGGCCCCTCACAACTCTGCTCTGTCATCCTGCCTCGCCGAGGACCGAGACTACCCCAGCACCTTCCTCCCGATTACACGGATTTTGTTCCCTTTTTGCCAGCGTTTGCTCCCCAAACGCTTCCAACGCGCGGCCTCCCCCGCTCACGCTGCCCCGAAGCGCCGCGCACAGACACCGGGGGAAGGGCCGGGCACGAACACCAGGACTGCGCCGCGCCGCTATCAGGAGCGAACAGACAGCGCCGGCCGGCGGGGAAAGCCTTGGGGTTGACGGAGGAGCGCGGGGTGCCGCGGCCGCGCTGCCCGGGGCCCGCGTGGGGACACGGCGGGGACCAGCCCCCTCCGCGCGAGAGCGACGTTACCTCCGCGCGGGGCGGTTAAACCCCCGCCCTCCGCCCCGCGCGGGAAGCACCGCCCCGCTGCGCGCAT
>NW_010586500.1:214286-235700 GCF_000705375.1 Tinamus guttatus
AGGGAGAGGGGGGTGTGGGGGGAGCGTCGTCCTCTCCATGGGGGGACGTAGGGGCAGCGTCGGGCCCTCTCTAGGGAGAGGGGGATGTGGGGGGGTCCTGTCAGGGCTCTCTGGGATGCTCACCCAGTACGGGGCGAGCGGAGGGAGGTTTCTGCAGGACCCCCTTGGCAATGCGGGATGAACCTGTGTCACATCGGAGCCCGTCCACGAGCGCCTCGTGGAGATGCAGACCCGATGAACCCTTGATTTGCCAGGTTTAGTGGGCCTCTGAGAGCCAGGGGAGATACTGCGTCAAGGCAGAAGGGAGGCTCTCTTCTCACTGCCAAGGTATTGAAAGCAGATACTGAAAAATAATTCCTGCCCTTGTGCAGGAGAAGGGATGGAGAGGATCAGTAGTGGCTCTAGATGCTGAATAATTGAATTCCGTGAGTTTGAGGCGTCAGGAGCGGATCTGTAAGAGGAACATGGGTTCTGTGTTCGGGAGTTTTATGCATGTCAGCTCAAAGGCTTTTGTGTTTTCAAGGGTCTTGGGAACTCCCAGAGGGAATATGAAAGGCAGGTTGTGCTCTATAGCATCCGCAATCAGCTCCGATACCGGAATAACTTAGGTGAGTGGCAAACAGTGTAACTTCTAATTGCTGCCCGATTCGCTGTCAAGAAAAATCTTCTCATCAAGAAAAATCTCAACAAAAATCTCAACCTCTTTTAGCACCTTTTCTAGGAAAGTGCTTTTTAGAGTTACTGAGCTCTAGAACTGGATTCCTGCTACAGTTGTTGCTGTGTGGTTAAGCTGTTCTATTCAAAGAAGTTAAGACCTGTCAACTGATGACCTGACTGACTGACAAAAACAAAATGTGTTTAAATTTATTTATTTAGTTTCTATTCTGAATTTATTTAATTTAGATGAGATGCCAACAGATGTCCCAACTTGTATGAATTAGTGGCCATGACTTTTTTGTAGAGCTCCCATTTACTTTGCATTAACTGCAGCATTAGATAATAGTTGTATTAAAAGATAATTTCCCACTATTTTCCTGCACTGCATTTGTCTTAATGGGTCATTCCCTGATAACCTGCGAACTAAACTCGCTCTAAGTGTGATTGATTTAATTTTATTTTTAAGGCCCTGAGTATGTGTATCACATGTTTAAGTCCTTGACTGTTGAATACCTTGCACCACTCCTTTATTTTTAGTTTTCTGTCAGTTGTCATTGTCCTGTATTCTTTTGCTTCTGTTTTATTTTTTATTCAAATTTTATAGAACAGTCTAACTTTTTTTCCTCCTCTTCTCTTGTAGTTAAGCATGTCAAGAAAGATGAGCGCAAATACTATGAGGATCTGTTGAAATACAGTCGAGACCATCTCATGTTATACCCCTATCATTTGTCTGACATCATGGTAAAAGGCCTGAGGATGACACCGTTTTCATACTACACAGGCATAATGGAGGTGAGCACAGAACTGCAGAGAGATAAGTTACATTCTGCTCTCGGAGTGTCGATGATGCCTCTGCAGCACTTACTGGGCAGCACCATGTGACTTGTTTGCTTTTGGGTAGTGTCTGATAACAAGTCTCAGTAAGGGAAGTTTCTAGAGAACAACCTGGACCTGCGTTTTTTCCCCTCATCTGCTCCCATAATCCCTCCAGAGCCAGGATTTGTCAGGCAGAGCTGGGTGGGAATCACTATTAGGACAGGCTGTCTTTTTTCTGACGTATTGAGATGTGTGACTTTTCATTTCAAAGTTTTTGTACAAGAAATATTGTGTTTGATTAATAAAGCGAATACAGTTTCTGTTTTTAGAAAACACCATGTTTGAACTGATCTCTTTTCATTTGGTTTTCAAAAAACAGTTGATAATACTGGACACTTTTTCAAAAGCTTGAAGCAAGTCCTTTCTGTGAGAATTAAGATGGTTCTGTTTTCTGTCAACCTTCTTTCATTGGGCATCATAACTGTTCTTTTTTATTTATTCTGCGTATAATGATTGCAGACAGTATAATGTAGAGTAAACTAACAACCACTTTGTGTACAGTTAGCCATTTCTTGTGCTGTTTTTCCTCTGTGAGGACAGATCGAAAATTTCATCTTTGTTTCTCTCAGTCTGCACTTTTCTTCTTAAATCAATTAACTGATCTTAATAGATTTCTATTTTTATTTCAAATTAAAAAAACAGAGGTAGGCTCAACTTTTAAGGTTGCGCTATATGAATTGGACCTCCCTTTCTGAAGCAATATCTTTCTTGTTTTAGCTAAGTTTTTCTTAACTAAGTTTCCTTGTCTCTTAAGGATATAATGAACAGTGAAAAAAGCTATGATTCATTACCCAACTTTACTGCTGCTGATTGTGAGTATGATCTAATTGCACTACTGCTTTTGATGAGTTGCAAATATGGAGCTTCTGAAAATAGATTTGTAGGGGGTCTGTTTGCTTGAACATAAATGCTTGAATAAAGGTTTAGAGCCATTTAAATAGCGCTGTCAGGGAGAGCATGCTCTTCCTGCAGACCTTTGTCCATGTGGTTGGCACTGGAGTTAGAATAATTTGGGTGCAAATAGATGCAGTAAAAAAACTACATCTTTTTTTTTCTTTTTTTTAAACACTGCTTTTTTGTTAGACCAGTGTGGGAATGAGAAGGGGAGATTAGGGGATGATGCCTGAGATGAGAGTAGAAAAGCAATCCTCCAGCAGAAGTGTAGCTTTTTCCATTGAACAGGCTGAAGGAGAATAGATTGGGAGTGAGACCCTGCTGAGAGATGTTACAGAGGAAAGCTGAGACTGCTACCATGGGGAGAGTGTTAATCAACCCTGGAACCGAGATGTTCTTGATTATTAAGTGCTTCATTCTTCACCTTTGGTATGGTTTTATGTATTCCCCTTCCTGAGTTAAGTGTACTTAGGTGAGGAGTGGTCTGCAATTTTTGAAAACCGTCTCAGGAAAGGGTAACTTAACTTTAATTCTACCCTTTCTCAAACTCCATTGGGAAAACAGCTCAGGGAAGGAGTTTTTTCCTCAGTGCTGTGTAGCTTGCTGGGAATCCAGTGTTTCTTGGAAGTATGGAAACAGAAGGTCCTTTCTTTTCCCCCAGAGCACTTCTGTTATTATAGCAGCAGTTGCAGGTTGGTTACAAAGTTATAATTAAGTTAAACGCTTTTGTTACCATTTTATATTAAAAACTAATGTCAAATTAGAAAGCTGAGATTGAAATTGAGAGAGCATATGAGCTAAACCCCATGAATAGTTTTCCAGTGCCCTTTCATAATTCCTTAGTGGTTGAAGACTAGAGATTGTAGAACTAAGTTATGATTCATTTTAACTCAGCCAGAAGGTAAGCATCTTCAGTGGCATTTGGTGTTCCAGTTTTCAATTTCCAGAGTTTTAATTTAGTGCATAGAGTTTTGCTGGTGGGATCTCTACCAAACACCTGGTACAATCTTAGTTATGTTAATTTGAAGCAGAGTTATTAGCTGAGAAGGAAGGGAGTTATTCTGTGCAGTGACTTGAGAGATATGGGATTCCTTATGTTCCTTTATTTATTTATTTGTTTGTTTTTAAACCTATACTGAATAAGCAACTAGGCATTGAGAACCATGTGTATCTGGAAACGATCGGTTAGAACTGTGTTTAACTCTTTAGATATCCCTCGACAGCACAGACAAAATAGAAATAAAAGCTTATCTATTTTTTTCAGGTTTGAGACTTCTTGGTATAGGAAGAAATCAGTATATAGATCTAATGAACCAATGTAGGTCTTCAAAAGTAAGTTTGTCTTTAATTTCCCCTCCCCCTGTGCTCTCTGTCCATGCATGTCATAATAAAGAGATTTTTAACTTTACTTCCCTCTTTATTTTGATTTATTCAGTTCTACATTTCTTTTATTTTCAGAAATATGTTTAATCTAGGGTACCTAAAGGGCTGTGCTGCCTTGCATCTTTGCAGTAGAAAGCGTAATAAATACTTTAAATTTGGGCTTTCTCCTAGCCTGTTTGAGTAATGTGGTTTTAATGAACACATGAAAATGGCTTATGTGAGTATTTAAGAATATTATATATATTTTCTTCCCATTTTATCCCATTTGAGGGAGGGGAGAACAAATTTGTCACTTAGTACAAGCACACACATGTTCAGAAACAAATATATACCTGTTCAGTGTGTGCGTATCATGTACTGTACTAAAAGGTACTTAAACATCAGCTTATGTAAAAGGAAACAGTGACATCTGTTTGCACATATGAAATGCTACTTATTACTATCTCAAATGGACTGTACTACTGCAGAAATTTTTCAGAAGGAAAACTGCTCGTGATCTGTTACCTGTGAAACCTGTGGAGATTGCCATAGAAGCTTGGTGGGTTGTGCAGTCTGGCTACATCACGGAGGATGATATCAAGGTACTTCAATATATTTTATATCTTCAATTTTGGTTGAAATGGAGAGAAACTGAGAGCCTCTGAAAATAGAGGCTTCCCTTTGTAAGATCTAAATGAAGACTGTATTACAGATTTATAATTTATATATTTTTATGGCAATAGAGATTGGGACTAGTGGAAGTTACCTATTGTTCCATTTGGCATATTCTGCCCTCTTCATTCTTTGTGCTTCTTGAGTTATGTACCATCAGGTAGTGCTGAGGTTGTTATGCATCAAGCATAACTGTAACTGATGTTTGTTCTTTAAATATGTAGGAAACAAATGACAATATCTTAAGTTCCATATTTAAGCTCCAACAACTCAATTGAATGAATCTTCACCTTCATTATAATTAAGAATGTTAGTGGATTTATTTGATGTCTTTTCTTCATTTCTCTTCCTCATGTCTCTTGATGTTTCATTGTTTGCACTAGCTTAAAAGGTCACTAAATGTTTCATACCCGTCTACTTCCTTCTCCAAGTTTGTCTGCTTTGGGGAATATCTTGGACACTGATTATTTCTAGACAGAAATTCTGACATCCCAGCAACTCAAAATAGTTAACCCGAAACTGGAATAGTTAACTCTGAAGCTGAAATTGACCTCTTTCTAAAATGGTTCCAGTTGTATAGTTGAACACTCAGTTCATAAGTTTTAAAAATCAAACATATTTTAAAAGAACAGACATGTATTTTGCTATGGCTTCACCTGCCAAATGCCTGAAGTTTGTTCAGTTAAATGCTGTGCCTTGAGCAAGAATAGCTTTGGGTAGGGGCAGGAGCAGAGATCTCGGACTAACACCGACTCCAACGAACTGTGCCTTGAGCGAGAATAGCTTTGGGTAGGGGCAGGGATCTCGGACTAACACCGACTCCAACGAACTCTTCCTCAGTGCAAGCATTTTGATGAAGAGCATTGTTGCTTCTTACACCCTGATATCAATTGTGACCAACTTGAAACTATTGTGCTGTAATTTCAGATACTGATAGACTGATTTCTGCAACAAACTAACATAGTTTCTTTTATCTAGATTTGTACCACATCTGAGAAATCTGCTGTTGATAAGATAATTGATTCAGGTCCTCAGCTTGCTGGTTCACTAGACTTCAGTGTAGTTCACAGTAAGTGTATTATCATTGTGGTTTTTCTGTTTGTGGATTTTGTTCTGTGAATTTTGAGATTAGTGTCTGAAAGTCAGTAGTAAATAGGATGTGGAGCATAAAAGGATGTGGGGGGAAGATATTCAAGAGCTCGTACAGACTGCAGTCTAGGTCTTGCCTAGACCTTTGGCAACTGTTGCTCTGTTACTGTTTAAAATGATTCAAAAATTGATTCAACAAATTCCTACCATAGAACATGACAGTAAAGATTTTGTAGGGGGTAACGGGAAAGGATATGAGAATACAAAATGTCAGTGTTAATAATCTAAAACTCTATCTTTCAAAGAAGAGGTTTTGAAATTTAGTATTCTTTGGACACAATCCAAAATAGGACTTAAACCTCAGAGGCTGTCTTGTTTCTCTGAGGTCTGCAACTGTTGCTGAAAAACTGCCCATATGTCTCCTCGTTTAAGTATAACAAGCGCTAGATATATGGGGAAAGATATTGCCAGGGGAGCACAAATTCACCAACAACCTCTCAGAACTTCACTTGTAAATGTTTGGTTTTCTACAAGCAGTCAGGTTGAGAACTGGCTGGATGGTTAGCATTTTGCTGTGGTTACAGCTGTGCCATGGGCTAAGTGTGTGTGTTGAAGCATCATGATAATTCATCTTCCAGAGTTGAA
Organism: Tinamus guttatus; assembly: GCF_000705375.1. The sequence goes on from NW_010586500.1 coordinate 220,482, forward strand.
TAACATTTCACCTGAGGATATTTATTTACCTTCCTCTCTGCTATACTGAGTATGATGTAGGTGGACTGATGTTGGGTGGCATCAAAGAAGCAATTGAAAATAAATTGAGCCAATTTTATATTTCTGTGCTCTATTATTGGAGTACAGCTATTACAGAACATTAAGATAATGACACTGAAATATTTGAAATATTTTTTCCTTCTTTAAGGAAGGATTATCTGCTCAGCAGAGCTAAGCTGAATGCTGAGAGCTCAGGTAGTCTCTTATGGGACTAAACTGACATTTAAAATCTACCCTGCCTTTACTGTATGCGTGTGTCTGTGTCTGGTGCACCTGATGCCTTGAGCACAAGTGCTCTAGAATTTATTTTTGTAGTTAGATTAAACACTTTCCATGAAGGATGCATGAGGACCATCAGAACTCACGTGATTTAGGTTTTACCCTCTGTGAAGAATGTTCAAGTTCCAGCCTGAGTTAGGGCAGGATTGAAGTGGGGCCAACACCTTCAGCTGACAAACTTAGTCCAGGGTTAAAAAGTTTCAAACTAATCAAGTTCTTTACAGCACAGTGGCAATGGCTAAAGCCAAATTCTCTTTCAGGCAGGGACGTGCTCCTCTCTGCCAAAAGCAGCTGCTTCAATCCCTGGTCATTTTGTCTTGGTATTTTCTACTCACTCTCTATTTTGCTAGTAGTAGATGCTGAGCTCCTGAAGTCTTGTACCAGGTGGCAAGTAAAGAGCTCTGTTTTGCTTGGGATATGTTTAATATTACATGCTGTTTATTGATCCATGCATTGCAAAGTAATATGCTACTGTGGAGGCTGTTAAGTTTTTATGAATTCTCATTGACTGGTGGGGAAGCTGACTTGTATCATTGGTACCCTGAATAATGTTCTTTTTTTTTGTAAAATGATGTGCTTTTTTTTTGTAAAGGCTTGTATAACAAAGGATTTATTTACCTCGATGTACCAATATCTGATGACAGCTGTATAGCAGGTAACTAAATAATTTAATGTATAATACCTGTCTTTTCTTAGATTAATTTAATTTATCCTATAATTGTTTTTCTTGGAGGCTGCTTGTCTTTGCACATGAGTTTGCTTAAACAAATTGCTGAACTATGAGAATTTATCCTAATTAATTTTTTTCAAGTATATTAAAACATTGTCTTTATGGTATTTAGAGTTTATTTCAATATAAATTCCATTTTTTAATATTTTATATACATAGTTACATAAAATGAGATACTCTTAAAGACTTAGGACTTGATTTAATAAGTAGCCTTCTATATGTCTGTAACAAAAAGGAAGAATAAAGAAATGCAGTTGGCTTGTCAAAAGGCCATGGGTTTTGACTCCTGTTTTCTAGAAAAGTACTTTTTTTTTTTTCTTTTTTAATAGTTATCAGTTCTATCCTTCATAGTCGTCACCTCAATTCGTTGTGTGCTAGATACACAGGAACATAAACTATCACAGCATGTGGCTACCCTTCAAACAACTCCTTATATTCTACTAGCTCTCAGGGGTTCTGAGCTCAGCATAATGCACAAAGACCTTCTTGATTTGGAACCTGGCCGTGCAGAAGTACCTCTCACTGCTGCAGTAGAGAGCTGTAAAGCAAAAGTGCTCCAAAGACTAGAGCTACTGCATAGAAGCGAGCTCTGGGATTCTCAACTGTGGAGGTTTTTTTTTTTTTTTTTTTTTTTTTTCTCTCATTAGAACCAAGATATACTCTCCATTCATGTGACAAAGCTGGTGTTTTTTCTATAAATCTTTGAGCCAGGTAACTGGGAATTATCTGTAGTGGATAAGCTGGAGTCTACAAGACTGATGCAAGACAGTGGCTTTAGTTCTTATAGGAAAGAAAATAGTGATAGCCATTATTTCTCTAAATATGATGGGAGAATTTTATGTGTAAATTCTGTATAAATCACTTTTCGATTTTTTTTTTCCTGATGCTCTGGGAAAACCTTAAATTGCAGACATCATGAAAACTAAACAAATGTAAATTTATTTTCCTGATCTTAAATTGATTAAAAAAAAAGGTGACCAAATTGTAATCTTGCAAGTAATTATTTTCAGTGCCACCACTTGAAGGTTTTGTGATGAACAGAGTGCAAGGTGATTACTTTGAAACTCTCCTCTACAAGATATTTGTTTCAATAGATGAGCACACTAATGTGGCAGAGGTAAGTAAAAATCTAGCTTATGTCAGGGAGGCAGGAGAACCCGAAAGGGCTCAAAGTACATTGGGGAAATGCTGATGGAAGAGATATGGAGAAATAGCAACTGACTTGGTTTAGAGGTATCATGAGGTTTGGAGGATTTAAGATCCAAACTGTTTCTTTAATCTTGGGTGTAACTTCCCATTCTACAAACCAAGTGTGTGCCGAATATATAATCAGTGAAGCAGCTCCATCAGCAGGAGTGAATTTGTACAGGGTTATACATGTTGACCATTTTATTCCTGTTAAAATTGGAATAGAGTCTAGTTTCTATCTGTCCTAAGCAGATTGGTTCTGTATAGCTAATGTGATTAAAAAATAATAAAAAAAAGAAATTTCCAATATTGAAAGCATGCAGGGAGCTGGCTTAAAGTAGGAAAAATAATTTTTTACACAAGTATTTATAACTTTAATGAGAAATGTGTTTTTAGGGTCCAATTCTTAAAACTGTGTAAGTTGGTTTCTGAAAAAATAATTGTTAAACAGCTGGAATTTATTTTCATCTTTGCATGCCTTCAGATAAAAATGATTAGTCCAGAAATTGCACAGTTGTATTTCTTTTGCATGCTTTGAGGTGGAACAGTTATGAGATGTCATCCCCTTTTTCCATTACTTTTGATGAAGGTAAAATTCCCCCTTCTAGTACAGGTTGTATTTTAAAACACTAATCCTTTCCCCTGTGCCCCTTAAAAACTCACAAGCAATGTGATACTTTGGATTGTTTTTCCTGGATTATTGATTCTTTGTTTTTCCTTTTTAGCTTGCAAATGTTCTAGAGATTGACTTATCTTTAGTAAAGGTATGTATGTATATATGTGTTTATGTATAATCCACCTATCATTTGATGTGAAATGTTCGGTCTTGTAAACTGACTTCATAGATGAAGTTTTTTTATGTAGTTACTTACTGTATTTATGTGTGTTTCTTCAGAATGCTGTGTCCATGTATTGTCGATTAGGCTTTGCACATAAAAAAGGCCAGGTAATAAACCTGGATAATCTTCATCCGTCGTGGAAGAACGTTCCTTCGGTAAACAGACTGAAGTAAGTATCTCCGTTCTTTCCCAAAGCTCCTTTTTCATTGAAGAAAAAAAAATAGAATTTAAATATGAGTATAGACCTGTATAGACCTTTTGAATTCTGCACTAAGCAATCTCATTTGGCTTTCCAGTATACATAATTTAGCTTTCTGATATACATAATGAGAAGAATACTTGGTTATGTCTGTAATCAGAGGATAAGGAGGGGTAAATTACCTTGCAAGTTCCATGTACTTGCTATTACTTAGTGTTGGCTTTTTGACCTTTAAATGCACAGCAGTTCCTCCCTCTTGAGGTAGACAAGCATGAATTTGCTTTAATATCCTGGGGTCTGAAAGAACAGCCACTGAGGTGGTCCAGACACAGTGTCTCTTGATGCTGCTGTCAGTGAAAATGCACATTTGCTTGCAGGGAGGTAGCGTTGTAGTTCTGCCATTGGCAACCTGAAAAAACTACTGTGTGTGTGTGTGTGTGTGTGCGTGTGTATAAAATACAAGCATACACAAATATATACGCATATGTGTGTGTATGTATAAAATCCTGGGGACATGATGTTAATCCTAGTCAGAAACAAGCTCTCTTAGGTAATGCAATCTGTCTCTCCACCTCAGGAAATGTAAAGCACTTTGTTCAGTCCTATTGTTATTTGTCCATTAAAAAAAAGGTATCTTGACCTTTTTTTGATGTTGATTGGAGTGTTGGGCCAAAGGGAATTAGATTTTTCCACTGGATTTTTCTTCTTCAGTAATAAAAAGGAAATTCGCTTGGAATAACAAAGAAATTCTGTTGTAATCTATGACATCATCTAAAGGCTTTGGGGTTTTGTGTTTAATATTTTTAGGAATTTTTTTAATTAAATAAAACAATTTTTTGTTGTTGTTGTTCTTTATTAGCTGACACAGCCAGCGTGAGCAGCCTGAATCTGTCTAGTGGGCACCCAAAGCGTATTGCCTTCCTCTTCGATTCCACTCTCACTGCCTTTTTAATGATGGGAAATCTTTCACCAGTATGTCAAAATTGTTCATCTCTTATGCTAAGAACAGATATATAAAAAGTTTAAAATACCTTGACTTTAGTAAAATACAGCTTTGTTTATTTTAGAAAAAGTCATATTAATTGCTTAGCGAATAAGGAATGTGTTTGCTTAATAAAAACTTCTGCTTGTCCGTTTTTTCCTTCTCAGGGAATTAAGTCAGTTTTGTTGTTTCAGAACTTGAAAAGTCATGCAGTCACCATGTTCGAAGTTGGGAAGCTCTCAGATGAGTCTCTTGACAGCTTCTTGGTAGAGCTGGAAAAGGTAATCCTTTACATGCATGGCCAAATATATTTTCAGAACTTAACTATAAAGGCAAGGAAAAAAAAGCCCTCCGTTTTCTTCTTATAGGGCTGCTTTAGGAGCCCCTTTGAGCAATTCAGCAGTAGGAATAGGGAGTAGGAGTAGAAACTTGACCATGCTGAATCCAAGTAGTCCAGCTAAATTTTTGTTATTCCTCACGTTTATGCCTGCAGTGGCTTTGAGGAAGGCACTGTATGTGCGTGAATGTGAAGTACCTGGTGAGCAAAGTGAGCTCAAGAACTGCATTTGTGCAGTTCTGTGTATATATCTACCTGCATTAGGGCTTGTTAAATGGAAATCACTTTATTCTGGTGAGATCTTACTATTATTGAAGAAAGGTGGAATTTTTTTTTGTAGAGAAAAAATATGACCAAAATGACCAACTATTTGCTGGAATGTTGAACCTATCATCTTTTTTTAAAGACACGTCCGCTGTTCTTAAACGATGAAGTAGAGCTTATGTTGATTACAGTATCCTTTTTTTACTAGACGTGGTGACCAAATGTTTAAAGATTGGTATTTTTTTTAACCTAAAGACTTGAATGATTTTTCTAATTTTTAGATGCTGTCTTTGCCTACTTTTGAGTGTTTCACTTAAGCCTTGGCTGAGAGTCACTGTTTAGTTAATAGTCCCTATAAATCAACCTTGCCTGCAAGCTGCAGAGTTGTTATGCAATTACAGGTCTTTAAAATGCTGATTTGTTAGTTTTTCCATTTGTGTAATTGATGCTTGTATAAACAGTGTGTCACTTGTGAGCATTTATTTGCTTGTTTAGGTTCAAAGCACAGGTGAAGGGGAAGCCCAGCGGTACTTCGACCATGCGCTTACGCTGAGGAACACGATCCTGTTTCTGCGACATAATAAAGACCTAGGGGCACAAGCTGTGCAGCCTGAGCAACCAAGTAATGGTACTGTGAACACTTTCTCATCAGAAAATCCTTCTAAACTTGTTTACTTGCTTGCTGGTCAAGCTGGAATTTCAGAAAGCAATCAGTAATTTACACAGTTGAAAAAATGCAAGGCAAAACCTTACACTTCTTCATCCTTTGAGCCTGCTTTGTTTCTGTGATGAATGACAGTTCTGGTTGCACCTGTGGTTGCACAGGTATGGACTTACATCTGGAGCAACAGATTAAAGCTACCAAGGCAAGACAGGCTGCACTTGAGGAAGGGATTGTTTTCAAATCATTCAATTCCGAAGACTGATAAAGGAGTTGTTAGGCAAAGTTGTTTCTTCAGAGAAACATTTTCCAAGTCACGTAAGGGAGTATGTTTTATAATGCAGGTAGATACTTTTTAGGTCTTGCCTATCTGTTTTCATCAATATATCCGTGTGCGTTTGTTTCCTGGGATCAGTCAGTGAGAAGCAAGTGCTGGTTCTGTGCCAGAAGAGCCCATATGACTGGTATTGCTAAAATTGAAGTGAATTTTAATAAATGTGTAAATTTAAAACTTAACTGTGGGGAATACTGTTTTCATGACTCAGCAGGGGGAGAATAGAAAATCTCAAGCAATCTTTGGGTTGTATGCTTCCTCTCAGCTGATGTTTTAAGCATCTTGCATTCTTAACTTAGGCTTTCCTTTGGATCTCTTACGATGTGAGAGCTTGCTCGGCTTGGATCCAGCTACCTGCAGTAGAGTTCTCAACAAAAATTATACTCTGCTGGTGTCCATGGCACCACTCACCAATGAAATCCGACCTATCAGCAGCTGCACACCCCAGGTGAAAAAATACTGGGAAAAAACAGAATCTAATACTATCGTACCTTCTTCATAGCTTTGTTTTAGAGAAGTTTGAGATGTCCCTTTTGAGAAGATTTACTTATTTGCATGCAGAAGAGTATTGCAGTTCATCTGAAAAACAAGTGTTTAGTGAATGAAATGGGAATACTTATTATGATTGCTTTTATTTAATCTATTAACAACATATCAGCTCAAGTAGGATTGATGACAGGTTCTGTGCTGGAATTCATATTCTTAGAACTTCCTTACCGTCATCTTTCATAGATAGTCCTCCTGTACTGGACAAAGTACCTAGACTATCATTTTTACTTAGAAGGGTAAATTCATACAATTAAACCTTGTACAGCAGAACTAGATTTATAAGTATATATATTTTTAAAATAGTTGATTCCTAAATTACATCTGTACATTTAAAAGTTGCAGTTTCAGGCTATTTCCAATTTCTTGGATAATCTCTCTTCAGCACATTGGACCTGCAATCCCCGAAGTCAGCTCAGTTTGGTTCAAACTGTATATTTACCATATAACTGGACAAGGACCACCCTCTCTCTTGCTCTCTAAAGGAACCCGTCTTCGAAAACTCCCAGAAATTTTTCAGGTACTGTATTCATGTTTTTTTCTTTTTGTTTTTCTCCCTCCCCTTTCCAGATGTTTCAGGTGTATGTTTTACACTAAAGCATTTGGTGGTAACAGTGGAAGTCAGAGGTATAAAGTACTGTAGATGGAGTGCCTTTCTTAAAAGCAAAGGTCTTAGGTCTTCCCGGCCCAGCAGCCTGTCTCTATCTGTAAGTAGGTGCCTAGGAAGTAAAATTCCAGTATATAATAATTAAGTCTTAAGACTTTTCCAGCCTCCCCATTTTTCTGGTCAGAGAACTCCCCGAACTGTATGTGATGCAGTATGTTTAGAGGCTGTCACTGGAATTTCTACTGATGCACTGTTCACCTGCCAACCTGGGGAGGAATAACCCCAGGCACCAGTACAGATTAGGGGTTGACCTGCTGGAAAGCAGCTCTGCAGAGAGGCATTTGGGAGTCCTGGTTGACAACAGGTTAACCATGAGGCAGCAATGTGCCCTTGTGGCCAAGAAGGCCAATGGGATCCTGGCTGCAGCAGGAGGATGTTGCCAGCAGGTGGAGGGAGGGGATCCTGCCCCTCTGCTCAGCTCTGGTGAGGCCGCACCTGGAGTATTGGGTGCAGTTCTGGGCTCCCTGGTACAAGAGGGACATTGAGCTTCTAGAGAGGGTCCCGCATAGAGCCATGAAGATGATTAAGGGAATGGAGCATCTGTCGTGTGAGGAAAGACTAAGTGAGCTGGGCCTGTTTAGTCTGGAGAAAGGAAGGCTGAGAGGAGACTTGATCAACATGTTCAAGTACCTGAGGGATGATTGTAGGGAGGATGGGACCAGGCTCTTCTCGGTGGTGGCTGGTGACAGGAAAAAGGGTAATGTTTGCAAGCTAAAACACAGGAAGTTTAATCTCCACATGAAGAAGAACCTCTTTCCTGTGAGGGTGACAGAGCCCTGGAACAGGCTGCCCAGAGAGGTTGTGGAGTCTCCTTCTCTGGAGATCTTCCAAACCCGCCTGGATGCCACCCTGTGCCACATGCTCTAGGTGTCCCTGCTTGAGTAGGGGGGTTGGACTAGATGATCTCTAGAGGTCCCTTCCAACCTCAGCCATTCTGTGATTCTGTAAAGAAAGCTTCCTTACTGAGCTGGATTTTCAGTGTGTTGATGAATCAATCAGATTTTTTTTTGTGCTAAATGATCTCACATTCTGTATTATCATGAATTTACCGGAGACTTTTTTTTTCTTGCGTGCAGTCATGATTTTTTTTTTCCTGCCACTGTTTTGCAATGTCATTTTCTTAGGGAACCATCAACTTCTAGAGCCATTACAGAGAGAGAAAGTAATTCAGTCTTGAAAACTAAAAACCTGACATTGTTTCCTTCTCAGTATCTTTCTCTCCCTGTCTCTTCCTCTCAGAGAGGTATTTTTAGGGGGTGATAAATCTTTACTCTCTTTTTGTTAGTGTTAGTTTTATCTAGTATATATTTTGCTTTTCAATTTACGTGGGATTATTTTCTCCTATTTGCTAGGAGGCAGCTGCGATGGCCACATAGGTCTTCAGGGGTTGGTGACAGACACCTGCTGTTCAAACTAGCACCTTAACTTTGAGGTTGGCAAACTTCTGTCTATACCAAGAATATGACCATGAGTGGTCCTTGGTACAAAGTATAATGCTATAGAATTATAATGACCTGTGGCAACTTCCTAATTGTAACAATATGTTGTTAGCCTAACGATAGTATTTTACTTTTTATGCTCGGATAATCTGTTACTACTGTAAATAGTCTTAATTTCTGTCCTGTAGGGGTATGATCGCTTGCTAATAACGTCTTGGGGTCATGACCCGGGAGTGGTTCCTACTTCGAACGTGCTCACGATGTTGAATGATGCTTTAACACATTCTGCTGTTCTAATTCAGGTACAGAGTGCTCTGTCTAAATGATAAACGTGTAATTTTGAATAAAGCTGTTCCACAGCATAGGGTATTAAGAGTGTAGGAGAGCTGCGTTTCTTTGTCAAAACTTGCAAAGTGTGTTTAGCTTCTGCAGCTAGTGCTGCTCTGATTAAATGGTGGTGAAGAGTGTCTTTGATTAATGAGAACACTGGATGAATGAGAATATCCAATAAACAGATGCAAACCAATATGGCCAGGAAGCTTGACTGAAAGGCCAGTTCCTGATAAGCAAGGTAATTCTTAAATCTTTACATACACATACATACATATACACATATCCTTTTACATATATAAATATGCATATAAAACTTTATACATCTAAAATTTGTGCAGTAGTTGTTTGGGGCTACAGCACAACTTTGTGTTGGGGTGATGCAGCCAGTAGCAGCTCTTTGCTAGTTTGTGTATTACTTTGTCACAGACTTACAGAGTAGAATAAGGTAGCTTTGTAGGTACTGTTATGTAAGAAATGCATTTTTTCATAGAGCTTAATATTCAGCTCTTACAGCACAACACAGTTCAAATAATTCATGACTGTGAAAAGCAAAACATGCTCTTTATCAGAAATCTTGGAAATAGAGAGGGTTTGTCCCATTACAACCAGGGGAAACTAAATTGCTTTTCCTATTTTATCAATCCAAGTGAACTCTCAGAGAATTAATCATTCAAATAAATAGACATTTAATATTGTAACAAATGTAAAATTGCATGGTAAAGGCCCACTTGTAACAGCCTTGATTGCTCAAAAATTTTCCATGTTTAGGGGTATAAATTCCATTATTTTACTGTTTTGAAATGCACTATGATAACAAGCTTTGTTTGAAACTCATATTTGTAGAAGAAAAGTTGTTTTCTTTACTGAAGTTTAGCTTCATGGCATTTACTCTCATTCATTTAGTGGGGAGGGTAGGATTTTTACATAGTTACATATTACAGTTCTTGGGTTAGCTGAAACTTACAAAATTAAGCTTGAGTTATAGTCTGTCTTAAAAGGAAACACAAGTAGAACAAAGCTAAACTTATGGTTATATTTTTTTGTTGTTTATTTAAATTTCTTGATATTCAGGGACATGGAATGCACGGAATGGGGGAAATCATGCACATACCTTTTCCATTTGATGAAGCTGAGCAGCAGGGAGGTAACTGCCTGTCTTGAATGTGATCTTTACACCACAGTATTTACTTTTCTTACTTTTCTTACCTTATACAAGATTACAATAATTCCTTGAATGCAAATTTTCTTGCAATTACAGTTTTAAGTTGAGTGAGTAAATGAAAGAATGTTTAAATTTTTGCCAAGTATCCTCTGAATTTAGAGATATACAGTCTTCTGCTTTCTACATTCTCTGTCCTAGTAAGAATGTAATTTCTGGCTCCTCTTCTCTCCAGCATAGAGGCAAAAAAGTAGCTTCCTTGCTACCTACATCTTTCCTTGTACCTACTTACGAACCATATAAGGCTACTTATAGCCTTTAGTGAGCCTTTAGCAAGGCTCACTTCTTTTCAGTCTTAACTAGAAAACAGATTAGAACAAAACCTGAAAACCTTAGGAACTACCATGCAAGAGTTTTTTCTTGCCAGGAAGAGCTGCTCTAGCAAGATCTCCTGTTTTCCAAGGGGATCCTTTTTTTCCAAGGTCTCTGTCTAGCTCTGCAGAGAGCCACTCTGGCAGTGGAGGAACTGAACATCAGTGGGTTCTAGCTGAACTTTGCCATATCTGTTGAATAAGTGTGTGTGTGTGTGTGAGAGAGAGAGATCATCTTTGCCCTTTTTTTTTTCCCTCCTCCACAATTTTACTGTAATAATAAGATATTAATGGGTGTTTGATGTGCTGAGGCAGTGTTCAGTTGTGTTATCCAGCCTCTGCAGTGTAATCACTAACTTGGAGAATTGCAAGAGAGAGAAATCTACATAATAAGAAATTTCATCTTGCTTGGAAGTGAACTATATGGCTATGGAGGGGGCTTCTTGTAAGATAAATGAAGTATATGTTTTCTTTTCTCCTAGACTTCTCTCGTGGGAACATGGGCATTCATACAGCTTTGAGAATATTGCGAAACAAAGTGGATTTGCAGCATTTTTGTGGCTATGTCACTATGTTGAACCCTACAAGTCGACAGGCTAACAGAAAGCTGAGTGATTCTTCTGATGGAAGAGGTTAGTTACCAGGATTTTTCTTCTCTGTGTTCTTTTTTATTTTTTAATTAGCATGCAATCACTTCAGCAAAGTGAAATGAAGGATTTCAGTTCTTTGATTTAGAAGTCCACAAAATATGTTCAAACACATCTAGAAATCCATCTTAACTGTAAATCTCTTAGCAATTGACGTGCTAAATTATCACGTGTGAGTAGTTTAAAAACATCAAAGAATGGCTGAGAATTACTGAACTAAAACATTCAAAGGAAGAATAAAAGAGTCATTTTAAAGTATTAAATGTAAATTGTGTCATTTTTTATATACCAAAACTTTTTTTTTCCTCATGAATGTGAGGATTTCAAAGCTGTTTCTTAGTCTTAAGAATAATTAAGGTCCTGTGTCCTTAGCCCTTCTCAAGGTTTATCACATTTGCACAAAATTTGTAAAGTTCCTTAAATCACATAATAACTAACTCTATATCAGTTAAATATTTACAAAGAATTGTCTTGCTTCTAGGAGAGGCTGAGCTAGCATCAGGATCTGATGTAAATGGGAGTACAGAATCATTTGAGATGGTAATAGAAGACACTTCAATGGATTCTGCAGTCAAGCAAAGCCCCGACGGTAAAAACTTTACAAATGGCTTGGACTGACTGAAAGTTTTTAGCCCAATCAGAAATCTTGTCTTTAAGGATCTGAACACATTACGCTGCTTGACAGTATCTGGAATAGGGCAACAATGTGTTCTTCCTCCCTCAAAATTCCCATTGCCTTAAAACTTTCACTTAAAACACGCTCTACATCAGAGAGAACCAATGCTGGGATCAATATTCCTGGTTTGTCTTTTCTTGAACTTCGGTTGTCTCTTGTTTTTCCTCCTGTAGTACCCACAACAGAACTGGAATGGGTTCCCCTGGAATTATGCTTTGGCATTCCACTCTTCAGCTCTGAGCTGAATCAGAAAGTCTGCAGAAAAATTGCCACTCATGGATTGTGTAGAAAAGAAAGGTGAGCGTTGGTGCTGGTTTGCCAGGTTCTTTCTGTTTCGTCCAGAGCTTCTGCCAAAAAATGATTCCTACAGCTGTATAAGAGCAGAACTAAGCCAAGTTTCATGGAGCAAAGAAATTTTGAGTGTGTTTGTGGGTAGTGTCACTTTCACACTCAGAGATACCAGATACAATTTAAACATTAGTCTGTTTTGTAGTATTTCTGAGGTGAAAAATGAATTATGGTAAACCGTTGATACACAGCTCAAAGAAGCACTCCTGGAATACCTTCCTGCTCATTTCCCTCTACTGGCTTAGATTCTCCTTTTTCCCTCCCCTCCATCAAAATCATCCTTTGTAAAACCTTGATGTAAACGTATTTAGTTATTGTGGATTTTTTTTTTTCTTTTAGTAACTTATTTGCTAAGTTTTGTGCTGTCTTATGTTTGAGAGCTTCAGTTTTTCACCATAACCTACCTTGATAGATGTCTGTTTTCTAAGAATGAGAATCCATTGATTTACATCCCCACTTCCTCCTAAAAAAAATCTTATAATTGTTCCTGTTGTTATCAGCATTAGGAGGTTTTGTCATGTGATATTATGTAGCACGAGTTATTTTTAAGTTATTTACCTGGATACTTTTTTTCCCCACAGTAATGTTAAGGCACCTTAAACGATTGGGTATTGATGGTGTGTGCTTTTTATTTGCTTTATTTATGCATGCCTTCTCTCTTCTGTTTTTGACAGCCTTCAAAAACTCTTACATTCCAGTAGAAAGCTATCTCTACAGGTCCTTAATTTTGTTCATTCATTCCAGGTAAGGAGCAGCAGTCAAGCTGTAAATCATTCTGCATGGTCTATAACTGCTTTTTTGGCCCTTTTTCTTGCTATTCTTTACTGTGGTTTGGTTTATTTGTGGTGAGTTTGTTTGTTTTCTTTATATGGTGACTGTATTAAGAACACCATGAAATTTTACTGATAACGAGTATTTCCTTACCTTCTTCCTTATTTAATCTTTGTCTCTCAACTTTTGTGTTAGTTTCTTGTTTGTAATTCGTGGTGGTGTTTTTTTGTATGGAATAGGCACAGCAAAATATCATTAAGCTTCATTAACATAAATTTGATACAATTATACTTTTGCATTTGACCTCAAATTCTCTAGTACTTTGTGATGAATGAGTGCTAATAAATAAAGCTATTTACCTTGTTTGGAGGATTTTTAAGAATATGGATATAGAGAATTGATGCCTTAACGTTTCTGCTTGGTTTCTGTGCAAGCCTGTAGCTGCTACAGTTTTATATGGCACTGTGTGCCAGCAAGCAGTGTCCACATGTAAAGTAGACTAAAGGAAAACTATTCAGTTGCTTTTGTTTTGTGATACTTTGGGTCATTTTGTCAAAATGATACTGGAAAATTTCAATCACAAGAGCTGTACGAGGACAGTCTGAAGGAGAAGACAGCAGTCAAAGAGTAAGATCATATATTAGGCCTTTTTGTGGAGGGCAGTTGAAAGTAAATCCAAAATCTCTTCTTCCTTGCAGAGTAGACTTTTAAAAGGATTTAAGAGTCTAGCACTGGTGGGGCAGGACGTAGTTTTCTTAAATATTTTTGGAATCTGCTGAGTAGCTTTATTGAATAAATGAACAGATTCTTGGTTGTGGCACCATTTCACAAAGAGCTAGACTGGGGTGTAGTGAAATCACTAGATACTTTTGGATATTGGGAGTGTAATGTTGCCAAGTTTCTTTCCTAATTTTTAAGCCTCAGATTTCCCTGAAGATTTCTTTGAACCCGAATAGCCCACTTAAAGATGTAGTGGAGGCAATTATATGTTTGCTTCATATTTTCCTCTGTTTAGTCTGCTTTTACCTCTATAATGGTTTGATGTTCATTGGCCATGAATTAACACTTCAGAAACGCTAAATTGTATATCAGCAGATTAGCTGAGCTCATCATATTATAGCTCTTAAATCCTTCTTTGTTTCTCTTTTTGTTTTTAAAACGTTTTCTTCCTTTTGTTTTTAGGAAGGTACTCCAACACTGGATCAGTTTCCGGATCCCAGCTCTTCAAGTTCACTTTTGCAGCCGACTTCTGCGGATTTGGGTGTTCCCCTTCCTGCGAAGAATCTCGTGTTCAGAGAAGGGGTATTATCCGAATGGAATGGACGGTCCCCTGCCTCAATTTTTATTTCGACCACGGCTAAGGAGCAGGTCAAATAAATAGGGATTCTTGTGCGTTGATCACTAAATGCCTTTCTTCAGTTAATTTATAGTGCCAACCACTAAGAAGTGTACTGCTGCTGCAGCATAATCCATGTGAAAGTAGTGTTACAAAAACGTCTTGTGTTGCAGTACTGGGGAAATGCTAAACTGTCCAGAACATGTTACTCATTACTGCATATCTTGCTGCAACAGAGAGCTTTTTAGCTGTCAGCACTGTATTTTTATCTTGAGACAATCTTTGTTTTATAACTAAACACGCCCTTTCTAGGCTTTCTGATTGTTAAATTTCTATGCCGTCACCACAAAATTGCAATAGTAGTTTTCTATGTTCGTTACTCAGACATAAATTTTGTTTAGTTTTATACTGTATTACTGAAAATCTTTCTGTATGAAGGAAAGAGATTTGGCTCTTCTGCTGAAAGCTCAGTGATACCAACTATTTAAAAAAATGTATCATGATGATATGGGGCATTGAGAATTGTTGAATTATGGAGTTCAGCTTAACATTGAGGCCTTGACGAGTTAGCACAATAGAAGGGATTCCTTCCTTATAGAAGGCCGAGTTGGTGCAGACTCGATGTCCTGCTGACGACTTAAGGCCACTCTGAAAAGAGTGATGCTGTTTCATCTTTGGCACAATTTAATGGAAGTCTGGAATTATGAGAAGCTGAACTGTTTGGCTCTCTTCCTGAGGTTCTATTTAATAATGGATTTGTATCACTCTTTGTATGACACAAGGACTTCTGGAGACTTGAGCACAATGGGAGTAGTCCTTGTTATCTGAAATTGATGATGATTGCTGTGAAAAATGTTTGATGTCATAAATTGACTTTAAGGTAAATAAATAGATCTGTTCCTGTTGATTAATGTTTGACTGAAAGAACAGAGCTCTTAATTTTCATGTGAATGTCATTAGCGAAGGCAGATAACAGCAGGGGATCTGTAGGCAAAGGCTTCTCTGAATCTATTTTCCTGGAACCATTAACTGTTCATGATAACAACCGTTAAA
>NW_010586500.1:235732-250759 GCF_000705375.1 Tinamus guttatus
AAAAAATCAGTTCCATTTGACATACTAGGAAAACAAGAGATGTAAAATATGAAGAGTTTCAACACAGGTTTCTAAAACACTCTGCCAGCTCTCTCCTTTTCTGCAATCTCCATTGTTTTATATGGTTATAATTAAAAGTAAGACTTAAACATCCTGTCCTTTCTAGTCTATGGTATGTAATGGACCAAGAGCCAGCAGCATAGATGATGCTGGAAAATAGGCTCTAGAAGAATGGCAGCATTTGAGTTTGTATCCTGTTCTCTTTGGCTGGAAGAATAAACATGATGTAAGTTTAAAAAGCAAAAAATGCACCTCAATAGCAAAATACAGTGACACCAGTTAGAACTGTGAAAAATCCATTCTTCTTTTCTCTTTTGGTATATAAACATTCCTAAAGTGTAAGTGTGGGACTTGCACTCAGAGAAACTGGAGGTCAGTAGTGCTTCAGTTTGCTCAGTGCTGCTCTTGCATCTCTTTCTTTTTTATATATTTTACCAACAGCAGCTGAACTTAGTATTCTACATAAAGAGCTGGATTATATGAAGCTGGTTTTTTACACTACGGTGACTCTTGTACAGGGAGTGTGTACTCTATGTATTTTGTTTTAGTTACTGATTGTCTTGTTTCCTTCAAAGGAAACTAAAGAGAAACTAAGTGTTAGTTTGGGGAAAATGGCACAGAAAGTTTTACCATGAAAATTATTGTATGGAGTTTCAGTATCTGGAACTAAAAGTAGATGATGGCTTACACTAGATGAAGCTTTATACTTTCAGTACTGTGGATATTGCTTAAAATACTACAGCGAGCTGTAATAGATGAGTTAGTCTGGCAAACTTCCTCAGATGTTGCCATACACCCTGTCTGTATGAAATATATACGGTGGTGATAGCTCAAGCTAAATCTGTTGTGTGGAAGTCTGGAAATGGATGAAGAAATTTTTGTTCTCCTCACTGTATATCCTGCCCTATTACTGGCTGAGACTTTGTTATTAGGTTATTTAAAGTTCTTAAATAAAACTAGTCTGCTCTTCAGAGTTGTTTAATACCCATAACTCTGACACTTAATGGTGAGAATTGCAGATGTGTTGCAGTTTTTTAGAACTCAAGCCACACTTATTAGGTGCTTCAGTGAATGAATTTAGGAGCTTCAGTGTTCGAGTCTGCATGTCTGAAGTTTACTGAATAGAGTGCAACCAAAGAAGTCCATAAAATAGCTGAAAACTCAACTGCAGCTCCAGTGCGTGGGATGCTCCAGAGGCTTTGGTCAATGTATGTGACTTGTTTTAAATGTGGTGTAAAAAATAAGATCTCAAAGATCTTCATACCAAAAGAATCTATTTTATATTGTATTGCAAATAAAGGCAAATGAAACAAATTTCTTTCCTTCAGGTAGTTTTATTGACAGTGGGAAAAATCATGCATTACAACATTTGAAAGCTCTTTGAAGTTTCTGTATTCAGCAAGATCTCTCTTTAACCTGCAAAGAGAGATCAATTTTGAGCTTAGACCTAAGCCAACTAGTATTAATTCTAGATAGATTTATCTAAGGATATTTAGGAACCAACTGGAAATTATATTTTTGTTTGATTTCATTTTTTTAAAATCATCATTCCTATTATTTCAGAGTTCTCTTTTCCTGTCCATCGTTGTTCTCAGATCTTTCTTTATTTTTTTGTTTGATGTTTCTAATGGTTTGTATTTTGAAGGCTTTAAAGTATGACTGTAACTGAATACAGCTGACATCTTTTAGTGTGACATTGGCAATATTTATATATAGAATTGCACAAAGTCTGTGTTCAGTTAAATTATTAGCACATGTAACATGTCTACAAATAAACCGTGGTGGTAGGTTAAACCATGTGCAGAATCCTTCACATGCAGTAGTTTTGTCAGCTTGGGCATTGCAATAAAATGTCACCGTGTCACCGGAGTGCAGGACTCCCTGCTGAAGATTTTTTTTTTCTTATGTGCATGCAATGCTCCAGAAATGCAGCATTTTTCAAAAGTTAAAAAACCCTAATTTAGGTTTTTTTTTTTTTTTTCCCCTCCCATAACCCTGACCTTAAACTTTATGGGAACACACAAGAAGCTGCTCCTTCCTTTGCAAACATGATTTAAGCTTGACAGCTTTCCTTGAGCTCAGACACTGGCCCAGTAGCTTCCACTAAACTCTTCCTGAAGTGATGCCAGTATCCCAGAGCAGGAGAACTCCAGCCTTGGAGCTCTGCTTTAACAAAGCATGTCCTTAAGCTTTTAAAGGGCAGTATTTGGCAAAGTTCATAAGAAATAAGATATCTCAATGGAGTCTGTCTAAGATAATGCAAACTTCAAATTGTACAACATAAATGTGAGTTGCTGTCTTCTTCTGCAGCTTAGCTTAGTAGTTGTCTGCTGCTTTCTTACTGTCTTTTAGATATTTGAAAGCAATTGCCAGCACTTTTGGGAATGTACAGTTTGTGCCTGACCTGTTTTCTGCATCTATATAAGGTCAGTTTCAACGAGCTCAGTTTCCTTTAGGACTAGAGGTGAAATAAATCTGATCTATTGCTCCACATTTGAACCTAATATTCTTAATACCTTTCCTCTCCCTCTAGAAACAACAGGCAGCTCACCCTTTCTCAAATAAAGCCAAGCTTCTCCACAATTAAGGTAGTTGAGCACTGGAACAGGTTGCCCAAAGAGGTTCCTATCCCTGGCAGTTTTCAAAATCTGCCTGGATAAAGCTCAGATCTCGTAGTTGACCTTGCTCGGAGCACGAGATTGGACTAGAGATCTCCTGCGGTCCTTCTCAGTCTGATTTATTCCGTGATCCTGGTTGCACACTACCTGAAGTGACTGCATATGCTTGTTTTTAAGGAGAGCTGTGTTGAATACTATCAAAACTTTAGTTTGGATAACACTGTATAGTGGAACATACAGCCATTTTCCGGTGGTAAGTAATACTGTGCAGCAACACCTGGTAAAACTGTAGTTATCGCTACTGAAGTACCAGTATTAGGAGTGTGTGGTGATTTGGGGGCTGATTTTGCTGCTGTTGCTGTAGCAGTAGTGACTCTCAGTGTATTTTATAGGTTTGTGCAGGAGGTTACAGGGCAGCTGGCCTGATTTCCTAACCTCGGATGTTACGGATTGAATAATGTGACTGTTTTGCAGGACTTGCCAAGAAGCTGTTATTTTCTCAATTCGCAAGTATGTGTCTCAAAAAGCTACAGGGCAGTGGGGGCCTCAGCACTGAGATGAGAGTAGTGAGAAATAAGAGGCAAGACCGTCGGTCATTGGGAATATAACATTCCCTGTGACATCTACACAAACCTCAGGGCTTTGGAAGCCCTTCTGCATTACCTGTAACCTGTGTAACGCCATGAGATTTGGTGAACAGAGTTTTGGCCCAGTTTTGTAACCAGAAAAAACTCATTTCAGAATGAACTGAGGAACAGAACGGAAGTGGAAATTAAATTGCACTAACAAGAAGAGGGGAGGATTATTATTCTAGAAAAAGTGATCAGAGAAGGGGGAAGTGTTTGTACTGACATGTAAGTGCAGACCGTGTAACAGGAAGTAGAAATATAATTGTAAAAGTATTTCTATGGTTGTTACGATGGTGAAATCATGTGCTTGCTTAATAAGACCTTACTGTTCACAGAATACCATAGGTTGTGGTAGGCTGAGGTTTCCGCACATGGGAATGTGCCTTCCTGTAGGTGTCAGCACTTCTCTTAATTTTGTGTTGAATTCGAGCAACAGGCAGTGTCAGGCAAAAAGTGGATTTGTCCTTTTTTTTTTTAATATATGTTTTAAAAGTGTTTAAAAGTACTCTTGAGGCAGCGGATGTTCCTTTGTTTGAGGAGGATGGAGTTAGAAATCATTTAGGAAAACCTGACATCCAGAAGTGTGTGGGCCCTGATGGGATGCAGCCACAAGTGCTGAGGGAGGTGGCAGTCATCATTGCTAGGCCCCTCTCCATTTCTGAAAGGACGCGGAGAACAGGAGGAGCCTGAGAGCTGGAAGAAGCCTGAAGTCCTGCCAGACTTCAACAAGTGCAAGGAGGAGGACCCAGGGACCTACAGGCCAGTCAGCTTGCCCTCAGTCCCTGGAAAAGTGATGGAGCAGCTCATCCTGGATGCGATCTCTAAACATGTGAAGTCAGCATGGATTCATAAAGGAAAAAATCAGGCTTAATCAATCTGATGGTCTTCTGTAATGGAACAGCTGCCTGCGTAGATGAGGGAAGGGCAGTGGATGGTGTCTAGCTTGACTTCAGCCAGGCTTTTGGCACTGTCTCCTGTAACATCCTCATAGGCAAGTTCAGAAAGTGTGGGACAGACAGACAGGTAGGCTGGGAACTGGCTGAAAGGCCAGGGTCAGAGGGTTGTGCTCAGTCTAGTTGGAGGCAAACGACTACTGTTGGCAAAGTCTAGTTGGAGGCCCTGACTACAGTTGGCCTACTGTGTCCAGTATTGTTCAACATACTGATCAATGACCTGGATAAAGAGGCACAGTGGACCCTCAGCAAGGTTGCTGTCGATACAAAACTGGGAGGAGTGGCTGCTACACCAGAGGGCTGTGCTGCCATTCAGAGAGGTCTGGGTAGGCCGGAGAGTGGGGCAGAGAGGAGTCTCATGAAGTTCCACTAAGGGAAGTGCAGGATCAGGCACCTAGAGAGGAATAACCCCACGTGCCAGTACAGGCTGGGGACTGACTTGCTAGAGAGCAACTCTGCAGAGAAGGATCTAGGGGTGCTGGTGGACAAGGAGTCTATCGTGAGCCTCCAGTGTGCCCTTGTGGCTAAAAAGGCCAATGGTGTCATGGGAAGCATTAGAAAGAGGGAGGTGATTGTCCCTCTCTATTCAGCCCCAGTGAGGTCGCATCTGGGGTGCTGTGCCCAGTGTTGGACGCTCCAGCACAAGGGAGACACGGAGCTACTGGAGAGGGCCCAGCGAAAGGTCACTAAGCTGATTAGGGGGCAGGAGCATCTTTCATGAGGAAAGATTGAGAGAGCTGGGACTCCAGCTTGGAGAAGTGATGACTGGGGGGAATTTAATCAGCATATACAAATGTCTTAAGGGAGGGTGTCAAGAGGATGGGGTCAGACTCTTTTCAGTGGTGGCCAGTGACAAGATAGGAGGCAACAGACACAAACTGAAATAAAAGAAGTTCTGTACGAGCATAAGTAAAAACTCCTTTGCTGTGAGGGTGACTGAGTGCTGAAACAGGTTACCCAGGGAGACTGTGGAGTCTCCATCCCTGGAGATATTTCAAAGCCATTTTAACACAATCCCCGACAACATGCTTGAGACGGGGCTTGTAGTAGATGATCTCCAGAGGTCCCTTCTGACCTCAACCATTCTGTGATGCTTTGACAGAGTGCCCTACTGAACTGAAGTGATTTTATATGGTCATCAGGCTGATCTCTAGTTACTGGGTAAAGAGATTTCATAAAATAGACTTGGAAAAAATATTATTTGCAGGTAGTTATGAGACTAGCCAACTAATGGGACTAATTTTTTTGTCAAATATTGATTTGATGAGTCATATTCATCAAATGTAATGCAACTTGTTGTTTTACTATATGCTTTCACAGAAATTGCCATATGAGCTTGTGATTTTGCTTCAGTACTAGCTAGAGCTTGTCTGGGTTCTGCACAATAACCGAGTTTGTTTTGAGCTTTCTGTCACTTCTGTGGCAATTGGTCAGAAGCTGTTGTAAGCAGTATCAGACTTCTGCAGATCAGTCAACGTGTGCAAGACCGAAACAGCAACAGAGGTGCCAGAGTGTCTGTGTTGAAAAGGTGGACTCTGTTGATGGAGTGAATTGCTTTGAGGGGATTCTTGGCTCTGCTCAGCTTCATGCCTTTGCCTGCAGGGGCAGCTCAGTTTCTGATGAAGCAGCTCCTGAACCACTGCTAACTATAGCCTTGTTTCTGAGGAGGAATTCTCTAGCCTACCTTGCTTTATCAGTCAGGACTCTTGAAATACAGTCAGGAATCTCTGAGAGAAGGAGGAGATATGGGACCTCATTAATCCTTAAGTACAACCGATTTGTGTTTGTTGCTGCGAGTACGACGGGAGCAGATTTGCTTTAACACAGTCTTGGAGGACTAAAGTCAAGCTCTATTGAGGCGGTTCAGTGCCGAGCTCCCCATCTGGGTATCTAAGGCAACTTCAGGAAACTGAGTCTGAGAAAAACTAGAGACATTTTTTGTGAGTTTTTGTTTGTTTGTTTGTTTGATTTTTAATAACCATACTTGGGAAAGGGGGGAAAGTGTTTCTGAAGCATCTTTTAAATGCGCAGATAGAACAATCAGCTTGGAACATTCTCTCACTCAGGCCTGTTACCCCCTCAGGTGCCTGCAGACAGCTTAAGTCCCCAGGCTGACAATGCGAGTGGAGTAATTTGCTTCAGAAATAGGCTTGGGATTTGTTCTGGGAAGACTGTGTTAGCTCAGATTTGTAGCCTTGCTTGCACTTGGCTCTGTATTGACCCTGCCTAAGCAATGTGTCTAGGCTGTCTACATTTCTGACACTACAAATTACCACAAAGAGCCCCTTACCGTGGGAGCTGCTTCTAAGGCAGGCCTATAAAATAGCATTAGCTGGATTTCCCTATGGTGCTTTCTGAAGTGTCAGATTCCTTGTTTAGCAAATGTGATAATACCAGCTCTTGTTCCCCATTAAACCAGCATTTCTTGCCTTCCTCACAGAAGGCAGGTGTTACAGCTATACAGGATATATCCTGGGTGGATCTAGGGGATGAAAATGATCCTTTATCCATGGTAGTACACACATGATAATGTTTCAGAAGAGGGGAGGAGATACTTATTCTCCTCTCAAGGGTTCAGAGTGGATGTATCTCAAATCTAATATTAAAGAGGTGGCAGGATCTGCAGTTGAAGTGCTCTGTCCATGTTATCTGGCTAGCTGCACAAGGGTTGAAGATACCGTTGA
Source organism: Tinamus guttatus (assembly GCF_000705375.1). The sequence continues at coordinate 242,677 of NW_010586500.1, forward strand.
AGAGTTGAACATGCTCTGGGATATAAGGTGTGAAGCAAGATGAAATGTATAATCTAGACAGGGCGTTCTCAATATACCTTCTGAGTTGTGTTCATGCATTGAAATAACAAATTCATTTATAGCAAGCCTGTGGTCTTGGTTGGTAGTGACTACAGCTCCTGGGGATGTTGCAGTGATTGTGAGTTGGGCATCACACAGTAATTGCAGTAATGCCCCATATACAAAGCCAGCAGCAGTGCAGAGTTTGGCCTTGGCTGTAGCATCTACTCATGAGGCTGCATGAACTCATTGGATGCCTAAACCAAGCCTCTGATTACAGAAAAACGTTGGAGGACTGAAATGAGCAAGAGAGAATCAGGTTGATGAGTACGTGACAGAGGACACGCTTGCAGAAAATTGAAGTTTTCTGCACATTTTTCTTGAAAACTAGCATTTCAGACTAGCAAACTGCAGAAGGAACGGAAAAGATCAAAAGGTTGTGAGCAATAAGGTTTTTTTGTTAAACTTCTATGGGAACTGGCAGGGAACTAGTGACTTGGGTAGAAAGGGCTGGTTTGCTGAAATGGGAAATTCATGGGCCCATATAATCTTTACTTGTGTGATGGACTCTTTCCCCCTATATCCATGGTATCTGTCTTCCAGGGGTGCTCAGGTTCAATTCTCTGCTGTCAGCCACTGCTCTGAACTTGTATTTTTTTTCTTGCTGGAAATAGCATAGTGTGTGAGACAGAAGATGGCCAAGCTCAGTGTTAGGGGAAGAAAGTCCCTTTGTAGTCTGGTGATTAAAAGCAAAACAAAACACACAGACACACACACACACACAAAACAAGCATCCTGTCTAGAAAGATTGGTTTGCAGTCCTTGCTGTGAGTTGGGCAGAAGCAGCTGCCTCATTTATCGAGGGAAAAATCTGGATACTGTTTTGTTCTGATGCAAAACAGATTCTTGTTCTTATTTTTTTTTACCTCTTATATTTTTCATAAACCTGAAAATTCCATTTTTTATCTCTCAGCCAGTGGTACCTCTATCCTGCTGGTACTGGAAAATGAAAATTGCTGCCTGACAGAGGTTTAATGAGATGCAAATGGCAAGCAGGGCTTCTCCAGGCCAACAGAGAGCAGCCTTGCATTAAAAAAATGAAAGGTAGACTTAGCTATTGTAGAGAAACACTTCTGAGTTTGCGAACACTGATTAGGAGTAAAGCTCTTCCTTTTATGAAAAATGTACTTTTTATTTTATTTTTTATTTTTTTTTACCTTTTAAAAGCAGGCCATCTTCCCTCTTATTTCAGTTCCTGACTGAACCACTGTCTACAAAGACTGGGTGAGGGTGCTAACACTTTGTCTGCACCTCCTGGCTTGGCTTTTCACCTTTCCTTAGCACTGTCTTTGGAAATGCAGGAGGCCAGAAGTGGCTTCTCACAATGCTTGGCTGTTTGCTGGGGCTGCTGGGAGCTCTTGAGGTGCAAGAAGAGCAGGACTTGTCCAGCACCTGGGAGCTGCAGTCCTGGTCCATTGCTTTTTCTTGGGGAAGTTGGGTTGTTTGTGCTGCTCAGACAACCCCTTCACTTAGAGTCGGTGTGAGACCCTCATCCACACAGCCCAGCAAGACATGCACAAAAGCAGAGCTTCACTCAACCCCTTGGGACATCACACAGGAGCTAAACAAGGTTGAAGCCTCTGCTGCTTTCACAGTTTGGTGGATATTGTCTGACTTGTTGCAAATCAAAGCCGGTGTCATAGTGTGATTGATCACCTTATCAAGCCGTCAAATGTATTCTGGTGTTCCCCTGGGATCTGGGCTATGCCTTGTTTTTTTCTGGGCTGTCTCGATGGTGAGACCAGTGGTCAGGTAGCATTCTGTGGGAAGAGGTGCTGCTTAATATGCAGATCTTGTTAGACATTAAGAATAGCTTATTTTTAAAATTATCTTAATAAATTTTCACTAGCCTGAGTAGAGAAGAGCTCAGGTTGGTTTCTTAAAATATTCTTAAAATATTTAGATGAAGATTTAGTTTGATAAATTGTATGGTCTGCTACTGAGGAGACTTGCTGTGATGAAAAAAATCTACCGTTCTGGAATCAAAGGAAGGAGTGTGACACTGAAGACTGAGGAGAGCACCCAGAAGTTGATGGCCTCTTTGTGGTCCCAGGCTGGACATAGGGGCTGTCAGGACAGCGTGTGTTGTTGAGGGTGTCATGATAGTCCCATCTAGTTTCCACCTCTTGATCAAGCCCACAGCTTGTCCCACACATGGCAGCCATTGGAAAGGGGTTTTCCTTGCAGCAGAACAGGGCTCTGCTCTGTCCTACGCTCTTTGTGGACCACACAACATCTCCTGTGTCTTCACAAGGCCAAGACCAGATGGAGATGAGACGCATCCCAAGCCACTCTGGAGCATCACAGGAGTGCCATGATCCAAGGAGTCTTCAAGGGTCTCTCTCAGGGATCTGAGGCTGGCAGGAGGATCGAGGCCGCTGGACAGTGCGGCTCTTGGTATTTAATAACCTCTGTTAGTGCTATGCTATCTCCAGAACAAGAAATTGTCTCTGCTGAAAGTGTCAGCTGAAACGTGAGGCTTTTAGAGCTACAAATAATTTACTCTGCTGCCAAAAACCAAAAAGGCACCTTTTTGATAGAAGCTGAGCAAGATATAAGGCATGGAGTTTTACACCTTAAGAAAAATCCAGTACGTTTTATAATGCTATGTGTTATTTTGTATTTGAGCCACTAAAATAAAATCTCTGCAGTCATAACCATTACACAGCCTAATTTTTCTAAAGCAGGAAATTAAATGGCATAGCTAGGCAGGGTAATTATTTTACAAGGCTGAGTTGTTATTCTGGAATAGAGTTATTTTTTGGGTGGCATTCAATGTCCATGTGGGGGAGTTGTATACACCTGGGCTGCATAACTATTCTGCTGAAATATTACTTGCCAGCTTCTCTGTCCTCTCATGGTCTTACAGCTATTCATCTACTTAAAAATTGCTCTTCCCTAAGTTATGGCCCCCAAGGTCTAAAAATAGCAGTTAATTTAACAGCAAGCTTTACGCTGCCAATGAGATTTATTTACACGTTAAAAAGAAAACAACAAGAAAAATCAAATGCTTCAAAAATGATGTTCATTGAGCTTATCTGTCAAATAAGGGAAGTAAAAAAAATCATTGTATATGTCTAACAATGTTTCTAGCTACCAGCTTAGAAGATGTTTTATAGAATCAGACTCCATGGTCAAGCTGTTTTTGCTTTTAGAGATAAATTTATTGAGCATTGGGATACAACTGGCCCTTGTTGACTCCCACCCCTCTTCCTCTGCAAAAACCTGGCCCAGGGAAACTTTATAGGGATTAGACCTCACAGGATTAGTTTGCCGTGCTGACCCACTCTGCAGAGACCATGTCCACATAGACTGGCAGAGCCACCAAGGGCCACCCAGCTACTTCCAGCCCAACTTAATGGATTATTAACACCAAGATTGTAGCTCCTGAGGGACATTTGCTGTCTACTGAATATAGTTACTAGGTAAAATTGTGCAAGGGCTTGATATAGACATTGGTGATGTCTGTGTTAGACTTGCTCCTATTTGGATTTAAGTAGTTGGCAAGAAATGTTCCTGTGTGTTCCTGAGTGAGAAGGACACATGGGGCCACCTCTGGTTCTGGCCTTGGGGCTGAGGGTGGCCTCTGGATCTCTGCTTTTGAGCTGCTTTTTGCTTTTATATGCTGTTCCTTTAGAAAGTGCTTAAATGAGGAGGGGAAGGAACAGCCTGTGACATTCTAGTGTCCCTGCGTATCACTTCCCAGCTGAGAATATTGTGTGGAAAGTTTCCGCTTTTTATAGTGACTGGTGTAAGCCAGGTTGCTGTCTTCACTTCTCAGCCATCCAACACATGTGAAGGACTGTGGGATAGAAAGGTTTCATCTTGGGTTTCTAAAAACCCTGGCAGAAATCTCAGTTCCCCATTCTGAGTGTGGTTAATATATTGTTATTTACAATGTCCATTGTGGGGTTGTATAGCCCTTGCCTCCTGCAGTGATCTTGTGGCCAGGTAGCTAATAGTATCCTAGCTTCCAGTCCCAGGGAAGTGCTCTCCTGAATTAACAGGGGTTATAGAGCCATCACGGCCTCTCCTTGTTTTGCACGGACAGAATGATCAGAGTTGGCGCCTGGGGACCGCAGTCGTGTTCTCTGCTGCTGTAACGTGGGTGACTGACGCTGCCGTTTCCGACCAGGCCTGACTTTGATCCATTTGCTGACTTGCCGCTCTGCAGATCAGCAGAACCGCTGTCCCTGGAGCAGGTTCACCTTTCCATGCAGCGACAGCATCGGCACGGGGGGCGTCCGTCCCCACTCGCTGCCTCCGGAAGCGCCCTGGAGCAGGCAGTCAAAAACAAAGTCCCTTGATCAGTTGGCAAAGGCAGAAGAAATCGAGGCTGATTGTTTCGAGAAGGAAAAGTGACATCAGTGAAGAGCAGGATGAGTTTCATCTTGCGACTGAAACGCTATCTGAGGTGGGCAGGGGTGCTGGCAGCAAAGGTGACGGGTTTGTCTGCATGAACCTGGCTCATGGGAGACCTCGTGGCAGCGCCGTGTATCAGCGGAGCCAGGTACGGATGGGCCGCGCAGGCTCCTTTCTACCACGGTTAAGCTGCGAAAGGAACAGGAAGTTGCTAGCGAGGATCCATCTTACCTCACCTCTCCTAACATCCCCTGCGTCCTGGGGTCTGGGCCTCCCTCCAGAGGGCTTCCTCATGGCAGGAGAGCACAGGCAGTGCCTGGGCCTATTCAGCAGGTAACGCCAGGCTCACCCGGCCTCGCTGGCCGTAGCGGGGTTCCTGCCTGAGGACCCCGGCAGGTGACCACTGTGATCTGTCCCATCCTGTTGTTCTGCTGCTTCTTATGTTGCCCTGATAAACCTGCCCAGCACTGCAGAAATAGCAAACTCTGGGCTGCAGCGAGGAGACTAGTAGAAACATCTGGTTTGGTCTGGCCACCTCCGGACTGCATTGCGTTTTATTGTGATCGTGGAAGAAAGTAGATATGTGGGAGCTTGAATTCATAACCCTAATCTTTCTGCCTATCTGCTTTGATAAGCGTGGGACACAGAGGGAGGGAAGAGCAGGCCCAGTGAACGCTTGGGCTTTGAATACCCAGGAAAGGAAGGATTTTGGCGGAGCTGGAGGGCAGATCCTGTGGGGACAGGTCCCGCGGAGGCTCCGTCCTGCATTCACAGCCCAAGAAGCAGCAGAAGCAGCAGCTTCGTGCTGGCCGTATCCAGCCCCTGATCTAGGTGCTGAAAGGGTAACATCAGGATCCCAGGGGTCCTTTTCTCTCCACCCCCAAACAAATCAAATCCCCCTGTCACTGGTGAATCCATGATGCTAATTACAGCCGTGGGAAAGGCTAGTCGTGTCTGCCAACAACTCGTGTGCACTGTCGAGGCTGAGGTCAGCTCCAGGAAGAGTTTTTCTGGAGCAGATCTGTGTTTAATCACAGTAGCTGTTCTTGGCTTCATTACTGCCAGAAATGCTCACGTAATTCCCATCGTATTGCTGTGCCTGTCACTCCGTGCCGGCTTGGGACCTGGTCCATGTCAGTCTCCCTTAAAGCATGAAGATTAATATTTAAAATCAAAGGGAGCATCTAGCTCTGAAAATAACAGAATCATGCTGTGTATCAAGTCATTTTGCTTCAGGCTTAACTCTGCCAGAACTGGGACAGAGGAAGATGACTGTGAATGCCTTGTGTGATTTCGTTTGTCTAAATAAAAATAGCTGGACCACCAATACCTTTTCTATGAGCAGTGCTGAGCAATCATTATTAAAGAAAAGGTACCTCGCCCTGGAGGCCTAATTTCTATGATATTGGACAAGGTCAGCAAGGTCTGCAGTCTGTGCGATGATCATCAGTGCTGATGAACTATAGGTGATGAAGACCTTTCTGCCTCTATTTGCCACTTCCCTAGGCTACCAGAGCTTCTGAAGGGGACAAGGAAGACACGGAGCTGTTCCTGTTGCCTTCTGCCCAATTCAGCAGAAGGGACAAATGCAGGGAAACACAAGGCAGATGCCTCCAGAGATGTTCCAGCTTTGGGCCACCTCTGCTGGGCTGGGTCTAAAACATATTCAGCCTTGGGAGTTGCAGGGGATCTGCAAATCTAACTGAATTGCTGTTTTAATCACCCAGAAAGCAACTGGAAGTTGCTCTCTGCCCAGTGCACAGCAGGGGCAGCTCCACATTCGTCGCGGAGGACTCTACAGAGCATCATGTGCTGCTTGTGGTGCTTAGGGGCCAAATCAATCATTCTGCAGGAAGGTGGTAGGAGAATTGTGTTTGCATGCACTTCTGCACAAGCACATATAATGCCACGTAGGTTTTCCTTCTTTGCTCTACCTTCTTTTCCTGCTCTTCAAATGCCTCTGGAGGAAATGCTGCCAGATCACCAATGGGTTCTGTGTTCATGAAAGGCAGAAAACACCAAGGCAGGAAGAAATGAAGGGAAAAATGTAAAGTATCTGCAACATTTTTTTAAATGATGGATAAGAATGATGTCTTTGGACTTGACTTGAAAGTCCTCAGCTAGGAAGCAGTTGCTAAAATTGAGCTGATTTTTCCAGACTGAGCAGCAGTGGAGCTGCCCAAAGCATGAAGCTGTTTGCATGTCTGAAAAATCAAACCACAAAGAAATGAAACCAACACATGATGCATAGCTGAACAAAATTTTATCTTTCAAAATCTCTTAAAATGCTGCAGACAGGGGGATTTGGTGTAGTTTGCACATTGATTTTACGGACAAGAATATTAACTGATTTTATCTGTTAGCAACCTTTGAATGAACTTACACTTTTAAGAGTGGGAACAGAAAGGACTGGGGTTTTAGGATATGCCTGAGAAAAAAGGGATATTTACGTGACTATATTCCCTGTAGTTTTTTAATCTCTTTCTAGCACTTGCTGTTCACAAAGCTTTTGCTCTGACACTAGTGCCACAGTTCTTTACAAAGTATTTAAAAGCTGTATAGAGTGCAGGCATTTCTATAAATGGATTTGGTTATCTGCTTTGAGGAGGTTGAGAGGGGACTGAATTAGACTCCAGAAAAGCTGTTGCTAGTGCTACAGATCGTTGGAGTGTGACGCTTGCATCTTCCCCAAAGGGAAAAACGGTAGACGAGAAACTACTGAGTGAAGTTTTCATAAGAGTGATGCAGTTTTCATACTCTGGAAAAAAAATGATTGTTTTTAATTACATGGAAAAAAAATCAAATTTTAGAAATATATTTTCTGTAGTTTCAAACTGTGCTGGCAGCTTCCTTATGTGATTGAAACAGATACTATGGGAACCTGAGTTCTGTCAGTAATGCCGATACTATTATTTTTGCTTAAGCTGTGTGCTGAGGTGACGTGTTATGATGTGGGTTGATCTATGTGAGCGTCACGTCTGGAGCGAGGATGAGAGAGATGCCTGCACGGCAGCCTTGGGCACCCTGCTCGCGGCTCGGCCTGAGCTGCGCTTGGCACTGGCCCATCAGCCCTCAGAAGCAGTAATTAAAACATCTGCATTCAGAGCCACCCATCTGACATCAAGTACTTTATGACCAATGTTGCCATGGTCCGGAGAGGAAAGCACACAGCCCAGTCTGTGCCCAGAATTTGAAAGCTTCCTAATAGGTTCTAGGCTGAACATAAATTATTGCAGTTTCGGAGCAAGGGACCTGCAAGAGGAAGTAATGGAGAAGGTGGATACATCATGGCCCTGCATGCAGGTTCCTAAGAGCACTAAAGCCAGAGGGTCACTTGCTGGTGTTAGGCAAGAGAACAGACAAGATTAACAAAATGGGTTCAAATTCAGTGAATCGCAGTGCGAGTGACTGCTGTTGTCTTTTTTGACCGTGAGGCCAGCTGGTGAGGTGAAGGCACTAGGAGACTCTTGTCTTGATCTATGTGCAACAGCTATGTGTGGAGTGAGACCTGGGGCACCAGGGTGCCTTTCCTTTGTAGTATCAGAGAGTGAACAGTGTTAGGAAAACCTGACTTAGCTGTTTTTATACCCATGTGAAAGATGGCCAAATGTGGCTGGTAGCA
>NW_010586500.1:267230-288339 GCF_000705375.1 Tinamus guttatus
TTCCTTCCTTCCTTCCTTCCTTCCTTCCTTCCTTCCTTCCTTCCTTCCTTCCGGAAAGGATACTGCCTTATTTCTGGAAGAGAAGAGAGAATGCGTGGATGTTTGGTTTATACATGCCTATGAGTGTGTGTGTGTCTGTGTACGTGTTTATTTATATACTTACATATTTCCATATTTCCATTCACAATAGGCTGCTTTAAGTAGGATATCCTGATTATGGTGTATTTCTTGTTTCTACCTTCTTTTGCAGTATTGACAAACGAATTCTGCCCTACCTGTAACAGACCATGGGTTTTGTGTGATAGCTATAGACTCACAGATGTGGAACTGAGATCAAAGCTTGGTTAGAGGATTTGTCTGATAATTTACCATGAATTAATTTATATAGTGAATTAATTTCAATGGTTGCATAAATTTCACTTAGTGGCAATTTTTATTTTGTTCCTGCCCTAAATTCTAGGACTACTGCATGTTGGTTTGTGTATGAAGCGCAAAGCATGCCTTATTTCCACAGTTTTCTTCCTCAGAGAAACAGTCCAAGAAAATATATCAAAAAGAAATCTGGCATTACCTTTGATAAGATTTAGATCAAGCTCATGCTCTTTCTATTGAAACAGATTCGTTCTGCCGAGTCGGAGTCTGAGTCATTTGCTGCTCTGTGGATCTGGTCCTGTGGTTACAGCAGGCAACAAAAATCTTTTTCATCAGATGCTTGAGATGCTGGATTAGTCCCTCTGTTAGAGTTCCCAGGCTTTAAAATTGACTCTAAACTTCTTATTAATTAGCTTTGAAAGACAATAAGGGTTTGTTTTTGTGGGTTTGATACATTTTGTTTCAGCTAATGTAGTTGATTTTCAAGAAACGATAATTCAAAGCACTATAAACAGCCATCCCTAAAGCACCTGGGAAGCTGAGCCAGTCACACATGGCTCAGAAAATGTGAAATAGGACAATGACGTGAATTGGTCTCAGAAATATTAGTATCAATTCCTTGTTTCCTGGAAAAGAGTGGGTCCTTTGCTGAAGTTTTCCTTTTCGACATCAAAAGATTTTTTACTTTGAGGATGATGAATTTGTGTACAGACAAAATATCAAAAGTGTTTCATATTTTATTCAGTTAATCAAACTTGTTTCCTTAACACGCTGCTACTGTGGCTTCTGAAGTTTCTATAGGTAAAGAAATACTGATAATCTGTTATTAGTGCCAACCTTCCAGATGTTGATTCCAGTTTCATCAGAGCTGTGTTTCTGAGGTAGCCCTGGAGAAATGAGGCATTCCTTCAGCATTTACCCCAGCATACGTTGCAGCAGAATTTAATCCACTAAGAATAAAGGATGCAACTGTATTAGGGTAAAAGTGATGGATTTTTATTTAAATTGTAAGAAGCCCAATTTATAAGACAGCTTAGGGCTGAGGCAGGCAGGGAATTTGTCAGAATAACCACAAAAACACACCAGGGGAGCTGTTAGACCTCCCCAGATCTCCCTTGACTAATTCTGTGAGGCTGCAGGGAGGTGTTTGGCTCCACTGACATTGTCGCTGTTTTGGAGAAGGTTCTGGGTGTCTCTGTAAACCCTCAGGGAATTGTAGCTGTCCCCTTTTCTGCCCCTCTCTGTGGGTACCCGTCATCAGCAGTGCTGGTTCGCCTTGCTGGGGCTCAGGCTGTCTCCTGGCACACCTTGCTCCATGTGTAAAGTCTCCGGCACGCATAAAGCTTGAGATTTCTGACCTAGAGCTCTGGCCTCCCAGGGATGCTGGGCTGGTGCTCTACGTACTCTTAATTCGTGGTGAGCCGTGAGCTGTGGGCGCAAGTTTTGCTTTTGTGGGAAGGCAAAATCTCACCCAGGAGCTGTATGGTGTGTCTGTCCCATCAACACAGCAAGGAAATTCCTGGTGTTTGTTTTGTACCTGCCTAAAATGTGGTGCCTCATGAGACCCAGACAGTGCCGATAAGTAATAGGTTTCTTAAGTACTTCAGACAAATAGTTACCTCTGAGGTATTTTTTGCCTTAGCCTTTCTTCTTCTCCTTGTTCCATACCTTGAATCTTTTTCCGTAGTGTTTTCGTGGGATTGGGATGATGTAGGGACACCGAGAGCAAGCAAGTATCTCCAGCGGGTTCCTTCTGGGCTGGGTCCTAGGGAGCAGAGATGGATGGCACAGAATCTCCAAACCCTGTGAAGTACCCTGTTGCTGAGCTGTCTGCACTTATGAAGATTTGAATAATTTACACTCTTCCATAACTTATATCCTCATTTCTCCCCAGTTTAATTTGCTCTGTTTTTGTCTAACTGGAATTTGTGGTAAGTCCAAAGCTACAGATCCTGGTCAGTCCACGAGGCAGAATATAATGAACAGCAGGAAGTCTCGGGGGCATAAATTTTTATGAGGAATGCAACAGCAAAACTGCTGTTGTTAGAACCAAGTTATCCCTCTCCTTCCTCATCATTTATTACTTTATTCCCTATTTTTTTTATTAGCACCTTATTGTTTATCGCAGAACTACTGCAAAATCTCTGGGAGTCTGGCATTCATGCTGCTCTCTTGAAGCACCCTGAGGTACTGTTGAAACTGCTCTCTGAGGTATCTCTTCTTAGAGATAGCCCAAATGTAGATTCTTAAGATGTAGACAGGATTCAGAGGTCTGGTCTGACTGAGAGGACCCATGTGGGTATAAAAGGCCAGGGCTTCAAAGAGGGGCCACCAGGTAGCATTTTAGGACAAAGTGCTGGTGGCACAGGCGGGATTTACATTTTTAGTGACTTCTCCCTCAGGGTGGTGACTGCTAATCCCTAATCTGCTTTACTGCGAGCCGGGGTAAGAGCTCACCCCTCATGCTCTCCTGGGGCTTCACATTAGCTTGTGGGCAGAACTGTCAACTCAGGCCATCACACTGCTCGTTGGAGAGCCTTGATGTACATCTAAGATGATCATGTTCTTAAAAGATGACCTACACTCATACGAGGGTCAATACAAGGGCAGTGAATCCCTTGCATCTTGGCTCTTCAAATGAAACCACACAAATTGAAAAACAAAACCAAAAACGTTATTTTTCCTCAAAACATAATCACTCTACACAATCTCTCAGTGTTTGAAATCTTTTTCTGTTGCTTTACAAAATTTCATGTGCATTTTTGGTGTTTTTATGACCTATTGCCTAGGCTGTACTTGCTCCATGGGGTAGGTTAGATCTGGACAAATATAGATGTTTCACGTGTCCAGATTCCCTCTCCATCTCATGGGGGTAAATGGACACTTTTGGGGCATGATTCATTGGATGCATCTCTGAGTCCTACCTGATGCCGATCACTTGGGATGACAAGGCGGGGAGGTAGCACCCTCGCTGTGGATGTCTGAGGTGAGAGGACTCTGTCACCAGTGTCTACACCTGCGACAACGGCTCATGCTCAGATATAATCCATCTTACAACTTTATGGGGGATCAACAGCACGATAAGGAAAGAAAGTCGCTAAGGCAAAAAAAAAGCACTTCCATACTTTCTGATGGAAGTCCCAGCCAGGGGAAGGAGCTGATTCCCACTAGTATAAGTGAGGAAACCTATGGAGCTGTGTGGCAAAAGTGCTATTTGTCGCCAACTGAGTATTTGACTTAAATTTCTATTTCCGTATGAATTCATATTTCCTGCTTTACTTTCAGTTGAAAGTCACTCTGGAAGTCTTCTTTCCTGGGATTTGTTTTTCTTTTTAAAAGTGTACATTTGCACATGATAAAACTGAAGCCAAGGGAATTTTCAATGTGAGCTCTTCTGCTTTCAGAGAGAAGATGAGGTGGATTTTCTGGGTGTTCTGTAAAAGTACTGAAATATATGTTCTTTTCATTAAAACAGTGATCTTAAAGTGTGGTGTTTCTGATTGTGCAGGCTTGAGCCACATGTTAAGTCTGAAAACACTCAAAATAGCCTTTTTTCAATCCGTACCTACACCTTGGGGCTGGCACACACACTCTATTTCATCAGTAATAACTCTGGCCTTGTATACTTGGTCTTATATACTCTTAGAAAATATGGTGCAATTTGATTCATTTTAGTCTGCAATGACAGATGTTCAAGTTAAGTCAAATTAGTTGGCATTCCCTGCAGCTAAGGTTCAAGACAACACAGTCATCTTCTGAAGCCTTTTCACACTGACTGTGCCTCTTCCAAAGCATCCAGTGCATCTGCAGTTGGACCTGTGCAAGGCACTAAACGATGCCCCTGGTCTGCAGGCAGATGGAGTTAGCCACCACCGCCAGAAAAACTGCTGTGGTGGAAGAGTCTCCTGTGAAGAACTCCAGGTAGGAAAAGCTATCAGGCTTTGCTGTATCCCTGCTGACAGCAGAGGGATCGGAAGTTTTCTGTACTCCTACGAGAGAGAGATTCCAGGATCTCACAGCTGAGAGCAAACAGACGCTTCCGCTCTTCATTTCTCACCCTGCTTCTGCTAATGTTCCTTCGCTCATACTGGGGATTTATCAGCGGTGGTGAATTGTGGAAGATAAAAAAAAAAGCAAAGTGCTATAGTGCATAGCTTGTGACAAAAATAAGCAGCCCTTTCTAAAGCCCAGATGAGCCTTCATTCCTCACTTTATTCGCGTGCTTTACCTGTGTCCCCAGTAAGCCTGCCATTTGGGCAAGCAGAAAGGAATCGTGCCCTGTGATTTATATTCTAGCCTCTGTACGGCTATTAGCTTTTCAGTTCCTTGATTTTTCTATCTTTAAAAATGAGTTTATGCTTGCCCTTGCAAATCCATGTGAAATCCTCAGGAAAAAACAAAATGCAATTATTATCAGGTAGCTCTTTCTGCAGCGTTACTCAAGAGTGAGTTCAGAATAAACAAAAGGAAGTGCCTTCTTCTGCAAATGGTTTATCACCTTAGGAAGTCTCTTGGGAGCTGGATGGGATTATTCACACGGCTTAATTTTAGATATCAAATACAAGCCAAGCTCCTTGTATTGTCACAGGAGGACATGATTCCTCCTGAGGACAATTCAGATAATCCTGGTTGAACCTTTGCTATTCGATGTTGTCTGGAAGGGCTCTCTCTCTTCAGTGGCCTGCCAGGGAGACTGACTGCTGATGGGCAGTAGGACCATCACTTTCTTGACCCCATTAAAGGCAAACACGATGGGTGATTTTTGTTTCAAGGTTGGGACAATAGTTTTATTTATTACTGCTCGGCAATTCTACTAGAGAGCACAGCACAAAAGTGAGCCAATTGTACTAGAGAAGATATGTGTTCAAAATAGGGGGTATAGTAAATGTCTTCAGTGATGAATTGCTTTCCTTCTGAGTAATATGAGTAGGACATTAATTCTCTATGTGTTTTTACAGAAAGAGGCACATTAGTCATTCCTCCAACAATTTTTCTTTATTATAATAATCTATATCTTATTTCACGTTTGCTTGCTTTTCTTCTTTATTAAATGATTTCAGCAAAATATTAGTGAAATTTGAAGCATAAAGGTTGCAGATATGATCTCTTTTGAGGAAGCTAATTCCATTTTCTTCTTCTTTGAAAATAGGACACTGAGCTGAGTCTGACCACAGCTTTCAACAGTTTCTGATATTTCAGCATTTTCTCTTCACTGTGAACCAGGTGACAAGGTCGGAATACTGACATGCAGTTCACAATCCCAAAGCATGCAGTAGTGACATTTTATTTCCCATCAGTTTAGCACTGAGCCGTATCTGAATGCAAAGGGGACTCGTAGCATGGATTGCTCTCCTGCTCAGGCTTCTCTCCAGACTATACAGACAGCTATTTTTAACTGGTCATTCCCTTCTCTGATGCTAAGAACGCTTCTAATCACCTATTGAGGATTACCACAGTAACAGACAGTGTTTGCTTGGGACAACCAAACGTTCTCTTATTGACAAAGGGTGAATCATCCTCCAGAAGAGCAAACTCAAATGAGTTGCACCCTGTCAAGGCAGGCTGCTTTCAGGGGAGATAGATGAGAAGCAAATATTAAGATATAAAGATGTTTATCTGAGGTACTCGTGGTGCTTTAATCATTTTATACAGTCTTTGGACAGCTTCCTTCCAACTCCAGCACACTAAAGGACTGATAGCCATCGATGATAAGATGTTGATGGCTATGTCAGAAGTGCAGAGAGTTGTTTGTCTGGAAAAGTTGTTATCTGCAAGGTGCTTTGGATGATTTTCTTTGGAAAGCCCGGGCAGATTGCACTTTTTATATGTTTCAATTTTCTGGCACCAAATGGAAACTAAATTTCTGTAAAACCTATGACATTTCTGCAGTCTCCAGTGTAATAGGTTCATGAGAGTTAGTGTGGAGCTCATGCTTGTGGCAGAGCATTGCTACTTACCTGCTCAGCATCCTGGTTGCCTGGAGCTGAGTGGCAGCAGTTCCTTGGCCCACACAGTGCTCTAGAAGCTCCCATGGGTTTGGCATGGGCAATAATCTAATGCTTTAATGTAGAGTATTTTAACAAATAAAATCTAGTGCTCTCCAAATAATTACGTTACGTGTGATACTATTTTTCTCTCTCCTATGACTAGTTCCTAGTCAGTAGTAACTAGTTCAGGACCAAAGAATGAAGGGGTTTATTTGCTCTGGTAGGGTACAGGATATCCAGAATAAAAAACAAATCATCCTGCAGTGATTGCTATCTTAAATTTTCCAGGATTGCAGCACCAGCCATTTCATAGAATGTCCAGTTTAAACTTAATATATCTAGACTTTCAAAAGACAAATTTGATCTGAAGATAACCCCCTAAAATCATACTGAAATTTAGCTTGAAAGATCTCCTGAACAAGAAGACGTTCTAGAAGATATGACTTCTACAGTCTAGCATTTCACAGCCCCACTGAGCTGAATAAAAGGGGAAAATTTAGTACTCTAAAAAACAGATTCCTATTTGAAGAGATACCAGAAATACCTGCTACTCTCCTCTTTATCTAACAGTGTCTTTTACTCTGGCTAACAGCTATTTTGTGACTTACGCAGACTGTGACTGAAACAGGCACAATTAAAATCGTCTTACGATGGAAAAGTAGGTTTAAAAAGAAAAGAGGTCCAGTATCGGCAATGTAAGATTGCAGGGAAGTAGGAAGTCAGAGAGTGTTTCAAGCATAAAGGCAGTGCAAAAATGATGATTTTGATCTTATAGATATGCAGCTGTAAGTGTGGAATTACATCACGTGTTCAAAAATTGGTGGTAGTTTTGGCCCCGTCCCTCATCTGCCACAGCTGCCCATCAGGGCCCGTGAGTGTGTCTGACAGGCTTCCTATGTTCAATCTTTGTACATGTCCTGGACTCCACAAGCGGAAATACAACTTTTCCAAGGTCAAAGTGAAGAAATTAGAAAAAGTTTGTATAATAGGGGTGCTTTTTTTCTTTTGGTTTTGTTCCTGTGCCAGAAGGGATTCATCTGATATTAACACATCCCTGCTGAAAAGTCCATGGTGGTTTGTATCAGTTGGCCACAATTTTGGGCCACTTCTCCAAATAGAAAAATTCAGAGCCCTGTTTTGAGTAGAAGACAGAGTGTTCCTTCTGGAGGTGTACTTTATGGGTCTGCTTGTCCGTGGTGAGGGAATGACTGGTGGTGTATCAGTCCTTGAATCCAGTTTGGGCTGACAGTGTTTGGTATAAAATAGGACAGCCCAGAGGATGTTTTGCATTCAGAGCCCAGGTAGCTGTTGATGACTGGAGATGTGTGGATGGGAGAAGGGAGGAAGAGGAGGTCGATCTCTGTGGCTTAGTGCAAACCCTGACAAGACTAACATCTGACATGGGACTGATCACCAAAACTGCATCCAAACCTTCTATCTCTCAGTGCACTTAGTCCATCCAAATGGGATTTAATTACTTCTCTCTCATCCTAGCTCTGCAGCATTTTGCTGCCAACTCTCACTGAAAGTCTTTGGAAACTAGAAGATTGACTATGTTGGGAGTATTGTAAGATAACAAGGTCCTAGAAAAGAAGTTGCGTAGTTGAGCTACTTGCTAGTAAAGCAAAGGCAAAAAGACTGAGTTAAAGATGACATTGCTTGATAAAGCGCAAAATCACTGTCCCACTGGGTGGGACACTGAATGTAATTCTTCACATTCACAGAGCATTTATTTTGTTTTTGAAATTTGACATCTTTTTTAATGCAGCTTGATATTCAGTAAGAAGCACACTCCTGGCAGCATTCCTCAATTCCAGCCAGCATCTACAGCTGTCGACAGGCTCTGGCTCTCTGGCCCTTGCCAGCCAACCTCTAATGTGTCCATCAGAGCTGTGGGAGCCTTGGGAAAAGTAGGGGCATGGTCTCCTGTGGGTGCTTTGGATTCAAAGGTCTCGGCTCATGATCAGCTCTGAAGCATCACCTACGAAAGTCAAATGCTACTTTTTAAATAAGGCTCTATCAGACCTCTGTACTTGTTTTCATTCAGATCATTACCTAGATGCCTCTGCCTGGATTTTGACACATGGATTTTCTCCCTCAGAAATTACAGTTATCCCATTTGTAGGGACACACTGTCACTGAGATAATGCTCCAATTTGTACCTGCTGAGGAGATGGCCTATTTAAGCATCTCTGTTTTTTTTTTTTTTTGCCAAAGTATTACTTATTCTCAGATAACACTGTTCCAATGCTTCCAAGCCTCCCCAGCAGTGGGTGATTTACGGGACGTGTTCTGACATAGTACAACAAGAATTAACTCTCAGTTTATAGTTACCCACATTTGGCAGCAGCAAGCCCAGCTGGGACCAGGCCAGCACCCACAGAGCAAAAAGCATCAGCTCCCTCACAAGTTCAGAGATGACTGAGGACAATATTTCCCAGCCTTTCCAGAAAGCTGAACCAAAACATGCTGATTTCTGAGTGCCTGGTTTCTAGTTGCAAAGATGCACTTTGCTCAAGGGAGTTTTTATTTAGATACACAGGCTCTTCTATAAATACTTCAGGTTACACTGGAGCACTTTTCTAACAACACTGAAGTCTTCGGATGTTCTTCCCATGGGACAGGTGAATATTTTAAGTCCTTTAACTGAATTTGCCACCCAAAGCTACATCACAGTTTTGGATGTGGCAGGACTGAGGTTGGCAGTAAACTCCATATGGCCATTTTCGTCCACCCATCCATACTGCTAGACCCGTTTATTTCCCCACAGATCCTGGCTTAGCCCAGGACTGGCCTGCTCTTCGATGACAGAAGATGGGCTGAGTCACTTTCTTAACATATTGACTGCTGAAAACCTCCCCTTATGTAAGCTCTGCAGTTTCTTTACACAAGTGCCCGTCTCATGACGGTGCTGGGCACAACTCCCATCCCGGTTTATCGGGCAGCTTCTGCAAACGCCTCCTTCGTAAATATGAGTTTTGTATCCAGCCTCAGATTCATAAAATGAAATAAAAACACCCTTCTGCAGCTTACTGTGGTGCTTGCTCCCATGGTAGGATGCAGATCCTCATGCCTCAGGGTACTTTGTCTTTGAATGTCAGCAAGAGCCAGCGTTATTCTGGGGACATCTTTCATTGCTTCTGCTACAACAGCATCTGGAGACTAGGAACCAGCTGTTTGGGCCAGGATTTGTGAGTCTCTATCCTGAAGAATTTTAATCTCACTAGTGAAGATTGACACAGGATGAGAGGAAATCAAGCACAGCTTGCTCTGTGAGCAGCTATCAGAGCAAGGAAATAATGCATGGGGCAATTACAGTAATTCAGATTTCACTTTCCATATAATGACTCTCAGTTTTTAAGCAATTATTAAAGGAAAGCAATATTAAAGGAGTAATTCCTGGGACAAGATTTTCTACCCAGGTGCTGTGCAAACATTGATTTATTTCAGTGCATACATGGTCACATATAGACAATCTTATTGCTGAGAAGCCCTGGACGCGTAAACTTTAAAAAACATGAACAGAAACTACTGTTGAAAGGATAGCAAAGGGCAAAGCAGATCTGTGATCCTTCCTGGAAATTGTTAGAGAAGATATCTCCATCTGGAAATGATTAGAGAAGATATCTCTGTCTTCTTTCCTTGCTATTTATTTTATTGAATCATAAAATTGTCGATAGGACTTCTTCCTCAAACCAACTGCAGACCAGTCTGGAGACACATGGACTGATGTGCCATGTCATCCATCCGTCCATATCTTTCAAGATTGCATCTTTTAATCTGGGTGGACACAGGCACAGCCCTTCAGCAAGGCAGATGCAATGAAAACTTGCAGCCTCCTCTTTGCAGCCTGGACTGTTAAAGTTTACTAGTACAATGAAAACCTGCAAATGTGGTTGGTTTGCTCGTCCTTGCAGCCTGGACTGTTAAAGTTTACTAAGTCTGAAAACATTTCCTATGCAAAAGAAAGAATTAAAGGAGATACTTGTTGACCTGTTGCAGATCTTTTGGGAAGTTTTGTACAGTTAAGAAAGGGGCCACTGGGGACCTGTATGGCTTAGCATGCAAGGAGCCCAGCACGGAGGCTTTCATCCGCAGCAAGCAAAGTTGCATTGCCTCCCAGGGCATTAGTGACAAAAACTCATTAGCTACTGACAGAGGATTTTGGGGTTCTGGGACTGCCTCTCCCCTGGCAGCTTTTTTTGCCTCCAGAGTTGCCAGTTCAGCTTATCCAGATGAAAATTTCAGGGTAATGTAGTGAAACCGCCCCATATTGGTAATGAATCATTTCTGAATTCAGCCCCGCAAGAGAACATGGCTGGAAGTCCTGAAAGTTAAATTTTGATATTGGCCTTTTCTTGGATGTTACCAGGCTGTGAGCAAGCTTCCCCTGAGAGTTTTTGTGCGCTGCTCACAATGTTTAGGATTTCAATGGGAAATGGAGTGCTTTAAAAACAATTTTGGGGAATGAGTTTTAAAATGACAGTGCTATATGGTGCATCAGCCAAGTCTCGCTGGACTCTATCTCCCTGGTTAACTCTGCTGCTGTATAAGTTGTTACACTTTGTCAGGGTCAGTGTAGCTGGCATTTTGTATGAAGAAGTTATGAAGTTTTCTAAGGGAACTAGATGGCAAAAGTGCCTAGAGCACAGGCACACTTCATAACCCTAAGCTTAGGCATGTGCAGGTGATCATTTTCATTATTATTGTTGATTTTTTTGATGATGGCTTATTTGTGTGAGAAACAGCAGGAGAGAAATCGGAAAAAAGAATCAAAGGATAACAACCCCCAAAAGGCAGCATAGGAATTGCGAGTTAGGTGTGGGTTTTGGAAAGGCAAACAGAAAATTCCTGTTCCGCTCTCCAGAACATGCGATTTTGTGTGCGCTTTTTAAAAAGTAGAATTATATGAGATTTAATTACCAATTTCTCCTTGTAACAGAGACTTGTCCAGCTGCTCAAATTGACCACGAGCGCACCTGGTGCTAAGGGAGGACAGGGCAGCTCCCTGGGAGCTGGGCCGGCTGCTTGGCCCTTGCTGAACCAGCACAGAGCAGGTACTATGAGCCCTTGGAGGCAGCCAGCTGTCAAAAGCGGCCCTAGAGAAATTAAACTGTACAGAATTTTGAACTTAGCCGATCATTTGGGTTAAAAGCTCTTAACGAGGTTTTGTTTGTCACTGCACTTCTCATTTGAGTAAAATTGCAGATGCTTCACATGCTCTATGAACCTCAGTAGTACAGTGAACTTGATGATATAATTTGGGAAGGATGAATTCAACCTACTGGGATTTGAGTACATAAATCCAAAGGTATCCTTAAAAAAGTGTTCAGCCTCATGCTAATAGACTCCCTATTCAATGGGTGACTTCCTTCTCATTTGCATCACAAAAAGTTAAGAAGAAAATGAAAATAGTCTTTGAGGATATGGCCTAGCAAAGAAGTTCTCTTGCTTCTGTAACCTGCTCTTTGCAAGGAATGTAGTGGCAGCCGAGCTGGAAAAAAAGTGAGAAAATAAAAAGATGAAAATGCAAAGTGAGAAATGAAAAGATGTTCTAAATTGCAACTGCATATGCATACATAAATGCTAATTGTAATGTCTGTAAATATTCAAATGCGTACTTGAAGTCAATGCTTTGTGCTGAATTCCAGAATAATTACTTGAAACAACCAACACACAAAAAACAGAAGAGTAAAATTTTGGTTAGATCAGATGCCTCCACTTCCACAGTGACCCACTCAGCTTTGAACACTTAAAGGCCTAACTTTCCAGAGAGTCATTGCACAGTCTGTCTAAAAGCTCGCCCCCTCTGAGGTATTGTGGTAGGCATGAGGATCTCGGTGTCCTTTGAGCTTGGAGATGTCACGGGCAGGCAGCGTGCGGCTCGCTGGCACGCTCCTGCAGATCGCTGCAGGACATGAGAGGCGTTAATGTTTGCCCAGGGAGAATTCCTGGTTGTGGTTCAGTGTTTACTGACTCGCCTAACCAGGCGTTACATTTGCTACATGCAAGTGGACAAGTCTTAAATGCAAATATGAGCTTGGAGAGTCTGTTCACAGTGTAACAGGGAAGAATTGCTGGAGGAAAAGCATTCCCAAGCAGGATGGAGCCCTCCGCAGCGACACCACAGTCCCACAGGTACGCCTGACGCTCATAGAGGAGGCTTCCAAGCTCTGATTTTAAATTCAGCTAATCATATTTAAAGACTTCTTGAAGAAAAGGAAAACAAACAAGCCATTTAGTGCTTAATTGTTTGTAGCAGAAGTAATTACTGCTGCTTGTATTTATCTATTCCACACTGCCTGGTGCTTTCTGCAGTAATTTCAATTTCAAGGCAAGATTTTCTCAGACCAGCAGTTGATGGCTGAAAGGGGGCATGACTGTAAGAGGTGCAGGAACAAGAGAAACAGACCCCTTGTGTGTAGTAACTGTGTTTTTTATTTCGTGGGTGCATGTGTTCGTATTTATTACGTCCATTACTCGGCCTTTGTGCCCTGACTTAACAATAATTATGGAGTACAGCCTTTGATTTACCCTTGCTCAGGATGTGGCCTCTTTGCTGTCATGACTTATAATTTATCATAATGCTAAATATATCAGTAAAAAGCAGTTGCTTTTCTGCAGGAGGGGCAGGATTTGAAAGACCCAGAGCTATATGTTCTGGTAGGTGGTCCTCATTTGCAGAGGGCTTCTGCTGCTGCTCTGTTGTCCCCTAAGTCTTGTTGGAGGTTTTGAGATTATTTTCATTTGTGAAAGAATTGTGCATGCTTCAAAAGGTTCAAATTACAAGTTGTGCAGAGTGTGCTTGAATAAACCTGGTATTTCCTCTTTCAGATTATCTTTTAGTTAATCAGCGTATAAAAGCATCTAGGGAAGTAGTACTTTTGAATTAAAATGCTCAGGATGTGGGAACAACTGAGTAAGGTCTGCTTAACTGTGGTTTCTGACTCCCTGTTTCTACTCGGGGAAAGGGTCTGTGAAATTCCAAATGGGAACTGAGTGATTCTAATATTAGAAGTTTCCTGCGGTCAGGGAGTTTCTGAGCTGGATGGTCGTTCAGCATCCCTATCAACAAGCTCCATACACTGACCCAAAACATTTTTGAATTGTTTGGTCTTATTCCTGGCAATATGTGTTATGAGTTATGTGCCTTTTGGAAACACATTTTCATTCTTCACTTTCAAGCTTGTTTTATGATAATTTCATGCAGTACTCCTGTTTTGTGGTCTCAGGCTGAAAAACTGCAAACACTTCCTCATCCTCCCCATGTCATTTATTACTCCAAACTGCCCTTCAGCTCCAGGTAGATGAGATAGTAAATCCAAGAACCTGATCAAGGATGTGGTGGTCATACAAGGCAGGACTAATTGGACATAAACTCACATCCCAGTTTAAATGTGTTCCAAGAGTGGATTAATTTTGCAGTGTGAGGCTTAATACTGGATTAGGTGTAAACTTCTATTGCATGTTTGAATAATTTTGACGGAAATATGATTACGAACCTATTCCTGAGCCAGGTCCAACACGACTGCTAAATGATTCAGCAATGTGTAGATCTGGTATTTATGATTCAGGACCACTAGAACATGAGGAATACTCTACAGAGTCAGACCCAGCATCCATCTAGCACTGCTCTGTCTCCATCAAAAGAGGCGATATTCAGGGAGAGAACATGAGCCTGGCCACCGTCTGTGATCCTTTTCCCCAGCATCCACAATGTTTTATTCTGAGTGTTAGTAAGTCCTTTGGTATTTATAATCTGGTTCATCAAATGCTTCCTAGCTCCCAAGCTGCGGGATTTGCTAAGGAACAGTTCTGCATTCACCTTGTTCACCAGCTTCATTTCATGAACTTTGACCATATTCTCTTAGCTGTCTCCTTTCTAAATGAAGAGTCCCAATTGTCTTAGTTGCTCTTCATAAGACAGCTCCTTCCTTCCCTTGACAGTTTTTGTTGTCCTTCTCTATCATCTATTCTTTATCAACTCTTTTTTTTTTGCCCATGACCAAATGCTTATTCTTTTTGAGAGATACCTGCTTGGAGCAACGTGCAGTAGCCAATTCAGTGGCATATGACATTGTTTTTCATGGCCTTATCCCTTTTCTAACATCTGATTTCACTGAAGTACTACAGAGAATTATCCACGAAGAGAATAACATTTCTTTCCCAAGTTGTAATAGTTAGTATAAAGCTCATTATTGCATGTATACAATTAGTGTATAAATAATATTGGCCAGCGTATTTTCACCTTGCAATTTTGACTTACCATTGCTGATATAGTTAGAGATACTAATACATTAGATAAAACATAATATCATGCTGATTAGATAAAACATAATATCATGTAGATGTGAAAACTCCAAGCTCCACGTAAGTATTTTAAATAGCAGCTTGTCAGATAAAATTGTGTATCTATCTTCTCTGAGAAGTTGAAGATTTTCTCTTACAAATCCTTGGACCTGTCAAAATACAGGAATCAGTGAGAAATCAAGAAAAATGGAAATGAGTTAATATAGCTAGTGAGATCTGCTGGACTATGAAAGAAGAGCAGCAGAAATAATGGATTTTGGAATACAGGGAGTCTGATTACTGAATCTGGACAAAGTGCCTGACAGTATGCTGTATGAAGCAGTCCTGCACTGGCAAAGGAGATAAATTAATAAACAGCCAAAATCTTCCTTTGACTTTGGTAATTCTGCAAAAAGAATGCATGAAATGAAATGCATTGTTAATTGGCCATTAAGGTGCTTCTTGCTTTCCAGTTGACCAACTATATAACTGTTGTTTTGCTCAGCTCTTTGCAACAATTAAATTTAATGCAATAACTTTTTCCATGGGATTTCATTTATTAGCACAAATGAGATAATAGCTGAGTTGTGCTTACATTATAGTTTTAGACTAATTAAGCTTTTTGTTCTGAAGTCTTGTCTTCATATTTTGAATATTGTGTTTTATCATTTAGAGGATCAGTTTAAATGATGAGATAATTTACTTTTCCTTTCAATTTTCCTCATTGTTTTATATTGTGGAGTGATAAAAGGAGCCAAGAGTCCTTCTTACATTTTTACAGTAAAAAAAAAAAAAAAAGTATGTTCTTTTCATTTGGGTTTATTCAACAAAAAGAGAACTAATCATGTGGAGTTAATTATTAATTCCCCAATGCATAGTGTTTGATCTATTGCAAAGTTCTATGGAAAATTAAATTTTATTGAAAGAGGCAGAATTTTAACGAGACATAAAACTGCATGTACAGACTCATCTAACAAATTCTACATTCATCTGTGAAAATGCAGAAGGGTACTTCTCCTGTTTCTTCGATTTCTAACATTTTCTTGGATGTAAAGGCAGTCATTCTGCTTATAGATTTATAGGCCTTAGGCACTGAACTGGCTCAGATCTGAGCTGCACAAAAGTTTGATCCTCCCTAGAATAAAATCATTTTGATAGTATCAAAAAGTTTACTGAAACTGCGGCTTCCGATGAGGACAGGACTCTGTGTGAAAAGTGGGGCATCTGCCCTGGTAGGAATTCTTTGCTGCCAGGAACATGGTGGTAGGTCACTCATGCTGCCCACCTGACTTTTGGGTGGTCTGTGGAGGTGCCAAGGTAAAATAGAGCTAATTTCCAAGTCTGTTGTTTCAAGGATCTCCAGAACCACAAAATCACAGAATAGCTGGGGTTAGAAGGGGTCTCTGGGATCTCTGCTCCTATCCCCCAACTCAAAGCCAAGCCAACAAGAGCACATTTCAGGACCACATCTGAACAAGTTTTAGATATCTTCAAGGATGGAGACTCCGTAGTTACTCTGGGAATCTTATTCTGGTATTTGACAATACTTAATACAAAAAGTATTTTTTTATGCTCAGACAGAATTTCCTGCATGATAGAAATTGAGAAGAGTTTGGTCCTGGCCTCCTTATAACTTCCCTTCAGATATTAATACGCCTTGATAAGATCCCCGTGAGCCCAGGAGGCTGCTGGTCTACTTTGCCATGAGGGCACACTGATGGTCAGCTTTGTGATTGTCAGGATCCCAAATCTTCCTTTGTAAAGCTTTTCCAGGTGATTTGCCCCAGCCTGTATGGTGCCTGGGGTTATTTCTTCCTATATGCATGTTAGACTACATGCCTGAATTTATTGCTCAGGTTATTCTTCTGACTTTATAACCAAGAGGGAGAAATGTGTTTCCTGTAATCCTACAGCAAATATCTAAAACGTGTCTGATAACCCACACCCTAGAAATGCCCATTTCTCTTCACTGACTGTGAAGGTACCTAGGATGGTAGAGGTAGACTTCTAGGTCAGATGAGATGAATCCCTTCCCTGCTGGTAGCGTGATGAAGTCTCTGGTCCTCGTCCTGAATTGAAGGTTAAATACATGATGTTTGACTATTCCTACAGCAAAAAGGTATTCTCATCCTGTGTTAATTTTTATAGGACAGCGTCTATTTGGAACATTATTCTGTAAGAAGAAACTAAGTTTAAACAATGAAGAAAAACTTCAAGTAGATTCTCTTGCTCTCCTGCAGGCAAGTCTGAAATGCCTTTTTTTTTGCTAGCCTTCCTTTAAATTAGACTGCAAATTGCAATTAGATGATAACTGAGAGAACATTATGCAGAGCAAGATTTGATCATAAAGTGCCTATGAAGGGACAGATAAATGAAAATAAAAGCGCATAAAAAAATTTTCTTTTTTGGAATGCTAAAGAGGGAAAGATGAAAGCTGCCATCGATAAATCATGATGAGAGATGAGTATGAAAATGAGTGAATTCAGAGACCTAGTAGGTCTGTGTCATTGATAAGGGAAAATGGACCCTTGTACTTCTAGATCACTGCTTCAAATCCAGCAGTCTGAGTGCAATCAAAAGGTGTTGTACAGCTCAGGTCTCACTGTTACTTATTTGTTTTATCAGGGAAAGATCAGTGAAACATAATGATCCATGGTCATAAACCAGGACCCGTATTGCCATGGTACATACGCAAAAGAAGGAAGTTGTCCTTACTCCAGACTTCTTACAATCTAAGAAACTGTTCCTATATGGAGTAAGCTGCTAGAATAAGTCCCATTTGTATTAAGCAATGTTCCTGATTAGAAGAGATTATTGATTTTAAAATGCTTCTAATCAATCAATTTAAATGGGAAACCTCCAAGGTAAGCATTTCACTAGCCTGTAGGAACCTTTCTCCCATCTTCTCGTTGGTCATGAATTTGTTTTATTATATCTTGAATTAGCTTCTTGGCTCCAGATAGGGACAAAATCCTTATTCATATTCAAGAAGAGAAGATTGAGAAGGGATATTATCAATACGTATAAATATCTGAGGGGAGAATGTAAAGCGGATGGGGCCAAACTCTTCTCAGTAGTGCCCTGTGACAGGACAAGGGGTAATGAGTATAAGTAAAAATAGAAGGAATAGAAGGAAAATAGAACAGGAAGTTCCATCTCTGTATGAGGAAGAAACTTCTTTCCTCTGAGGATGACAGAACCTTGGAACAGGCTGCCCAGAGAGGTTGTGGAGTCTCCTCTGGAGATCTTCAAGACTCGCTTGGATGTGATCCTGAACAATGTGTTCTAGGTGTCCCTGCCTGAGGGACAGCTAGATGGTCTCTGGACGTCCCTTCCAACCTCAAGCATTCCGTGATTCCCTGATATTTGTGTATCATGCAAACCTTCACTGATTCTTGTCAGTGCTACTGTGCTACCCAGCAGTAACCTCACCATACATCAAAGAGATGAATGAACTTTCTTGTACCCCATGCGGTCTGTTCAGGATCCTCTTGAAATCCTGGTTTCTCCCAGTGCTGTATTTCTTCCTTGAGGGCAACAAGAAGATCTTACTAACTCTCCGGCTTGCTTTTCACTGTGGCAAAAATATAGATAGTGTGCACCATGCACAGAGAAACACCTTCTGGGGAAATTCAGAGAAAGCTTACTCTTTTTTTTTTTTTCTTTCCAAAAGAACATTTTTTCTGTCAGGAAAGTAATAACCATAGAGCAGTCTCAAAAGGTTTTAATGACTTTTCTAAGCACATCAAGGGTGCTACCTGTGTGCTCTGGCACAATCCGTGGAGCACAAATGCTATCACTGGATGACAAGCAGCTTATGTATTAAGGTGATGGATTGTCCCTATTGTGAAGGAAAAATACTTTCAATTCCGTGAAAATACCATTTACTTAGCTTAGACCTGTGTGGATGAATGGAGGGGATTTTCTATATCAAATCCTATGTATATAATGGTATAATGAACTTTTTTTTTTTTTTTTTGCATAAAGCCTGTATGGAAGTTGTCCATTCTTGGCTATAAAGCCAAGCATTGCTAACATTTCGCTTGGACTTGACAACTCAGTTCAATTTGTTTACATAGAACAGGATATTTAGAATTATCAGATTTCCTTTCCTGTTATCAATAACTTTTTCTTTAGAGCTAAGCACACCTGGAGTTTGCATGTGCTTGAGCATTGATTGCTGTCAGGTTTGCTTAATTCATAGGTGCCTGCTGTTTTGGGCTAGTTGGGCTTGATACTTTTATGGAAAAGTTCATTTCTATTCTGACAGCAGTCTCGGCATGTAATTCCTCTAATGATAGGGGAAAAAAATGTGCTGGTAATCAAACCTGCGCACTTGTGGCCATGGATATGTCCCACCTCATGAAAACTCCCTGCTCCTGGACAAGCCTGGTAGGCATGTGGCAAGGTGTTAAGGTCAAAACTGGGTGAACTAGGAACTAAGAAAGCCTTAATGAGGCTAAGAATATAAAGTAATTTTAACCAGGCATGATCTGAGAAATAATCCAGCTAAATCCTCACCAAAGCTTTATAACTGGGTCATTTTTTTGGATGAGTTATTTCCCTAATCAAGCTTAGGAAGAAGTGACTGGAGCAGGAAAGAGAGGCAGAAAAGCTGAATTTGGTGGTAGCTATAACTGATGCTGGGGTGAAGCAGGCCTGAAAGCAGCTTGAGGAGAAAGCCCTTGTCCAGCTCCCAGAGCAGCAAGTAAGAAAAAAAAAAAAAGAGCAATAAATAATTTAAAAAACTAAAACAGCTTTTATGGTGGAGGTGGCCCCAGCACAGTGGGTGTCATTACAAAGGAAGTTTAAACAAACACATTTACGCTTATCTTATTTCACTGGAACTCTGCTTTTGACCTGGAGCTTGTTATTTGTGAGATGCTTTTATTTGTGGCCTCTGCAGAAGAATTGTGGTGGTGGGAAGTCAACAAGACTGGGAGCTTATCATGGATTTCCTACCTTTGCCTCTTGGTCAGAAAAGAAGTTTCAGCTCTTCCCTCAGTATGTTCCCCTGTGTGCTGCCAGATTTTAAAGTGAACAAAATTAGGTGAAGCACAAAACCAGAATGTGCCTTTGTTTGCTTTATGTAAGAGGGAAATCAGAATAAAATGATCTCAGTGGAAAATTAAATCTCCTGCTTATCAGATCCTTGAATTAAACTAGATTCCACCACAGAAAAGGACTGGAAGGTATGGAAATGATGACTTTTCATTATTTTTTCAGAAAGGGGCTGTTTGCTGGCATGAAGCTGAAGAAGAAGAAGAAAGGTGAAAAAGGGTTAACCATTGCAAACAAAGACGCACTGGGTAAGGCCTCATGAATCAGCACTGCATCTGGTGAGAGCAGGATAGGGACTACATTACACCTAATTTCACAGTGAACATACTGGAATTGTCTTAGGGCTATTGCCTTAGTAATTGATAAAATGGGCAACAAATTCCTCATCACTCCCAAATAACAGAGAGCATATTCCTTCTGCATTAGCTGTTTTGTTACAGCCACTTTAACTTGGATCTTCCCACAGAGGGGCAACAGGTTTTGAAAGATTTTTCCGTGCTCTAAAGACAGATAAGTCATTGCAGGAATGTAATTCCATCCAGAAGACCTGTTTTTGCTAGAAATCGTAATGGCAGAGCCTGAGCAGTATGTGATGGCTGCAAGCTTTATCTAGCAGCAGTTCTCTTAAGAGTGTGCAAGGGCTTGGTTTTTATCTTTATCTAACTGCATATCCACCAAGCACACAGAGGTTCCTGCTTCTTCCTCTGAATGCACTGCTGGTTCTCCTGCTCTCTCCCACTACCGTTGATCTTCCCCAGCCGGACAGTTCTCCTGCTGTCACACTTCACCGCGCTGGTATGTCACCAGAGCAAATTATTTCCCTTATGCAGTTCTGCCTTGCAGTCTTTTGACTCAGATTTCATAGGGCCTTTTAAAACAGGGACTCCTGTGTGTTTAGTGCAGCCCATGAATTATAGTACTGCAATAAACCTGCCAATATTGTGCAGAAACAGAATACTTATTTTGTGTCATAAGCACTGTTTAGCTGAAGGATGATACTTTCAAAACGATTATCTTTTGGCCTTTGTAGCAAGAAGGGCTTTGGGCTTTTGGAGCAGAGAAAAGCACTAAATATCACTAAACTTCCTTGTAATTACAGATATTTTAGAGTTTATGATCTTATACTCAATAAGCTATACCATGTTCTATATGGTACACTGTATTCTAATTGCTTCAATCTTCCTTATAAGCATCCACACTTGTGCAACCTTTTATTTTAAATGATTATGTCTTTGAAGCATTGGATAGATTGATGTCTTAATGTCGCATCTTCATATAGTTCAGTAGTGTCTTTATTGTTTAAGAGTCTGATATAGCAAAGATAAATAAATTACTGGTTGTTTCTTGTCTTGATTGTGGTTTTGGGCTTAGTTCACCTGTCAGGGACATACCAAGGAATG
>NW_010586500.1:288389-301574 GCF_000705375.1 Tinamus guttatus
ATGCCTGCTGATTAGTGAGGCACAACGTGCACAAGGTTATTGAGGAAAAAACATATTCCAGTGTTAAAATGTTAGAAAAATGCAGCTTTAAAGGGAAAGAAACTTTAAGAAGACATTACATCTTAATCAAGACAAAATGGAACTTACAAAGATTGGTCCTGGCAGCGCGTCATGCTGACACATGCCTGGTCCCAGCTGGGCTGGAAATTTTATCTACTTTAGCCTACAAAGCAAATAATAGAGCTTATTACGAGACTATAATCAAACACTCTGCTCTAGAATAAATAGGATGTGGGAGGTAGTCATGGGAACATGGTGCTACAAATGCAGGGCAAATCTGCAGAGTCTGTAGACGGGCACTATGCCCTCAAGGGGTGAAAAGCAGGCTATGCCTACGTGGATAAGGAGACAAGTTCATTCTCCCAAAGTCCTTGAAGTCTGGACACGAGCCAGAGGGGCTGTCGGAGGACATGCAAGAAGGTATATGAGATTGGTAGTGCAATGAGCTTCTTTGAGATGCTGTCTATATCAGCTTCCACACAGCTGCACATAATGGGGCAGCAGGACACGTTGTCTGGAGCTGGTTCATGCCTGGCTACCTTTCAGCACAGGATATTTGTCTGTACCTTCCTGCAGTATATGCCTCCACGCAGGGTCTTACAGAAGGCAGGCCAAAAAAGACAGAGATGCATCCAGGCTTGATGAGAACTATAATGAAGAAATCCAAGCGAGTTTTCCTGTACCATGTTCTTTGCTATCATCACCACAGTTTCTAAGTGTCCATTAAATCTCTATCTCTGCAAAGAGATAGGTAAGCACCATTATAACCCTTTCCCTAGGTTTGTGGTTGGAGTACAATGTTACAGGGTACTAGCAGAAAATGTACTTGGTTGTGCCTTCACTCATTTAATGCAGGGATGTCTCCAAGGGTCACCTAAGCCCACTGGGTATTTTTGTGGTGGATACCATTTGATACTTTCTAGACCATGTCCAGAGTCACTAAAATTTTCCTGTTTATAGATATCAATATCCAAATGAGTTACAAATGAATTTTAAACTTTTACCCATAACATACAGCTCTCTTCCTAAAACAGGCATTGAACCTAGACACACTGGGCAAGGGACAGAGACACTGGCAGAATTTCTACTGGACCAAGAGCATAAAACAGAGCAGCATGGAGAGTGCTCTCCTGGCCAAATAATGTGGATGTCTACATCTGAGCTAGTTGCTCATGTCCTCTTTACAGTCAAGAAAAACATAAAAAGGCATTTCTGGAAGCAATTCATCTGATCTGGCTATAGCTGTGTACAAGCGATCGTAGGAATCATGCTCACAGTTCTCTCTTTCTGTGCTTGGTTTTCCAGTCCTTCATCTCTACAAAAGGGAAAGATGAGAAATAATTTCCACCTAAGCTCCTCTTCAGTCATTTGGAAGGGACTGCAGGATCCAATAACCAGAAATGATAGGCTAATTGCTCTAAAGTAATATGTGCTAAAAACAGCAATAATCTGCCCCACCACCTTTCTACCAGATGAGAGAGGAGATAGTCGGGTGCCTCTGTTGTGCAAGTTTTTGGTGTGGGTTCAAATGGGATGGAGAGAGGGAATGCAGGCACGGTTTATACGGAGCATACGTCTGCACAGAAGGGGACTGCTGCTGTTTTCAGTGCCGCACAGCACAAACCACTTCTGTATCTCTAATTGTGACATCCAAATAAATAATATATTCAGCTCATGCTGCTGAATTCACTGCTGTGCTACAGGCTAGCTTTTTTGCAAGCAGCAAACAGAGGGTTTTTTTTTTCTCTTGATTGTTTTATTCACCAGGTGATCATGATGCAAGTGAAAATCTTCACCATGAAACTCCCGGAAGACAAGAAGAAGGAGAGGAAGACCTGACGATCAACGACGCATCATCCAGCGTTTTTCCTCCTTTAAGCCCAAAAAGGAAAAGGTGCTGCTTGACATATCTTCTTTGATACCCTCCCAAACACATTTTCTGTCTTTCTCTGGAATGGTATTGCCACAGAGCAATACATCTTCTGACAGAAAATCTGTTTGCTGACAGTGCTGATCTCTCCACCCCTGTACTTCCACATGACAGAGTGGGATGTACTTGTCAGCAAAATATTATCAGCTCAAGACAGATTGTCACCAGATGCTATCCACTGCAGAGAGATTGAAATGGATGCTGAGAGAGCCTGAACTGTGCTGCTAATGAAAATGAACCGAAGGGGACAGGAGACAATGTGTCTGTGTAACTGTTCATATGAGGGGAGGAACAGAGTCAGATTTAATGGGATAAGTAGGTGAAATCATTCCCATGTAGGACACAGCACTGGGCTATGTGGATTCAAAGCATTTCCCCATTACCAAATATGTGAGAGCTGGATAGAGATCTGGAGTGATGTGTCATGCAAATCCTGGTATGAAATCCTTCAGTATTCAAGGAGTGATACCAAATTCTTCCATGTTAAGTATCTATGTGAAATGGATAAGAACCTCCCATCCTCTTTTTATGTTCATAATAAGCAATAAGAAAAGCTTAAAGACACACTGGGTGCTGCCCTCAGTGACAAGTAGAATTGCTTGGGTGCAAACTATTGTGCTTACCAAATTTCTGGATTCAGAGCTAAGTTGCAGTAAGTGTCCTTGCACATGTTCTGAGCTCCTGAGAAGGACAAGCAAACACAGTGTAGCCTGCTTCAGTTTAAAGAGGAGTAAGTTATTTTGCATTGCTTTCCTCTTGCATTGGTCACATCCACAGGCAGCTCCTGTGACTCGACTTGCGGTGCAACTGTCTTCCGACCATGAGTCTGAGTCCTTGGACTACATGTCCCAGTGATGGCATTAGAGTGATTGCTGGTAAAATCAAGTCTAACAGTCCATAACAAAACTACCTGCCACAGACAATGCAGGCTTAGTGACACAAAGTCTTTTCAGTGCATGTCAAAACACTGCTTCTTTCTAGAGAAGCCAAATAATCCAATTTGTGATTTAAACAGGGCAAAGTTGGTGCCCAGAATTCATGGAGAGGAGATGAAAACCCAGAACTACCAGGTGAGTGTGGGGTGAGGGTCTTGATGCACCTGTACAACTCCTGGGTGTGCTGGAACTCCCAGGAGTGCACACGGTGTCCTTGTGCCCCACAGATTGCCATCACCATCACTGAGGCCAGGCAGCTCATAGGTGAGAACATCGACCCTGTGGTGATCATAGAAATTGGTGATGAGAAAAAGCAAACAACAGTAAAGGAAGGCACAAATGCCCCTTTTTACAATGAGGTAGGTGTTTTGTTTTGGAAAAAGTGTTTTCTTTGATGGTTTGGGTGGTAATCATCTCCTCGTAGTTTGAACAGAGATGGACCAGCCAGGCAGCACCTACATATCTGAGCAGTGAGGTACATCCAGAAGCTGCCTAAGTTTTAAGCTTGGTAAAGTGCAGGCAAAAGTTTCCTTGGTTTTAGTTCTCTTTACGCTTTGTCTTCTCAAGCTCTGTCTATCCTGATTCCACATCACATCTTTGCTACTGCTGCCTCACAGCATTTTTCTATGTGATTCATTTGGGAGATCTTTCTAAACTGATCAGTAACCTTCTCCTTCTACGGATTCCCTACTCGAACGTCTTCTTGAAGCTTCCTTATCCCATCTGGTGATAAATGAGACCAAAACATTTCCTAAAACAAAACATTCCTCTGGTCTTTTGAGTACCTCCTGTCCCTTTTGACTCTACCTCCTGATGCCGAATGAGCTCCAGGGGCACTTGCCAATGGCAGCACCATGCAGCCAGGTGCAGACTGAGGAACCATGCAGGAAGAGGAGAGAGGCCGAATGGTGGCCAACAGTTCCTGATCATGATGAGGACAAGCCGGGAGCAGGGAAAAGTGTTTGCTGTGCCCACCGTTGTCCCAGTAATGCCTGGGTTGCTGGCAGTGTTGGCTACCAGCAGCAGGGTGATTCTGATCCTCTGTCCTGTTTTCTCACAGTATTTCGTGTTTGACTTCGTTGGGCCGCAAGTCTTCCTCTTCGACAAAATTATCAACATCTCGGTAAGTATCCAGGAAAGCTCAATACTGTAAGTGAAGATCAATCGTTTGTGTAACATTGGCTCTAAATGATTCTCCTTCTAATTAAAAAGACAAATAGTTTAAGGTGCAAAGAATGCTAGAAAGTCGACATGAAGAGTATTGAAGAACGGGAAAGGATAGGGGAAGATTAAAAGGAGGAAAGGCAGCTGGCAACAGTTCGAAGGGATGTAACCCTTGGGCGGCTTCAGTGCATTTTTGGGAGTGCTGTTTTGCTGCAGGCTTGGCAACCCACAAAGCAGAGGGAAAAACTTCACCTTGTTTAACAGCACCTTTGTTTTCAAGCTGCCACGTATTTTGGATTGCTGAGCTGAAACTTCTGGTTTTCCTTTGTTCCTCAGACACAATGTGGATTCTGACTAGAAATCTTCAAGTCCCTTATCCCCAGCAGTGGCTCTGGTGCTCTCCGGGGATTTTAGTGTTAATTAGGAAGGGGGCTCCGAGCACTCAGTGCTGTTCCCAGTGCTCGCAGCAAGTCCAGACCCAGGGGAGGAGTCCTGATGGAAGATACACGCACAGCTTTTGTCAACCTATTGCCTAGAAAAGCCCCTAAAAACTGCTGAGAAGATTCAGGAAAGGGTTTGTGCCAACCTGGTAGAGCCAGGCAACGCATAGGAGCTATAGGAAGGCATCTGTGTGAATCTTCCTCAGAGACGGCTACTGTGTACCTGCTCTGTGGAGCATTTCATTAAATGACTTCATTGCTACACAGATCAAACACCTTCATTTACACATGCCAGGTTGGACAACTAGGTTTAGTTCTGTTAGTAAATTAACAGCTTATATGTGAAAGTCTTAACTCAGAGCCGCCGTGCCACATGCACAGCTCAAATGCACAGAAATAAAATTCATACCTACATAGGGTATCTGCAGATCTTTGCTTCTTCTTGACGACAAAATTCTGACATTGTTGCTTAAATTGGGTTCCCCTTTTTGCATGGGAAGGGGTGCCGTCTCACAGTCATGGCTTATATCACAACATACGACCCCGAGCTTCTGGCATGTTTAGGATCAGGAATGCTCTAAGGCAAAAGGCATTAAATCTTTGTGAAGTGTCGCTGCTTTGGGCTGTAGAGACATTTCTCCAAGATCTGGCCAGTCTGTTGGATCTCAGATTCTGTTGCTAATGCTTATATATATCGAGTGAAAACACCAGTTTTCCAAGTGTGCTATAGGTTGGAGTATGCCAGATTTATCTGGTATAAATCAGCATAGTTTCATCAGGTTTGGGGATCCTAGGTGAAAACTACATTTTTAAAGGAAATGGTAACCCAGTGCAATGCTCATATAGCCTACTGAAAACAGCAAGTTCTGTACCTTGGAACAGAGTTTTGTAGAAAACAATAAGGGAATAGAAACAAATGAGTGAGTAAATGTGTGCTGGTAAGGAAGGGAACTCTTGGGGATGGAAAGTTTCCTAGCACTTGCTTAGCCTCAGTTTCACTTAAGAAGAAGCAAGGACTGACAGCTTCTATTACTAGCAGTCATTCAGGCACTGAATTCACTTAATCCATGAAAACAAACCCCGTATCTGGAATTTGTATCTGAAAAAATCTGTACCTGGAAGCTCAAAGAGAATGAAAAAAGCATCAAACTATTGTTTATCAGTTCAGCAGTTAATCTAGCTGCACTCAGACTCTTCATTTGGAGGGGAAAATAAGTTTTTCTGCTCCTCAACCACTGCTAATGAACAGATTCTTTTCATAATTAATATCTTCCAGTGCATTCCAGCAGTCCTGTAGCAATGTAGTAGTACAACTCTGATGCCTCTTCCGTCCCAAACCTCTATCATTCTTGTCCTCACTGTTCATTCTTGTCCTCATTTTGAAAACACAAAGAAAATCATTTAGTCATTTTTAAAATTTAATCAAGTCTGCAATGATGTAAACCTTTAATTTTAAGCATGATGTAAATCTGCTGCTCCCTGTCAAGGAAGACAAAAGAGTTTGCAATAAGCTCCATGCTTACCTGCTTTGTCACTGTATGAAAAGTTGGCTTGAAAAGAGGTGCCTGGAAAGATGCAGAGCACTAACAAAAGCACCTCTTTGAGGCTACGATTCTTTTCTGTTGGAAAAGGTTGATTTGGGTGAGCTCCTATTTCTGTGTAGCTTCTCCAAAGATGGAATTTTTTTTGGCTTCAGGATGGGACTCAGGAGTCTTTGTGGTTCCCTCTCCCAGGGGCTCCAGTCCAGCCTGGTCAGAAGGAGGTTGGTGCCCTGATGGGTCCTGGCAGGATAAGGGCTTTAGAAGAGCAGTGGTAGCACATGGGGTCTTCACTGTCACGCTACTTCCTCTTCCAGACAAACATCACTTAAGTTTTATTTTCAATAGTAGTGTCAGAAACAAAATATTCCTTTGTCTGCTCTTGATTTTTTCAATCCCAGAGGAGAACTGGGTTTCAACCTTTAAATCATTCTCATACCAGGTGAGATGTCTATTATTTTTAAAAATATGGTTCTAGAGCAAATCTTCTCTTAGGATATGTTGCTGGCTTCTGTTAAATCTATGAACTGGATTTAACTAGAATGAACACACATTTATTCACAGCAATCTGAAAGCATGTATTTGAAAGCCAGACACAAAAGTATATAGATACAGGAATAATTTCATAAAATTATTAATTAAATTAATTCAAATTCCTTTGCTTACAAGAAGGATAATAAGACAGATTCTATAGCGCCTGCTTGCCATCTTATTTGTACTCATTTACATCTACATCGTTACATTTGTGTGATGGCAAATCAAAACTGAGTCTCTTGGTTTATGTGCACACTGAAACATTTGAAAGAAACACTTTAATTCTCTCTCCTGTGGGTGTACTCAGTTTATATGGAAATGTAGCTACAGTGTAGAAAATGATATAATTCATGCGGCCTGTGGGGAACCAATTATACCCCGTGTGTTTAGGTACTTTATGATTTATTTAAAAGCATCAGTATGAATAATGTAACTGCATCTGCTCTGAAGACATGTCCATCTTGTACCCAGTCTGTTTGATCCTGGGACCAAGATTCCAGCTCTAGTGATTTCTAAATTGGCACAAGAATTGGGTGAAGATCATATTTCAAATACTTGCTACTTTCCTGGATTTGCACATTTGTCTTTGGCTGCAGTTGGACACAGCTGCTTATTCTCTTTGAAATAAATGTGATCACAATTTGTATTGTTCTTTCTCATGCTGACTGGAAAGAGAATGACAGTCATTAATGTGCCCTTTTCTGACAGGTTATGCATAACAAACTGATCGGAAGTGTGTTGATAGGCTCCTTTAAAGTAGATCTGGGGACAGTATACAGCCAGCCAGGTATGCATTTCCTTTTTGCTTTCTTTTCTGCTAAATAAGGGTGCAGGGATGGAGGGGAGAGGTAGGGGAAAGGGAATTGCACTGATTTACCTATTAGATAATTAGGATTTGTGTCCCATGGTAAGCTAAGCAAGGTTTTCAGAAGAGTTGCTTTTGTATTTAGCTGGCAGAGTAGCAGCCAAATTTCTGAAATTTGAGCAGCAGTGAAAATACCTTGAAAATCTGCCCATTGGCTGGATGTGGGTCTGAGGCCACTTTTGCAAAACTGGCTTTTGTTTAGGGTGTCAGAGTGGCTTAGAAAGCCAGACCCTTTTTGGTCATGATGCAGTGGCTGAAAGTCTGCTAACCGTGTTGGGGTAGGAGAGAGAGGGAGTGTGGAAGGAACCCGGAGATGAGGAGAGAAAAAAAGGACACAGCAGAGATGAGCACGGTTCCATTTGACCTGCCATCCTCAAAGCTGCCCAGCACTTTCTGAAATTTTAAACCTCACACAGCCCTTTTGGGCCCCTGCCTGTTTTCACAGCTATCCATAAAATACCTGATTTTCTCTCTTCCCTAATTACTGAAGGTTTTTTTCTCATTCTACAGGAATGGATGTATTTAGGACATTATAGATGTCAACCAGTCATGGCATCTAAAGTCAAGAGCAATGCGTCATTCAGACCACTCTCTTCTTGGTGCTCTGGAAATAGTAAATAGAGAGAAACAGTGTGACTGTAGTGAGGAGGCTACTGCTTTGGTCTCCTAATGCTGCCCTATATTTCTTTGCGCATGGCTTTACGGGAGGGCTGGAACTGAGGAAAGTTCCTTCGATCATATCACTGAGATCCCAGAGCAGCCTAGTTCGCTCCAGTCTCTCCTTCCCTCTCCTTTACACACATGAATGGACGGCCAAGGAGTTAGTGTGAATGTCTGAATGCAAGTGGATTGGGAACCATGGGGCCATGAGAAAACAGAGCAGTAAGTGTGAATGAGGAAAAGGAGAGGAGAGCCAGGGTGAGGCTGGGGGATACATTTCCTTACCTGACCTTTTGTTCCAGCTGCGTAGTGGCTGCCCTCACGCTCTGCAACTGTTCTGCACAGTGAAAACACTCTGCTGCATTGCTCCTCCTTCTAATATTCCTGAGTGCAGCTGGCCCAGTGAATCCCATCCTGTCCATATCCATTAACAGGAAAGGTTTTAGGACCTTCCTTGAGAAGGGTAGCTCAAGAGAAGCTGCTTTTGGCTCCTTCTCCTGAAGGCTGTTTGCTCTTCCGCAGTTCCTAGTTAAGGTTTTGCTACAGAAGAATATTAAGATCTTCAAATAGTCCTCATTAAGAAAAAAAAAAGTCTTTCCTCCTAGAGGCCTGGCCTTAAATCAGTTGCTGAAATCTCACCCCAATCTCCACTGGTGTCCAGTCCTTGACCTTATCAACCCTTGATGAAACTAAGTTTATTCCTGCAGAGATTTAGATCAATCCTCTCACTTGTCTTTCTGGGCACACAATATTTTGGAACTTGCAAATGTGTTTGATAAACAAGGGTAATTCAGCATGATCCTCCTGAATGCTCAAACTTTCTGGCTACAGAAGTGCCTTTCCTGGGGAGGAAGGCAAGAAGAGTTTGCATCGTTTGTATCATCACAGTTTTTGTATTTTTACAGGCCATCAGTTTTGTGACAAGTGGGCTGTTCTCACGGACCCTGCTGACATTAGGACAGGAACCAAGGGATACCTGAAGTGTGACATTTGTGTGATTGGGAAAGGAGACACAATACAAGCCACTCAGAAAACAACTGATACTGAGGAACAGATTGAAAAGTACTGCAGTAGTTTATTTCTTCCTTCATCCTTTTTTTTTAATTGAGTACCTCAAAAGTCCTCTGTTCTCCTTTCAGTCCCTGCCTTGCTAACCTGAAATTACAATTTTGTGGGGAAAAATTATTTGTTGTCTGAGTTTAAGGAAATGGCTTCTTTCTCCTTTTAGGAACCTCTTGATCCCCAAAGGATTTCCATCTGAAAGACCATGGGCCAGATTTTATGTGCGAATTTACAAAGCAGAAGGGCTTCCGAAGATGAATTCTAGCATCATGGCCAATGTCACCAAAGCATTCATAGGCGACAGTAAGGACCTTGTGGACCCCTATGTGGTGGTCATGTTTGCAGGTCAAATGGTAATTGGGATCTTCTTGATCACAAACATAGGCATTCCTTCATATTAGCTGCAGGCAATGGCAGATATACTTTCACTTGTTTTTATGTATATTCTTTCATCATCAGCAAATAGTCACTTCCTAACTTATGCAGGAACAAAATGAAGGAAATATCTAATGCAAGCCAAAGGACCAATATCAGCAGCATAGCATTGAGTTAGAGTCAGGTGGCAGTAGGAAAGATAATTCTGTAAATTTGTTACTAAAACATCAGGTTAAAAGAGAGTGATTTACAAACTGTGACACAGTATTGGTGCTGTTTTGGTCTTCTTGAGGTGAAAAGAGAAACAGTACCAAGCTGAGGAAACATGGTTCAGCCTGGATGTTAGAGCTTTGTATTTACCTGAGAATTATATCATAATTCAGGACCAGTGCAGATTTTCTGGAGGAAGCAGCAGAGGAAATATTTGAGTAGACACTTCCTCAGTGTTGTTCGGTGTTTTTGATCCTGTAGCTGCTGCAAGACCTAATGCAATGCTATGAAGACCTGCTGAGAGGGCTCTTCTGACTAGCTGGCTTGCAGCTGAATCATCAGGATCTAGTTCTCGTCTTAGTGACAAGTGAGACATAGTGAGATGGAACTTCCCTTGATTACTGGTCTAAATAAGAAAAGAATCAAACTTTTAAAGTCAGCAATACTTTCTGCATGCAAGGAGACTATGGGAGAAATACAGTTTGTCCTTTCAGAAGCTTTGGTTATGTGAATGAGGCCTATGGTGACAACTCTGTGGTTTACTGTGAAGCCAAATTGTGAAGTATCACATCTGGAACTAGTGGAGGTTATGCTAAATGCAGACAGCAACTTCAGGTTTAAAAGAAACTTGAAGAACATGTAAGAATGGGTCACTGATGTGAGTTGGCCTGCTGGCATGTAACATGGGGGCTTAGAGATGCTAGTGGGAATCCCAACTCAGTTTCTCACTGAATACAGATGTAGAAGACTTGCTACAGTCTGCAGCTACACTGACATCCTTCATATGGGCCTGCCATCTTCAGGCCTAGCCTCTAAATCCCTACTGTGCAGGCATTTGCTCAGAATATGAGCCGCAGTAACTGCATGCTATATGAGATAAACTGACTCTATTGAGGTAATTCCAGTGGTGCATCCGGCCTGGCAAATGTAATACATTCCATCTTCTACAGGACAATTGTGCTGAATTACTCCAGGCATTCAATGGCCACTTAAAGATGTGCAGTTCATAACACAAATGCCAAGGTCTGACTGCGCAAAGATGTTTTATGCACTAAAAACCCTGACGAATTAGACTTTACTCCCAGCCCTGCTGTGTGCAAGTGTGGATTCATAAGCCATAATGTGGTCTTATATCAGATACAGAGGGAAATAAAAAAAGAACATCACCTGCATTAGTTACTTTAGCACAATGTTATGTCCTACACTAAGACTAGCTATTAGAAAAGCAGAGGTACTTTCAGGTTTCAGTTATACTAGACAGGACTTTTTGCTTAAAGGTTATCTGCAGAAATGCTGTCAAGTGCAATCTGACCTACACTCATCCCTGTTCTACAGAGTGTGAGCTAAATGCTGGGGCTAAAGTTGCTGAACTTTTAT
Source organism: Tinamus guttatus (assembly GCF_000705375.1). Next base: position 299,540 of record NW_010586500.1, read on the forward strand.
TTCAGGGTCGGACAACAGTGCAGAAAAACTGTGCGGATCCTGTATGGCATGAACAGATTGTCTTCAAGGAAATGTTCCCTCCACTATGCCGAAGAGTCAAAATCCAGGTCTGGGATGAAGGCAGCATGAATGATGTGGCCTTAGCCACCCACTTCATTGACCTGAAGAAAATATCAAATGAGCAAGATGGTGACAAAGGTGAAGGGGGAAATATCTGTTCCAAAATAAGCTCTTAGGGTAGAATCCACTTGCTTGAGATCTGGACACTCACTAATCCCACCTAAGGGATGCACAGAGCTCAGGTGTACATCTAGCCCTTTAGTTCATTCTGGGAGCCTAAACTGAAGTTATATTGCATTGTGCTAATTGCTGTGTGGTGGTCACTGCCTTTCTTACTTATAGGACCACTACATACTTTGGTCCCTTATTGTGGCAATATTTTGCTTTAATAAGTTAGCGGTGACTGATATAAGCTCACAGCTTGTGCCAGTTTCTGTCTGGCAGTGAAAGTACAAAGTGCAAATTGGGGCCAAGCAGCTTTGTGTTTCTGATCTAACTTGTAAGAACAAAGCATTTAGCTAGGGCTTGGTTGAGTGTTATCACAGCTCAAGGAATTGCCATTGGCTAGTGCTTTAGCTCCTTACATATGCAGGGTAAAGTTCATTACCCGAAATCTTTCCACGGATGTTTGATCTATGTGTATAATTCTATTTATGTTATGTTATCTCAGTGTGGAACATGGTCATTTATCGTAGCTCAGAAAAGGCATGGTAACTCCTTAAACTTGGCAACTCAAATATCTATAAAGGCCCCTAATAAATAAAAAATACATCACTTAAGGTGAGTAGCAGCATGGACTTGGGAACAATTTGTACAAGGGGAGAAAGATTGCATTTCTCTCCCACCATGACCAAGTCAACAGTCTGCGGCAGCAAGATATTCTTCCCCACAACTGCCATTGGCCTCATGTCTCCAGCACATGTTGTACTAGCACTCTTCTCGTAAGAAAGAGCTTCATGTTGGTGGAGTTCCTGGTTCACCCCATCTCTCTCCTAAGTATCCCCTGTAAAATACTGCTTTGTATGAAATGGTCCCTGCCTATATAGAAGTGGGTCTAGGTTTGGCTTTCAGTGTCCTGGAGGTAGCTTTGCTTTGGGTAGATGGTGACAGGGAACCTGCTAAAGTCTAAGAGGAAGGCTGAAAATACACTTTTTCTCCAGGTTTCTTGCCTACTTTTGGGCCTGCCTGGATCAATCTCTATGGTTCACCCAGGAATCACAGCCTCATGGATGACCACCAGGAGCTTAATGAAGGCTTTGGAGAAGGGGTCTCCTTCAGAGGACGTCTCCTTATTGAGATTGCTGTGGAGATACTTTCAGGAGGAGCCCGGGAGTCAAAGTTTTCAAAGATGATCAAAGATATCAAATTGCCATCTAAAGATAAAGACTCCAAAGCAGCCAAAGGAAAAGACAAAACTGACAAAGCAGGAGAGGATGGAAAGTCAGCTTCTCCTTCAGATAAGACAAACTCAACTGAAGTGGAAGTCGAGCCTTTTGATGTGCCTTCAGAGGTCAGTATAAGATTAGGAGACTGATTGAAATGCATCCCTAAACCTCTGAGGTAGGTCCTCATATGTGTATTTGACTTCAGGCTGTGGAATATTTTTAGGTGCTTCCTGTTAGCTTCTTCACGTTTCCACAGTTTTGGGATCCTTCTGTAATAATGTAAGCACAAGTGTTACATGAGCGTATACCCGTAACTCTTCGAATATTTTGAGTAGAATGGTAATACTTGTAGCCATGAGTATTGTGTTAAAGTAAGTTTTTTCCCCCTTACTCTGTTTCCATAAGACTTAATCTCTTTTTCCTATTGTCCCTGTTGTATGACCTGCATCCATGTGTTTCTACTGGAAATTTAAGTGACATAATACCTGCTAAATGATAGAGAGAGAAGGAGCATAGCTAGTGTTTTTAAAGTCTGTTTTCTTGCTTTTATTTGAGAAAATGGAAAGCTGTCAGTTGGAGTCAGCAGGAGC
>NW_010586500.1:302003-317707 GCF_000705375.1 Tinamus guttatus
GATGATGCTACTTCTATCACTGGAGGCCTCTGCCCCTTTGCTGTGCTGGGCAGAGGAGCTTCAAAATGAAGAGACCATGGGATGAATCAAAAGATGTTTCCTACTTTTCAAAAGGCTGGCAAACAAACTGTTAGATACAGCTGGTATCCATTGCTGTCTTCTCTGTTGCAAAAGGAGCTAGTTTTGGGCTTGCTTTCAAAACTCAACACACTGCTATTCCTGCAACGAAATCAGTGCTTTGCCCTGGGGAGACTGAGGCAGCCAGAGTGTAAACTGGGGAGAACTTGAACCGCATAAGCTATGCTGAGCTTGGCCTTAGTTTGGGGTGGTTACATAACACTTAATCCACAAAACTTAATCTCTTTTTCCTATTGTCCTTGTTGTACTACTTGCATCCATGTGTTTCTATTGGAAATTTAAGTGACATAATACCTGCTAAATGGTAGAGAGACAAGGAGGACAGCTGGTGCCCTTTCTGTGAGTGAAAGTTTCCATGTGATGATGCCAGGGAAAGCAAACCACCATGAGGCTTTCGTCCCAAAGCAGAGGTCTAACAAAATGTGGATGTCAGCATTTACCAGAGCAATGCAAACAAAAAGTATTGCCTCTCTCACTGTAAAATGACTTATCTCAGGATGGTGATACTTTGTTGCTGTAGCTCCCTTGAACTACTGATATATAGTCTGGATGATAGTGTAATAGTATGTGAAACTACTGAAATCCTTTAGCGGAGACTATTGATGAGGCAGAGTTCAAAGTGGGAGGTGATGATTTTTATTTGACTGTCTGATACAGCTGGAGAGTACTGAAAAGACTGAAGCTGCACAGTTCGGTCCCTCTTTCTAATCATATAAGTTTCTCAAGGAAGCGATATTCTTTCCCCCATGATATTTTCTCACTGATGGTCTCAGTCCAACAGATTTATAACAATAAAACAGCTGTTAACGATTTCAAAAAGCTTCTCTGTGCTGGAAAAAGAAGACCAGAAGGTAAAATAAATGTAATTTGCTGCCTCATGCCTCTCTGATAGATCTATGAAGAAAAACTTGAAGAATTTCTCCTCTATGGGACATTTTTTGAAGCCACAATGATTGATAGGAAGGTTGGGGACAAACCAATAATCTTTGAGGTTTCTGTCGGTAAGTGTTTTAAGCTCTTCTCTGAAGTAGTAAGGGGACACTGCATATTATTGATAACTGTGTCTCAGAGCTCAGGAGTCAGCTTCAAATAAAACTTACACGTTTGAATTAAGCTGTGAACATCATTTTTCTGGATAGTGCCATGTTTCTTCTAGTCAAGCTGGTTTAGCTGTCTTTAGTCCCAGGCAACCCTTATATTAATATAAACCATCTTGCCCAGTGCACAGCTACTCAAACAGTATTTAGCCTTGTAATCTCCTGGGAGATCCAACTTGAACAGTTTTTCCTCAGAGTGGGAGTCACTCAGCAATGCCCATTGCAACCCGTCCCTAGCACTGATGAAGCCCTCTTTGCCCAGTCCTGTTGATGTATAGACATAAGTACATGAGTACATGGCGCAGGGGTGGTAGACAACCAAGCCTGAAAATGTACATACCAGCACGACTTCTAACATCCTCCTGGTAAATACTGTCCTCTATGTGTATAAAGCAGAACTGTCCAGTGAAGGGTCCTTCCCGTGGCGGGCTGAATTGCCCTTGAGAGTAGACTAAAGAGAAAGCAAAAGCTTTTCCATAAGCATCGACTATTTTCAAAGCAGATGAAATTTCCCTGGAGAGAGAAGTGTTAAATGACATTATTTCCCTTGCAGGGTTTTGTTCATCTCTGTATTAGCTCCACTGGAGCCCAAGTACACAATAGCCTTCTGGCACTTGCTGCCTTTGCGTCTGTGAACCTAGGTGCATTTGGTGGTGGTGGTGGGCTGGGTGTAGAGATGTCTCCAAGACAAACACAGGTCAATGAATGGTCCCGCTGCACACTGAGACCTCAGTGAGAAGCAAGGCTGGAAGAGCAAGAAACTCATTTGTATACTGGGGAATTAATGATGCTTATGGAATTAATATTGAAGATGAGTCTGGCTCTGAGCTCTGGACCTGAACATCTATGGGCTTCCTCTGGGCCACAGTTGAAATTTGTGTCCATTATTTGCACAAAGGGCTGAATTAAAATTGAGATGAGGTTTGTGTATGGAGTGATTGAGCATATCCCACTTCCCCTGCAAGTGTTTTTTGCCTAACTCTGCCAATTATACCATCTATAATTGCCAGTCTAATGGATGCACCTCTTTCATAGTGCATTTTAAAGCATACTGCTATGAGAGAAGATAGCTATACTGTTAGCAGCACTATCCAGCCCCGGACATGAAGTTGTGTCCTCAAAGTGTTGCTATTAGTAAAGGCTCCTCTGCAACCCTGCTGTGCTAAATTTGCTTGGCTGTAAGCAAATGTTAGCACTTCTGAGACCAGATTTTTAATGTTGTAAAAAAAAAGAGAAACAACTGCTATTTAAGTCAAACACACATAGGGACTCCCAGTTCTAGAAATACCAGGAATTCCTCTGGCAAGCAACAGAAGCAAGTTTTCCTCTAGCAATTCCTCTAGCAAGCAGCATGGTCTTCCTGGGGCCACCAATGAGAGGATCACATTGCTTAGCCACAAGAGCAGAAGTCACAACTGACTTAGCCAGGCTTGGTATTATGGCTGGACTCAAACATCTTCAAGGTCTTTTTAAGCCTCGTGGAGGTTTGTCAGCTCCTATTCATTCATCCTGTCTTTGGTAACTCCGCACCTCCAGGCAACTTTGGAAATATTACTGAGGGAGCAGGAGCTGGAGGAAAAAAGAAGGCACGTGATGACAGAGAAGGGGAAGAAAATGCCCCTCTGCTCCATGACGGGGAGGATGAAATTTCCTGTGACCTTGGAGTGCCCCTGATATCCACCACACACCCTGAGAAGCCACTGGTCACAGATGGCAACAGGTGAGGAGCTGCGTTTCGAAGCCTCATTGTGCAGAAAATTCAAACATGGATTTTTGTTTAGACTCTGAACCTTCACAGTTAAAAAATGTTTTTGTCCTTTCCTGCAATAAATGGTTCAGTCAAATTACATAAGAATTAGTGAAACAAAACACGAATGAAAATACCATGGTAGAAATTTGCATTTCTGCAGCAATTGTTGCCTCTCCTCATTAACAATACTGCAGATTTGGGTACATGCTGGTTTATTATCCTCCATGGCAGACTACAGGATTTTTAGTTTTTCCCTTAACAAGAATTTAAACTTAAAGAACTGTTGTAAAAGAATGAATCATTCTTCAACCATGCAATTTGCTTTTTGGCTCACTCCAGTATTAACAAAGCTTTCCCTCATTACAGACTCATTTTATGGAGATGTAAAATGTTTTTTTCACCCTCTTGTGCTGTCTGTAACTGTTTGGCCAGTCAAAGATATCACTGAGTGACTTTATGACCATCACTTTATATTGAAATACTATTAGTCTCACCACTGACTTTGTTAACATTAATCATTAATTACCCCATTAATGGGGTATCCAGTAGATTAAATAAACACGACATTTTCCAGTAAGTGAATGGTAGAAAAGAATATCAGAGCTCATTTTGAAGATTAAAGCCACTAGGTAATTAAAAGAACAGGCAGAAAAATAAGACTACCAAAACAACACTGTGAAATTGCTAGGGATTTTCTTCCCATTTATATCAAAATATATATCAAGGATAAACTAACAATAACAACAACAAAAATAGTCACTACCAAATCTCTTGGAGGGAATGATAGGAAAACTCAATCCTTATGAGCTACTTCACAACCATATTGTTTCCTCAGTAACAAATCCCATGACAGGACTTGGGAGCTCTTTGAAGTCCTGACAGTGGGCAATTGTTGGATTGTTCTTCCCTACTATGAAACCACTGAATGTATGATTGCCCAAGACCTGTGTGGTGATACTACTCACAGAATTTAATGCATAATGGGGGTTATTAATTCACAGCTTTGCTGTGGATTACTGAGGAGAAAGTAGGTAGGAAATTCTATTTCTCTTTTGATATCCCATAGGATGATCAAATGAGGTTGTAGAGAAGACCTCTGTCTATTTCAAAAAACAACAAGGACAACAAAAAAACTGCTTTTCAAGTCTACTTCAAAAATCTACTTTCACTGGAAACATGAAAGTCAGGAGTTATGTCTAGGGTTGTCAATAGTGACAAGTAATTTGGTCTCTCTGGGGTTCATTCAGTGGTTGCCCAGTTTTATTTGAAATGACCTAGGTTATCTGAGGCATCTGTATGAGTAGATATGACACAGGACTATTGCTTCCCACCCATAACACCACATTTCAGAGCTTCTCTGCATGTCTCTCTTCTTGTTTTTTTGCCCACCCTGGGAAGTGCTAGCATTAGATCCACTGGTTCCCAGCTTATCGTCTTCAGGAGAGTCACAGGTAGTGTAATTGATACTTCTCATGTATTTACTTGACAGCAAGTGTGAACACATCCTGTGGCATCTGTGCTTTGAGAGTACATCAAGCATTTTTTCCTCCTGTGAACACATCCTGCGGCATCTTCAGTTTCTGTGCCTTGAGAGTACATCAAGCATTTTTTCCTCTAGTGCATCCTCCAAACGCCTTACTCCTATGCTCTGCTCCATACTTTATTTTCACAGGAACTATCAGTACCTCCCATATGATGAGAGGAAGCCCTGTATCTGTGTCAAGAGCTGCTGGGGAGACCAGACCTTTCGTTTGTATGCTTCCAACACTCTGGAGAAAATGGCAGATCACTTGGTAAGCTGCAAGCATTTTCTAAGGCTCAGATATTTGGCAGAGAATGCCAGTAAGAGGTCATGTTCTCCAAAATGTGCCTTCAAAACTTCCCCGCACTATTCTCCTCCTTATTCAGTTTGTGAAAATGCAGCAGGTATCAGTCCCTTCTTTTTTTTTTTTGGTTTTTTTTTGTTTGTTTGTTTTCAAAACTGATTTGGTCACTTGGAGCTAGTCAGATATTTCTGAACACACTTTTTGAGGGATTTCTCTTTTTTTTGCTATAGGACTGTCTCCTTAAAAATATTTTATTCAATGTAAGAACACAAAACATTTAAAAGGTGTCATTTAGAATTGTTCTGTTTCCAATGGCCTGCCTCTGGCACCTACTGACCAATTTATCATGTGCTTAGGCTGTAGACACTTTCAGGGATATTTTTGCTTTTATTTTTTCTAAAAAAACATTGATAGATACCAAATCCTGTGTAGTCTCATGAACAGCAGTACTGAAATCATAGTGATGAGAGTTTGAATCATAAGAACAAGTGGCTTATAGATCAATATTTTAAATCAGAATGACTGAAACTTAAGCATCTGAATACATACAGAAAGACATATTTGATAGAGAGAGACATATATTTGTCAATGTATGGGAACACCCACAGGTCTTGCTGGAAATCCAGCCACTTATTCAAGTAAATGAGAACAGACTCCAGTTCTCAACGATGGCAGCAGGTGTTGGGGTGCCTGCATTCAGATGCTCAATAAATTTTCAGAAGTTACAGAAGAAGCTTGCTAAAGCAAGCAACAGGGCTGTAAACAAAACCAAGAATTATAGAGTTCCATTTCTCTAGCAGAGAATGTTTCGCATTCACTTGAAAGAAGTATAAAGAACCAGAGCTGCTCCAGCAGTAGCTGGAGAACCTCAGCAAAGGTCAGTGCAGTGAGAATCTTCTCCTTGTGCGCTTCAAGCTTAGTGATGTTTCAAAGGTCCTGTTTTCTCAAGTTCTTTCTAGTCATACAATGAATAATGATATTCTAACACAGGCAGAATGATAAAGTGTCCTCCTTTATGGAACATCTTTTTCTCATCTTTTTCTCAGGAAGAGTCATTAGAACAAATAAAAGACTTGATCAAAGTTTCAGAGATTGCGCCTGAAGAGAAAATGAGGAAGACCATAAGTGATTTTATTAATCAAAGCAGGTAACTGTATTTACCAGAAGCACATAGAAAACCAACTTCATATATTGCCTACAAATTCCAGGCTAGACTAGGAAGCTGGTGGTGGTAAAAGAAACATAGCTAGATAATTGAGATTTTAATTCCAGTATAAAATCAAAGGGCTTCCTAATCCGCAGTATCTATCTACATAGGGAAAATATTTTGCTATCATTTTCAATATTCAGTAATGGCAATAGAAAACTGCCAATCATTAGATTATTATTTTGGGTTTCTGGACTCTAAGAATACAGTGTATGTGGGAATAAGTTGAAAGTAATAAACTGTGTGACAGACATACTGTAAAAATATGCTGAGCTAAAATAAAATCAACGGATCTCCCACGCTGGGATAACCCTTCTGTGGACTCTGTGACAGGTGTCATGAGTGGGCTCAAAATAGGTAGAGATTCTAGTTTATAGGTATGAGCCTTGTTTTATAGAACATGGTACAGAGTGGTTTTTTCACTCTTTTCTTTGACTCGCAGATAGGTGTGCAATATTTATTGTAGCCAGAGGATTTCAGCATCTCTGTCTTCTGGTTCATTTAATGCAGCAGATAGGGAGCATTTCATTCTACTGTATCCTACCAGAAATAATTCACACAAAGAATCTGCTATTGTGTCCTAGGGCCTTCATTAGCAATGCTGAAAGGAAGCCCAAGGGGTTGAACTACACTGCTTTGGATAAAAAGAGACTCATGCTGTTCAAGCAAGAGCTGGTATGGATGCTTTTTCTTCAGACATTGGTGCAGTGATGTTAACTGAAAATGCACTGGCTGTATACATGTTAAGTTGCGTTTGCTTTGTAATTAGTATGCATAAGTATCCAAGAGCACTTTTAAAAATAAAGTCTGCTTTTTGTGAGGAAGCGTTTTAAGATACCCTGAAATAATTCAGACCTTCTTCTTCTGTAGTACAAATAAGAAACTATAATAATGAGTTGTTCTTCTTTTTGATGTATCTCATAATAGGATGATGTTGGTTTCACTGGAATGCCCAATTAACACTGTTGTTAGGCATTTATCTACCGAGGAGGAGCTAAATTCCAAGACTAGTAGAATCTGGTGTTTGGTATTCCTGAACACAGAAAAATGCACACATAGATTTCAGTACATTTTTGTGTGCTCTGGTTTGGGTCTGTTCTTTATTTACACATTATTAAGCTTCCCTTACAACACTCTGGTACATTATCCATAGACACGAGCATAAATGAGATACGTAAGGATCTGGATTAGACTAAACATAGCAGTGCAAAGGAGGAATTATGACACTATGTGTCTTTCTTTTTTCTTTTTAAGATTATGTGTGTCTGTCTGTTACCTATCAAGGCATGTCAAGGCCCTATAACTCTAGGTAGTAATCATGCATCTCTTGAGGCTTACAAAGTACATACAGACAAAAGGAAGGTGGGGGCATTTAGCTCCTAAGAGTTAATTCCTTTCAGTTGTGACAAAAGATAATCATTACCTTGAACTGAGTCTCTCTCTCTTTTTTTTAACTTGAATTTTGAACTGTTTTCTCCTTCTATGTACAGTATAAACTACATGCTAATGCATAAAAAATACATGTTGTCTTTCCTGGTTGCAGGAAGCAATGTCCAGTGATGCTGAGGAGATTGTTCAGCAGCAGAAAAAGAAGGTGTCACTGGAGGAAATGATGCGTGAGACTCAGATATTTATAGATAAAATTCGATTCTTAGTTGATGAGGTAAATCACACAGAAATTCAAATAAGTTTAAAATTTAGGATTAGCCTTTCGTTTAATCATAATCCCATGTGAATAACAAGTCATGACCTAATTACCTAAAGAGATATCCTTTGGATATCTAGCCCAAAATCCAGCTGGTCAAGTGTTCATTCCCTGAGATTGGTCTGCTGGTAAATCTAGGCACTGTGTTTGTTCTAGTAAGCTAAACAAAGCTATGCTATTCCCTGTCTTAGGGAGCAAGTGGTCTAGTTTGCATCCTTTGGCCAAACTCTTTTCCTTCCCAAAACAGAATGGCCTTGTCCATAGGGCCTCCTGGGAACAGCCCTGGGCCAACACTTTGCTTCAAAGCACACTCAGGTTTTTCTTGGGAAATGCTTTTAGGAGCAGGGCATAGCCATGACATGGAGCATCCTAACAGGTGGAACTGTATGCCAGCACCTGAGTTCGTCCCTCGTTCCTTTTGATTTGCTGATATAAATGGAGCTGGTGATGTTTCTCCAGGTGGTACTTCCAGCTTCCACACTCTGTGGCTAAGGGACATCCCGAGCCAGGGTCACATATAGGTTTCTAGTTTTAATTTCTGCTGAAATGCAATCCCCCAGAGTACCACTCCTTGGGCACCCACAGAAAGCACTTGTCTTTGCCTAGGGCTGGAGGTTTGTACTGATTTTGCTAGTTCTGGTTTGCTAGTTCAATACTCCCTGTCATTTAATAGCCGCAGAACACGGTGCCCGACGTGTTCATCTGGATGCTCAGCAACAACAAAAGAGTCGCATATGCGAGAGTCCCAGCGAAAAGCATCCTCTACTCCCCTGTGAGAGAGCAAAGGGGCAAGGACTGCAGCAAGATTAAAACCCATTTCCTGAAAGTAAGTCTGGGACATCCTCCGAGCATGGGTCAATGGAAAAACTCAGTATTTGTGTTCAACTCAGGAGCTGGATTTTACATGTTAGTCTTTGTAATGTACTAAAACATATACATGCTTATATCTACCATCTATTGCCAATGCTTATTTCCTCTATTTATGTTTATCCTTTTTTAACCGTGATACCATGCCAAGGCTCTTGGTGCCTGAGTGATTCATTCGTTTGCTGTTTGTTATAGCTAGATCTGTAGTTTGTCTGTCTGTATGTATATATATATGCACGCGCACGCACACACACATAAACAGACAGAAAACCACAGCCCCTTTCGTGACAAAGCCACCAGAAAGCAGCACGTAGCCCAGGGGGAACTTGTTAGAAGATGAGGATTATATTCAACACAGATAGCAAAGAAACATAGATAGTCAGAAATACTAAACCCATTTATGCCTGCTACTTGAAGTCTGTTTAGGTGTTTGTAGCATATATCCACAATATTGCATAATATTACTTACTTTGTAGGACAGTTTTAGCGGACATCATACTCCTACAAAGGCAATATGACCTGCAGTATCCAGCAGTGAAATATTACGCAAGGGAATTTTTACTATGATCAGAAGGAAAAATCTGATCATATTAAGCAATAGTAATGTCTATTAGGCAATAGTGATGTCATATAGTATTTTTTTAGCAACTTTTCCTCTGGACTGGTTGGGAGCACTCCCATAAGCACAGCTGAAGAGCAGATAGTAATACCTAAACTCTTGGAAACTGGTCATGGGTGTTGTTAAGCAGGGTAGTCTTTGCTTGCATAAGCAAAAAAAACAAAACTGGAAAACTTGTAATTCACTCTCCAGTCATGTCAATATCAGTAATTGCTTTAGGAATAGATAGTATAAAACAGTGAGTTAAGCAGACCTGGATTAGTTAGAGAAGAAAAAAATACTATTAGTATTTTGTGTCAAGATTAGTAATAGTTAATATTGGAATATATTTTCTGACCTGTCCCATGAAATTTTCAGTGGTGGCCACCGACAGAACTAGAGGAAACGGCCGGAAACTGAAGCATCAAAAGATCCACAGAAACTTAAGGAAAAATTTCTTCACAGTGAGGGCGACAGAGCCCTGGAACAGGCTGCCCAGAGAGGTTGTGGAGTCTCCTTCTCTGGAGATCTTCAAAACCTGCTTGGACGCAGTCCTGTTCCACGTGCTCTAGGTGACCCTGCGTGTGCAGGGGGATTGGACTAGATGACCTCTAGAGGTCCCTTCCAGCCTTAAGCATTCTGTGATGCTATGAAATAGTATTTTTAGTAGTACACAGGACCAACTCTCAGAGACCAGCAAAACTTCATGAAATGTAAAGTGCCCCAAAGTCTGAGGAAAGCAGTATATCAAACAGCACTGACATGCTGGCAGCTGTTAACTAGTTTGCACAAACTTGTGCATACTAGCTAACACACCTTTTACACAGGCTTTCAGCTGAGCCAATTAGTCATTACTTCCCAAAGAGGTTTCAGGGCCACCTGCCTTGGAGACATGCCATTTATCAGTTTACCAACTCCATAAATGCTCCTTTATTTTAGTAGCCTACTGTGCAGGACTCAGCATTGTCATCCCTCTTTATGGGTGTTCTTTCCTCAGTTGCCAGGCAAACGTCCACCAGGCTGGAATGTGCAAGCAAAAGTAGACACCTACCTGTGGCTTGGACCTGCTAGATATGCCCAGAGCATCATGGAGAACTTGCCTGTGGGATATCAGCCAGAAACACCATCCAACACCAGCCCAGGGCACAGCACGGTACATCCCCCTGCCTGCCTACTGTATAAAAGTAAGACCATGTTTATTCTGTGTAGTAGCAATGTCAGAAGGGTTGTAGGAAACACGTGGCCTAAATACCTCTAGTTTTGAGGGGTGCAAGACCTTTGCTAAAAGTAGCTGTTTTAAGATGATCGCTGTTTAGCATCATCGCATCACAAAAGGCCAGTTTCATTGCTGAGTCCCCAGTCCTGTCATTGACAGAAAAAGAAACTGGAAAGGAATTTTATATTTTCTGTTTCCCATCCCATGGTTCTGTCTTCTCGCCATGAGGAGGCATCCCTCAGGTCTCCTGATGGAGCTACCTTGATGAATATCTAGTAGATAGACACGTGATGGAAGATAAAAGCTGACAATTAACAGTCTCGCAGTAAAGACTTTCCTCAGCTATTGATTTTAAGTGCACACAGCAGGCTCACCTCTGAATGTATCAAGTATTTCATTAGCAAAATGGTGCTTGAAACATTTGCCAGGCCCCTGGTTGGACGGCGGGTGGTCAAGCTCCCCCTCTTGCATAGGTGCTGTGTCATTTCCATGAGCTGACACTGCTGTTTTCATTGCAATGACGTAGCCCCGCACCTCTTCCAGCTGAGAGCCCACATGTACCAGGCGCGGGGGCTCATTGCAGCTGACAGCACTGGACTCTCCGACCCCTTTGCAAAAGTTACTTTCACGTCACACTGCCAGACCACGAAGGTAAGCTGCACAGCCCCCTTCAGTAAATGAAAACAGCTTTCTCAAGCAAGCTGTGAAAAGGAAAGATGTTGGTTTTGTGAGGAAACACCTAGCAAGCAAAGTCAGATGCCTCCTTTTAAAGAGCAACTCCTGACAGGCCACTGTGAGCGAGGAAATTGTGTGAGTGCAGTCGGCTACTCTACTGCGAGGTGCTGTAGAGCTGTTCAGCTCAGCTCCTTCAGATGTCAGGTTCCCTAGGTCTATTGGTCTCCTGTAGAAAGTAAATTACCTTTCTCTCCACCTATTTCTTTTGAGTTTGTGCCATTTTCATTGTTTGGTATGAGGATGATCCCCCATAGTTTTTTTTTACTATCATCTGTATGTGCAATCATAGCGGAAAGGAAGTAGAAGAGCTTCAGGGTGGGTAAAGTTGAATTGACCTGAAGGTGTAGTGAGGGATCTGCATCTCCTAAATGCTGCAGAAGGGTGATCTTCTTGAGCATTCCTATTAAATGCATTGCAGTGTCTGTGGTGCACTAAGGAGCTCATCATCAGAGGCCGGTGGAGTTGCACAAGCGTGAAAAGGCATCTTTTAGCTCTGTGGCACCTCAAATTTGCCGATCTTTTGCAAGATGGAAAGATCTGACCTAGAACACAACCCAGCTGTATTTTCTGAGCTGTCGTCACTGTCCTTCTAGGCTGATCTCTAACACCTGCTGTTTGGCAGAAAGTTCTGCAGCGCATATTTGGGGAGGGAGAAGCAATAAACTTTCTCTGCTGGAAGCTGTAGGTGCTTGACTGCTGCTTTTACCTTGAGAGAATGAACTGATGCTTTTCCTCCTGGCATCTAATAATGCTGGTGAATAAAACTAATGAAGTTAGTGCTTAGATGCACCAGATTCAGGAAAGCAGAATGTGGTTCAGGATGACAGCATTTAATAGGCATGAAAGTGTGAAGTTTATTCACTGCCTGAGTAAAATACTGCAGGCAGTAACTTGCATGTTTTTAGAAGACTGTCAGCCAAGTGACAATAAACCATAGTGAAAAGCCTTATTTCCATTGAAAAAAAATGCTATGAAATGTTATGAGCCATTTTACAATTGCATATTTTTTTCCTTTTTAAATGTTATCTTAATTTAAAATATTTCCTGCCAAGGCAGTTCGAACATTATCTGTGATGCAATTCCATAAGCATCCTAGTAAGTTAAAGCACAGGAGACTAAAAAATAGTGATTTATTATGAGTGATTCATTAAAATATCATGTTTTTTATAAAAGCATATGTGTTGTTATATTGAGGAAAAAAATAAATTCAAAGAAATGTACTCTGGAGAAGTGATAATTGAAATCAGTTTTGAGCAAGGCCTTTATTTAACAGCTTTGGGCCTGACCTTGCTTTTCTAAACCAACAGCTTTCCTCCTGATTTAATTCAGAGTCTTCCTACACAAAAAGTGTAGGTCACATGGTGAAATGTTTGTGATGAGACCACAAGGCAAAGAGGGAACTTGAGAACAAAAACCTTTGGGAAGAACCGGAGATACAGACATCAAGGCAAATCAACCATATTCTTTTGGGTGGGAATAGCTGCTGAAAAATACAGTGTCTCAGACACCTGAGTTGTTCAGGCCATGGGAAAGATGTCACCAGCATGTCAGCATGTCATGCTGAACCAACTCCAACCAATCTATAGCATATTCAACTTTTCCTCTTTTCCATTAGATCATTCCTCAGACGTTATCCCCTACCTGGAACCAGATGCTGCTCTTCAACAACGTTGTGCTTTATGGTGACAGAGAGGAAATCACTCAGTTCCCCCCTGAGATTGTCATAGAGCTATACGATGACGACGCAGTGGTAAACTTGAAATCCTTCTGTTTCGCCTTATCAACAGCTTAAAGGCAAAGCTGTGTCACTGAATAGGCATTTAAAAAAAAAAAAAAAAAACAAGCAATCTGGATGACCTTCCTGAATAGAGCTCAATGTTACAACAGTTTGCAGCTGAATATAGTTCTAAGGCTAAATATTCTTGCAGAGCTGTGGCCTTGTCTTTCCCAAGTGAATGCATCCCCAGCCAGATTTAAAGAAATTAGAAACATCTTTTCCTCTCCCAATATACAGCTGTAAATATTGTATGTATATGTCTGGGGAGACCTTGATTTATCTCTGGCCATGCCATCTGACACATCTCACTAGTTTAGTGTAGTGCTCAGAAACTTTGGATGACTGAAAAGATAAAAAAGGACTCAGCAGCTCCATTTGCATAGCTGCCATTACATTTTATGTTGCCATTTACCTTAGGGGAAGGTTTTTGGCACAAATACTAAACTCTGCATTGTCTTGACTCTCGAGAGAGCTGTTAAATTCAAAGACTTTATGCATGTATTCTCCTTTATCTAGGGTAAAGCAGAGTATATTGGATCTACAGTGGCTGCCCCTGTGGTGAAACTGGCTGATCAAAAGTATGAACCACCTAAACTTTCTTACCACCCGGTGTATTGTGGAAGCCTTTCTGGGGGAGACCTACTTGCTACGTTTGAGCTTCTGGAGGTAAATTAAATTTTCTGGACTGTTAGTTCTCTCCTTGAGGACTCTTATGTTATGTGCTCCTAAAACTAGCCATGGTATTGAGGACACCACCCTCTCAAACTGGTAGGAGTTGCAACCAGAGCAACATGGTTTTGCTGTTGCACTCTGTGATTGTAGCTCCTCCTACGCTGGGGCTGCAAGCTTCCTTCTACTGCAAACCTGCAGAAGTTTATTCTGAAATCTGGAATGAGGAAAATGTGGAGCTCTGTGACGTCATCAAAAAGGTATTTCTGAGGTAAAATGGACTTTTAAACACCATGGGCTTATTAGATGCTATGGAAATATGACACCATGCAGAGCCTGTCTTCATAGAGGCCTGTACCTAAGGATAGTCAATTACCTTAACCATTATTTTCCCTTCTTTTTTTAACTGAAATCCACCTTTCCAGTGAACAATGAAAACGTTCTATTTTGTGATGTTGTCTTATAAGATGAGGGAAGCAGAGCAACTTCTGGGATATAGCTAAATATATCTCTAAGGCTGCACTAGGGAGTTGAAAATAACTAAGTAAAGACCTTGCAGTCTTAATTTTCCTGCTCTGTATTATTCTTCCTAGTGACAGCACTTTAGGGCACCTCTCCCAACAGATAATAGCAACACAGACTTAAAGGAAACTTCAGGAAAAGGCACATTAAAACACCTACAAGGTTTCCAAGCACTCAAAACTGTGGTCCAAGTCGCACCTTCCAGTATCAGGGGATTCCTGATGATGCTCTGTGTCAGGATGGAAATGAAAATCTCTAATCATTAATTCATTCTTCTCTTTTACTCTTCTTTTAACCCCTTAACTGCATCTGCTATAACCCTTTATGCACTCAGTAGTTCAGATCTGCAGATATCCCTTGGTGTAGTTAAAGAAGCAGTGTGCACGAAGTGTTTCGTCAAGGTAACACTGGTATGCTGGGTCACTGCTAAAAGCTAAACTGATGTATATAATGAAGCAGCCCGTAATTTATAAAAATAATAGATTAAGACAAGACCAATTAATGGGTACCGGGAGCCTTGATATTTGGCTCAGAGATGCTCAAGATTTGCTGAAAATCCAGGGCATCTAGATTTGATATCAATAGTACATGACCGTTTGTCATGGTCTGGACAGGGTTTACAGTTTGGGAGTTCAGGGGGACTCTTGTAGTATTAAAACAACAACAACAACAACTAATCTTTATGTGGCTATTTTATCCTCAGATATGAGATTTCTCCAGCTTTCCTCTTTTAAATTTTGCCCCTGTTATTATATGTTCCCATGTTCCCAAGCTGTAAGAAAAGAGACAAATAGCTATTTGTTTTCTAGTTTTAAAAAAAGATATGATAAATTTAACAATTTAGGAATTACTTGTGCATAAATCACTTTATTTATCTTCATTAGCTAAGTCAGAAAACACATTAATATTGAGAATCCTGAGAGAGAAACTGAGATACATCATCTGCCACGAGATCTGGTTCAGATGGTATTTGCCCCCTTATCCATTTATTTATTTATTTATTTTTCAAAGGGTAAGTTAATCTATTATATTTTTTGAGTATTTAATGTTCCTTAATGTGGAATTTAAAAAGGGTTAATATAATTAAAGCCAGATGTATTTCCTCACAGAAAGGTAGGATTCCCAAAACTGCATGTTTCTGTTCATTTTCAGAACAGCATTGCAAAGGTGGCTGATAGAAACCAGACACATTGGTGGAACAAAACTAGATCTATCACAATCATTTTCCTTAGAAACATATTTCTTTTTGATTAGAAATATGCATTAGATAGAAGAAAAAAACTTGGAATGGATAGAAATGCTTCATTACTGGAACTCAAAGGGAAGATCTAACAGTGAGCAGGGCCATCTACATCACTCCTATTAGCAACTGGATAATGAGCTAGTGTTCAGATGCTAAGGGAGATATCTTCATTGAAGATGATGATAATATTCAGTCTCAGGTCTGTAAATGCCTGAGCTTCTAAGAGATTTCAGACAGGTAATTAAGATAAGTTCATCTGAACTATACAACAATTTCTACATGTGAAATTTCTAAAAAGGTTTATTTTTAATTTATAATTATTTATAATCCCACATTTAAAAAAAAAAAAAAAAA
>NW_010586501.1:0-50705 GCF_000705375.1 Tinamus guttatus
ATGTGCTTCGAGACAACGGCCAGCATGAGCAACATGCTTCAACATCAGATACAAATGAAAGCAAAAGATCTATCTACAAAGTAATATCAGAAAAATTGCTGGTCTGGCTAGTCAAGTAAAAGATTTGGGAACATAAAAGTAAAGTAATTTGAAGTTTGAAAAAGTGTTCTTGATATGAAGTGCCACTTCCTGAGTTTTTTCAACACATAAGTAACATGAGTAGTAAGTAACTGAAGAACTGTGCTCTGTGTAACATAAGTAGTAAGCAGCGAGTTTTGAACCTGAATGAGGAAACTACCATTGACTTCCCGTTTATGTGGATATTTGTGATTTTTATGTAAAATATGAATAGGAATAAATAAATATAAATGGCTGTAATGGATCTTTCCTAGGAATTGAGGGCTCCGTATGATGTGTCAAGGTGCTTGTATTTATTTGCTGTGTTGGCTAACCTGGAAAAAAAACATGGACAAGCTAAAGCACTCCTTGAGAAAGCACGGCTACTAGGAGGAAATGAGCAATTTTGGTACAACAGCACTCTTAGTCTCGTAGAGGCAATCCTGGAGGAAGAGGAAGAAGAAAAGCAGAGCATAGTAAGGAACTATTGTTCTTCACTTTTTGGCAATAGTGCCTAGCTTTCAGTGATGAGAGATATTACATGTACATGTGCTTAGTGTTTTCTCTGTTTGGCATGCAAAAAATATTAGCTACAGATTCCAAACAGATGATGATCAGTAAGAATAAGTGTTAAACTACAGAAGTTTTTTTTCCTAAATTGTGTATCCTTTTGTCAAAATAACAGCAGTTGTAATCTTGTATATATAACAAATGGCATGTATTTATTTGTCCTTCAATATTATTTCCTGCTTCCTTTTCAAATACTCATTTGGAGACCCTGAAAGATACTACAGTAATTACCTTTTTCTACTCAACCCCTATATGTATAAAATATCTATTTACTGTTCAACCTTTAACTTTCATGGATTTCTGTGCTAAGATAATGCTGTTGTGCCTGTGCCTGTGATGTGCCTGTCCTTTACTGATTGTCTGTGCCATTCTGTCCCATATAAAGAAGTTTTTTTGTTCTGAGGAAAACTCACAAAAATTAAAAGACAGAAATAACTGGGTACAGTGTGAGTATTTGCTGTGTTTTTTAGCACTATAGCTACTACAGAAGTTGTTTGGGGTTTTTCTTTTTTTTTTTTTTTCCCCAGTGCTACCAAAGAATATCATTGCAATAGCAAATTTTTCATTTATGGATAAATCCATTGATGACATTTTGAACATCATCTCAGTGGCTTTTTCATTCAAAACTAGCAGTTAGGGACCTACTTTACATCCACGGGTGGCAATACCTGTTTCAAATTTCTCTGGTTCCATGCTGGATTTATTGACCCTCATTTTTTGCTATGCACCTCCATAAAGGTGTCTGGCTCCATCTTCTATTTACCTTTTATTAGAGAAATAAAATGCCACTCTTTGCCTTGGCTTTTAGGGACTAAACAGACCTGACTTTTTCATTTGTTCCTTGTGCATACATGCTCCATCCCCTTCATCATATCAAAATACCTAATTACAAATATATCTCAAATTGTCTTAAAAAATTACATTTTATGAAGAAATACAAAAAATGAGTGAAAAATTAGGAAATACAGTTGTTCATAATCAGTCATCTTGGGGAATATTAGGGAATTTCAACATTTCAGATTTTCAGCATTTCAGATCCTTAACATTTCCTGGAGAAAATATAGGTTTTTCTAAATAAATGCTTAATATTATGCATAGACATTTAAAATAACATTATGAAAATGATGTTCTGTGCAGGCTTGTGGAATTTTGGAACACACTGTAAATGTAATCAGATCTACTTTGCTAAAAAGGCCTAACAGAGAATCTGAATTGCATTTTATGATTGCATCCCTTGAAGCCAGGTAACTGTCTTTTTTTATTGAAGTATATGCAGCCTCCAGTGTGCAGCTATGGTGAAGGACTATTGTGATTTCACTGTTCACCTTTATTTGAGTATGGTGTATTCCATGTATTCTCATTCTTTTTTTCCAAGCAATTTCTACTTATTCTGTTTTCCTTTAAGTTTCCTTTCTAATAATGTCATTCTTGTATGTAGCCCTACTTACTGTTCAGTTAGTAAGGTAGCTCAGGTACCAAAACCTGTCGTATATAGTTCATAGTGTAGATTACCCAAAGAAGCAAGATAAATTTCTCCATGCAAAGGTGCCTAAACTCAGATATTTCCACAGCACTACTGTGGTTTGCAGCATTGGCCTAGTATTTCCTCACCATGATCAATGTCTTTATATGTTGAATCTAAACAGTTTGGTGACACTGAAATTCAAAGTATAGACTTTATTTTGTATTTTGAACACAGTGCATTAAGACATATGCTGAAAGTTTAAAATGCATAGATAAAGAAAGAAGAAAATACAATATTCATACCTACTTCTGTGTCCTAAAATCTGAAGCTTTTGTATTAGAAATATTTAATGATCTTCTCAGTTCAGATGTATTTATGATATAACTGATAAAGCGTAAACAACCTGAAAAGGTAGATAAATGAAACAACTGCCTCTTCAGTTCCAATCTGAGTAAGTAATATTTTATATTCTTCAGGCCAAATTTAAAGAATTAAGAGATTTCTTATAGATTTATTTTGATTTATATAGTGAAAAAAAAACCAGAAATCTATTCATTTTCAAACACAAACAGTGCTTTCTGACTATCTTATACTTAATTTTTATTTCTAGGAAAACACTTATTCAGATACACTTCGCCCAAGGTTATATGACTGCTAATAAGACTGCCAAGTCTTCCGAGTTACCACATATGCTACAGGAACCTTATGACAAACTAATTCAGATTGAGAGAGACTTCTTTTTTTATGGATATAAAAACTGCAGTGCTGAAATCTTGCTAGAATGTGCAAATATTCACAGGTAAGTTTATTCCTTTGATGGGAAATTTCATTTAATTTGAATTAAATTTGAATTGGGTTAATCTTATATAGCGCTAGTAATATGTACTGTTGTTGAGATCCAAAAAAGGGTTGAAGCCACTAAGCTAGCTTTCTGTCTTCCCATCTGTAAAGGCATACTGGCAGCCAGAACAATCCTTCTTAGGCATTTGTAGACTTTTAGGAATTGCTATAATGGCAGAAATACAAAGCAGGATATGCTTTGCCCCCGCCGGTTTGCAGCATGCCCTGTTCTGGAGACCTCACCGCGTTACGTACTCCCCTGTTCTGGCTTTTTCCCTGTGAAGAGCTACTCCCAAGCAATGCCCGGCCTGCCGGCCTCTCTTGGGCTCTTTCCTTACTGCAGCAGTGAGGAGTGGAAAGAATAGTTCCAAGAGCAAGACCTTGAAAAACAATGAGTAAATGCTTACTTTTCGTTGTTTGGGCCCTTAACAAATACATGTGCAAATTTAATTTATCTAGCATTTACATTAAACATCCTCAAAATTATTGTTCTCTTTTTTTATTTTTAGGATGTTTGCTAAGCAGACAAGAAATGAAGAAAAACATAGTCACTATCTAAATGCTTATAACTTAGCTCAGAGGGGAGTGTATGAAGCAGAAGAAGTGTTTAATAATATTTCTAGCTTATTTGCAGTTAATGAGGTATGACTGTATGTTTTACTATTAAGAGAAAAAAAATCTAATTTAATTTTACTATTCATATGTTTTTAGATAATTCTTGAATGCTCCAAATGGCATTATCCTCCTCTGGTCAGTGATAGACATTGTAGAAATACAGAAGGAAACATTCCATTCTTGAAGAATATACTGTTTAAATAGGTAAAGATGGCAAACAGAATGACAGCATGTGTTTGACTACATCAATTTTATTTAATTTGAAAATTTATGTAAAAGTTACAATAGAAAAATTCTAAGCTTGGAGATACTTCAATCAATTTATTTTCTAAGTACGTCACAAGTATAAAATTCTGCATAATGAAGTGTATATTCTTCAAGAGATAAATTTTTTACACAAAATATTGCATAAAAAATCTTAAATACTCGGTGTATTTTGGGTACATCTAGTTCATTATTTGCCTTTTCAAAGGATGAATATTTCTGTGCTTGAAAAAACTGCTGCCAAAAGCAATAATTTTAAAATTCCATTTTTATATACACATTTACATCTCCTTTGAAATTACATATTTTTACCAAGGGCATAAAACACATGAAGCAAAACCTGACTACTGTTCTTTCACGCAGCCGCTCTCATTGCCTTGTAGTACATTTGACATTGAAGTTTATCTTCTAAGTTATTGAATTATGTTTATGGTGATATCTATGATCTATTGATGTGTTGCTGTTCAAACTTATGCTTCTTCAGTTAGAAATAAAACTGTCTAACTTTTTAGCAGGTAAATATGAAAAAAAATATAAAATTTTACTTTCCTTTATTTGTATTTCAGACTACAAATATTAGTATCCCGTTAGAGAGACAGCTGTCTAACAGGAAACTAAAATTCGTGGAAATTCTTCTGGATATTTTTCATCTTGTTATTACTGAAAAAAAGCTCAAAAAAGTAGGAGAGACATCACTCCATAAAATCGTGGAAGCATTCATCAGAGTTAAAACTGAAGATGATTCAGCCGAACAGGTATTACAGTTAGAGCTAAGAAATGCCCCACTAAATCAGACCAGTGAATATTACCCCATATTCTCTCCCAGATAATGAAGCCTCTGCCTTTGCAATATTACACACCTCAGATATCATATCTAAAGCAAATACCTATATTTGTGTTTGTGAATAATTGATTCACTTGTGTACCTCTTAAGAGACAGCTGTTTTGTAGTTGTAGGTGTAATCAGATTTTACAAATATGTGTGCATATATGCCTATATTGTATGCAAAATAATATGTAATGTTTTTTAAAATATGTGTGCACATGTATTTATAAGCATATAAACATATCTATATATTTTCCTAGGTCTGGAAGCATATAGAACACACCATAGGTCACATTACATTGGCTCAGTTAGCACATGTACAGAATCTCTGTAGAGGTTGTCCTGACGTCAAATCCAAATGCCTCTGTCTTACTGGAAAAACTCTTCATTTACTTGCTGTTACCATGGATCCCCTACATTCAGAGATTTACTGGCAGCCAAATGTTACGGTATGCATTCTTTTCCACATGAAAGTTAATTCTTCTGTGTAAAGTTGTCTACCAAAATATTTTTTCTGTAATATACTCTTACAATACTACTGTTTATTTCAGTCTAGGTTTTACAATTTGCAGGCAAATCATAATAAAAATATATCCTAAAACAAGTAATTTCAGGAAAGTGCCTCTGCCTAAATGCCATCCTCATGTATTTGGCCATGTCTCAGATAATCATAATATATCAGTTTCTTTTTTTTTTCCTGAGGTTTAATAGTTCCAGTATTTGTAGAAGACAGACTTAAAAAAAAATCCTTGAATGCTTTAAAGGGCTAGGTAGGTCAAACAGTGCAAACAAAACATATTTGGTTTGTATTCGAAAAGCAAATCTCACTGTGCATGTAAGAAAGGAAAAACTGAGTCTTTACACTATTTAGTTATATTGTTCATAAGAAATGAATTGAGGAAAAAACCTCAGATATCTCAGAGATTATATTGGGGCCCTTTTTAGCTTGTATTGTTCAAATTATCATGGTAGCATATTAAGAAATGTTGATGCCTGGTGTTGTTGCTAAATCACTCACCACAAGGGATCATATGCCTTCTTGTCACACAGGTGAGTTCCATCTTTACCTGGACTTTCCCAAAAGAAATGAAACCTTCTTAATGAAGAAATCTTCTTAATGAAGATTAATTATTCTTTTCCTTTTATGATGAATAGGAGGAAGCTAAATCAGACAGCACAAAACCTTGCCTGACTTCAGCAGAATGCAGTGAAAGGGAAATGACGAGCAATATTTTATCAGCCAGAAAATGTCAACATGATAAATATAGGGGGAAAACACAGGAATTAAAGGTATTTAGCATACTGGCTTGCATAATAATTTGAATGCATCCTTTTTATGGAATAACGGTCACCTTACCTTGCTCTCTTTGGTAGAAATGCTGATAGCTTATAGAGGTGACCTTAGGAAAGAACAAATGACCTATCCATCTCCACTCTACTATGAATCTCTCTCCTACCTCCTAATGCATGCTATGCTACATTGTTCCTGTGGAGCTTTTTTGCCTTTCTAGATTCACACTGACCCAGCACGTATCCACCAGGAGAAAACGGACAGGCAACTTTCTTTTTGTTGCACAGACATGCCTTTCTGGGGGAACAGCATTTTGCAATTGATAGAACAACCATATTTAATAGACACTTTTTAGCATAAAAGTCTATAAAACCGTTGCTAAATTTAAGCTATATTACCAGCTGAGCTGAGCTCTGTGATAAAAATCAAAACTCACTAGGAATTTGGGTAGTATGGTTGCTAATTAATAGTATTTTAATGAGGCATAATCAGTAACTATTCATGTTAAGAAATTACATATAATTTACTGTCAATAGAAACAACCGTACTGAGAACTACAGAAACAACTGCATTGAGAAGTGACTGAAAATTCAGTCAACATTGTGTTCTGAAGAGCTCACACTGGCTGTAATTTAAGTACTAGTTCCCTAAGTACATGTTTTATATTGGAAAAAAATGCTCTTTTAATAATTCTTTAAGTATCTATTTTATAATATTATGCAGAATGACTCAGATGCATATTTACATATTTTGAATATATATTAAATACCTCAAAATGGAGAAAAAACATTAAAAGTTGTCACCAAAAAAGTATTTAACTTTTCTAAAACACTCGTAATCCATATACATATAGCAGATATATAATATTAATGCTCATTTTAATAAAAACACTTTTATTATCTAGAAGAAACATAGATCGTCTCAGAACTATCTTTCTCAATCCAGTGAAGTTCTGCTACAATGCATGGCTATTGCATTCCGCCATAATATTATTGATGTATTGGCTCCTGCTAGCTTTGAAATGCTTGAATGCTTTGGGCAGTTTGATCCAGTTTTGACAAGCCAGTTTTTGACTCTTCATCAGGTAAAACAGCTAATGAATTACAGGTTTTTCCAGTAAAAATTATATGTGCAAAAATGTCTATTAATGTTGCCTAGAAATTGATCATTAATTCCCTGTATAAAAAACATGTGGTATTGTTGATAATTACGTATTTATATATTTATATTATTAAGTCTAAAATATATATATTTTATATATAGCGTATTTGGAATGTGTCAGTATATTGCCTGTTAAAACAAGTGATAAGACAGATAATATAAAAGGCCAGTATTGCCCTTGCAGAAGCACAGAAACATGGAAAAGATTTAGCTTACTTGGAGGCTGCATTCAGAGCATAGTACTTTCCACTGAGCTTTGAAGACTAAGTGCAAGAATATACATGATAAAGGCAGACAAAGAAGTCAGTTCTAACTACTAATTTTTAAGAAATAGTCATAAGTTATTGCCAAACTTATATATTATTGTTTACATTGTAAACATAAATAATAGGCATGTTTATACAATATATACATATATGCATATATATACACTAGATATAAACATATACTAGATATAAACATATTTTGGTGGGGAAAAATAAACTAATATAAAAATTTTACAGAGCTGCTTAGCTTCCACGATGATGAGGAATATTCTTCTAACAGCTACTTTAAACACCAGCAGCTCACAGCTGGCAGCATTATTGCATTTTCAGAACCACTTAAAACAAAACAGAGATACAAGTGATCTTCAGAAAAATGTGGAACAGCAACTGACTGCTATTTCAAAGGTAACTTTTCAAGTAGTGCTACTTAAGAGGAGGTTATATGTATGCTATACAGTTATACAGAAACACGCACACACACATGCATGTGTTTTATGTAGTTATATTATTTCTGGAATTAAATAATATTTTTTCTCATTACTTTGGACTCTGTTAAATATTTTTGTTTTCTTAATTTGAAGCATGGTATTGACTTGGTGGATGCAGTTATGAACTGAAATTCTGTTTTTGTTAGTATTGAACACACTGCCCTATAGTTTTGCTTATGATATGTTATCTGTGTGCCAAAAGCTATATACTTTAAGTTAGAAGCAAGATATAAAGATGAAATTCAGGCTTGTCCTGTAGTAACTATTTTAGTGTAGCCTGGTAGTGGAGTTGTGCATGTCTGCATGCACGACCCATTGAAATCATTGTACACTGAATTATCCAGCTGTACGTACCATTGCAAAGGACCCTTGCAACAGAGACCCCCATCAACCACCTTGCTTGAGATACCTGGGCAAGTGTTACCCTATGAAAAGATCCCGATAAAGTAGCTTTGGGGGTTTTGTTAGCAAACTCTTCATGAGTTTCTGGCCATCAGAAAACTGTGGTGGTGCAAAACCAGATGTTTAAAGAAACCAACCAGTAAAAATCTAATTCATGATGCATGGAGCAAATCATGGTTAAACTTTTCTGGGAGAGAAATATTCTTAGTCTTTGGATATAAACTGATTGAAAGCTATGTATTCTTCATATATCTAAGATATAAAAGTGGATACCAAAACTAACCTTAGAAAATCCTAGCTTAAAAACCTCTTTAAAGTTAAGTAAAAAAAAAAAAAAGAACTTATAGGAAGTTAGCTACAAAGGATTAGCTGACAGGCATTTATGCAGGTCCAGGAGAATTTACGAAATACGGCAAGTAGAGATACAATGAGGCATGAGAAAAATTCATGTTTGCATATTATTTACTTTGGCTCTTTCCTGTATGTTCTGTATTACTCAACAGAGAAGGGAGGATAATACTTGATTTAGCAGACACTGATTTGAGTTGCAGTAATCATCTAAAAGGTAGAAGATACCAGAGCTGAAAAGATTTAGCAGCAGCACCATGTGCTTCCGTAGCTCGGGAACAAAAGTGCTCAGTCGAGGCATCTACTTATCTCTGCGTGTTACACAGGATGACCTCAGGCAGCCAGGGGTTCAGGAAGCCAAAGTGGTCACTGAAGCTCTGCTCTCTCAGAGTATGCTAGAGGGGTTTTAAATTACAGTGGTAGTTTTCAGTTCTGATCAGGAATGTGCTTTTTCAAAGTCAGTCTTCTGACTGTTCTCGGTTACTGTGCTTTGGTTTGCATCGTGGAGCAGTGAGTGCATGAGCTGGATTCCTTCTAGGCACAAACTGAGCTGGGTGTCTGATGTGCTCCAGGCACAGGTAGGCATGCAGTCCAGATGACCAGTGTAGAGGTACTTGGAAGTAAAAATCATTGAGCAGTGTATACAGCATACAGTTGTGCTCCTGAGTTCTTCGCAGCTCTGTGATGCACACATCGGCAGAGTAGGTTAAAGGGAGTGTGCCTGAGCACAGGAAAGACTTCGACCTGGACAATAAATAAATACGAATGCTTAGACTTAGCTTTGTCAGAGATGTTTATAGTGCTTGCTGTGTAAGGGCCAATATTTCATCTGGAGACTAAATTCTGGGTTTAGTCATATCCCGTGGGGTTTCTGCTTTTGTCTTCTCAAAAACAGCTGCACATTCTTAGCATAAGGTATAATTATTTTATATAGTTTTTTTTAGTGACATGTCTGTTATTAACAAAACAGTGAAGGATTTAAATGAGTGTGGATGTTATGATGAGTTATTCTGCTCCCTCCTTTGCTGATCTGCTTCCTATTAGATAATATTTTTACATCATAGGTAGTGTAGCAGCCAAAAAGATCATGTTGTTATCGAGTGGCCTAACAATTACAGCTATTTGTAATTTGCTTAGGATAATATTTCTAATCTTTTATGGACTGCACAAAAATATGTTCTGTGAGTGTTATTTTTCCAAATAAGACACCTTCTTTTCTAGAATTACTGTTTTCTTCTGGTGATAGAATAGAGAGAGTATTTTATAAAATGTATGAAACTAATGTCACTTTTGAATTATCGTGCAGGCATGGAAAAATCTCTGTATTCCTGTTGAACATTTTAATATCATGAATGAATTGCCACCTAATTTTTACATAGTTACCCTTCAGCATTCAGAAGACAGGTATAAAATTTCATCATTTCAGCTTATTATTTTGTTTGGTGCCAATGTCATCTTTCTATACCAGTGAATAAAAGCTATATTGATTGTTTATTAACTTTTCTTATGTCATGGAAATGCAAACAAAAATATCTTTTACTCGATATATAGCAACAAAAGAATTCCTTACATTTCTTACTTTGTTCACACTAAATTTTGTAGATTTGTTGAATTATCAGCAGTTGATAAAATTGCTTCCTACCAATAAACCAGATAATCTACTCACCATTTTTCTGCTTTCTGTAGATCAAACTTGTACAGTTCAGTGATTGAGAAGCCAAAAGTAAGTCCTGCACAACAAAGAGGAAAGCCCACTCAGCCAATGGGTAAGTGCCTGTTATATTAAGGAATCAAAATAATTGTCCTGGTATTTTTAGCAGATTCATATGTTTCACTATTGCTATTTTAGATAATTGTTGTAACTTTTATTAATACCAGAGGAAGGTGTTTCCTAGTCAGTTGCCATGTGTCTAGTCACAATTTATATAATTTATATTGATATTTGAAGGCCAAAGTTATTATATGTAAATATCAAGTGATTTTTAATTGTATATTTCTGTATAGATTCTGTGCTAAATTTATGTAAACCGTTATTTCATATCTCGAGGAAAACTGAGAAATACTGTTTTAGATCCTGAGTGTCTCTCTATAACCATTTCTTCAATTAGAAATGATTTTTTTTAAGTGTCTTAAAATGGTCTTTCCTCCTTTTAAAGCTAAAGTTTCTCGGTTTCCCATGAATCCTGATATATTTTGTGTTTTGTTGGAAAAAGTGCGTCTTTACAAGCAGCAAAAGATGAATAGTCTTAAAAAAACTAGCAGTCAAAACTTGCAAGAGTGTGTCTCCAAAACAGATGAGGTAATATATTTGATTATCTTATATTTAAAATAAGATGAAAAACGTGTACTAAAAGTTGTCAGAAATACATATAGATACACACACACACACACACACACAGATACACACATAGAAAATTTCAATTTGTTGCAAATGTATCTGTGCGCTTCATAATTAAAAAATTCTGTCTGTGCTCTGCTTATGATTTAATCTTACTATTATTTTTCCACTGTTATCTCAATATGTTATTTAAAAGGTTTGAAATGTTCTGTATTTTAGTGCAGTGTAAACTTGCTATAATTGAGTCCAGATCCCACAAAAATGAAGTACTGTATACTCTTGAGTTTGCGTTTTGCACATTGCCTGTCACACCTTTAATTCTAGATAAAGAAAAAGATTTTACAGGAGAGCCCCAGATATCCCCCCAAAAATTTAACTCAACTCTTAAATTGAAACAAATTAGACTTAGCCAGAGAATTATCAGTTCCCAACATGGGACCGTCTCTTTCTAAAGCATACAGTATCTCTTTCAGTGTAAGTGCTTATCTGAATGCAGGAAATATGAATCCGTTACTGTCATCTGCTTCAAGGACATACCTAATTGGATTCCAGATTATATCTGTGACTTTGAACACTCTTAAATTCTAGTTTTGTACAAGTTTTGTGTTCCTACAAGATGTTTCAGTTCTGTAAAGACTTTGTTTCTAAATTTCATTGTGTAGTGTAAAGGCACAGTGGCAAAAGCCTGTGGCTTTTGTATAAACTTTTAAGCTGCAAGATCACAGGAAGTGTTCTACACATTCACTATGTAAGTCTTTGTCCCCTGTCATTCTCAATTACATTAATTTTGACTCTATTAGTGAATATATAGGTGTTCACACTTGGGTTTTTTGAAACTGGTTTGATATATTCATATTTTCCAATTCATGATGATTAAATTAATCTGATGTAGCCTCAATTTAACATATTGCACCTTAAGTCCTTGCTAAATACCATTTTGTAAATATTCTATTTTTTACTGAAATTTGTTTGACAGTCTCCCACAGACAAAATAGATGAGAATGTACAGGATTTTACATCAGATTTCTCTGAAATAGTGGAAGTTATGGAAGACTATCTGAAACCAGTGCTGTCACAGTTTGATTTTCTTGATATGAGGTAAGACATTCAGAATTGTTTCATCATCATTTGAGGAAATAAAATTGTGACCCAGGCCCTACCGATACAGGAATGATTTTAGCAAGCATAGAACCTATGGAATGGACCTTTTACTCCTTTCAAGATAGTATATGCAAATCTAAGAGGACTATGTAACTATATATACAATATAAAATGCTAATATCCATTTCTAAAAAGCATTTTCCTCCAGCTCAAATCATAGCATATTGATCTGAAGGTGAAACATTATAACTAAACAATTTAAGGATGGGTTTTCCAAGGGCTAGGATCTCCAAAGGGGATATGTTCTCTGCCTTAAATTTCCTTGAGCTTGCACTGCCTGTTCTTTATGCCTCCTGTGAAAACCTTTACTTGTTTATGTATTGATGCTAGTTATATTTTCAATGTTCATATTCCCAGAGAACAGACTGCATCAGTTTCAACTGAATCAGGAAAAATGAAAGTGAAAGATAAGGATACCAAACGCACTGAAATACAAGGTATGTGTTTTCTTGAGGATAATACATGGATATAATATATGTAAATACATATATCAGAATGCTGATCTTCGTTATAGTTTTTGGTTTTCTGAAGTCAGGGAGAGAGAAAAAAGATTTTGTCTGCATTCATTTTCTATGCCTGGTTTAATATTTTAGTGTATTTCCAAAGCGGTTACTTATATGCTGGAAGGATATGCATGTATCCAAGGCCTCCAAACTACAGGTTTCAGAGAGCCAAGAAAAATGGCCTTATCACAAACCAGTCTTTTCAGGAGAAAGGCTAATAGAAAGAGAACTTCCTTCACTCTCTTCATCCCTTTGTATATTTTATGTTTTCCTCCTTTTGACTCAGTGAACTTTCGCAATGCTTGTGGACCATCACAAGATTTTTTGCCTCATGGTGTGGGGTAGTGAAGTTTACAATTAAAAATCACTAAAAAATAAAAAAATAAAATTGCAATTGTTTATGTTTTTTTTCCAAAGAGTTTCTTTCTCCAACGTGGCAGCTGGTTTATTTTGTCATTCTGGAAAGACCTAAGATAACCTGTCTTTCATGAATTTGTTGTTTCTCTGTACCAAATGGGAAAATGTTGGCATAATGGTACTTAGTACTTCTTTCTAAATAACAGAAACAAAACTTCCAACAAAGTGATATAGTTAGCATTGGATAGGAGATCTTTTAAAACTTTTTTTTTAAGCCAAGCATAATTTTTAAGTCAAACAGTGTTTCATTTCCAAATATCTCTTCCTTGCCTACATTGCATGCACATGACTTTAGGATGGTGTGGCTATTAATATGAGGATATTTTTTCCTCTGAAGAATTAGTTCTCACAAATTCATATGCTTACAAGCTTGCGTCTTAGGGAGAGCTACATCAAAAGAAATATAATTGTATAACACACTTTATTCACAGTGAAATGCGTTTCAAGCATTATGCAATAGAAGTTTTTCAAATAACTTCAGCTATTGGTATACATACTGAGAAATACTAAATCTCAGTCTTGCTGTATTTCTTCAGGTACATCTGTGGAGTTTGGATTGTGTGTGGTATTATTGGTAGATACATTACTTATGGAATTGCCTTTGGAAGCACTGAGTATCTTTCAAGAAGAGGGTGTATGTTCTGTATCCAGAGATTTTTCTCTCCAGATACTCTACAATCGAATGTGTGTAGAAGAATCAGGTACTATTAAATTAGTATGATAAAGCGATAAGCAAGATACTTAAAATGTGAAGAATATGAATGGTATAATGTATTTTATGGAAATACTGTCATATACCATAGATTCCTAGTATTTGGGCTGTAATACAAATATTAGCAATGTGCAGTAATGCAAGTATTAATGCAACATATAGTGTGTGTTTTGTAGTAATATATTTTCAGTGCTAGCTAATTTGAAATGACATATACTATGAAAGAATAAGTTAAGTCTGGTGGATTCTAAGATAACTTAGGGATTTTGAAAGAAAAAGAAAGACTTTAACTTACATTATGTATGACTTTGTATCTTTGCTTATCTATTACCAAAGTTACAGAAAAACAAAGTTATATTAGTCATATATATTAGTATATTAGTCATATAAAAGAACACATTTAAACTCTAACTAAATTACTAAACCTAGTGAGTCTAGACAAAAAATAGGATTAGAAAATTTCATTCTATACCATGAAAGTATTCTGCAACGCAGAGGTTCCTGTACTGTGTTCACATCAGTAATATTTGGTCCCTTAAGTATAATTTATCCTGTGTTTTTCTATTCCAAGCTTCTTTTCCACAAATAGGGAAGTATGGATAATCTGGGTTTAAAACATTTTTAAACTACATACACATTCACATATTGTTATATGTCTATTAGAAATAGGAATTTTAGAACATGTAGTTTTTTTCATTTCAGTTTTACCACTTTTCAAAGTGAAACTTAATTGTAGAAGCAAATAAAAGAGAGGAAGTGTAGCTGTGAAGCCTCTGTGCACTGAAAGAAAAGCAATAGCCAAATGAGTATTAATGCATATCTCAAATTTCCCCCAGCTTCCAGGGCACTCCAGTGATAACTGACAGCCATACTTGGGCAATAGCCATCCATATAGTGAGAAATAAGCCGTTTTCTTGTCCTCTTTTAAAATCCCTGAAAAAAAAAAATGATTAACATGTGAGATACCTTTTTTTTTCTGATAATCTCTGCATATTTCACTGAAGCTGTGGTTATTCCAATAACATCAATGACGAATAAGTACTCTAATAGGTTAGGAAGGGCTTCACTGATTACTGTTCAGCTCTATCCTCCTAAATGTAATAAAACCTGTCCTAAGGGGTCTAAGGGGTAATGTCTCAGCTTCTTTTCCACTTTTAAGCCATTTTTAGATAAGAGGGTTTGCGGTATGTCCTTGTGTTTCTGTTACATGAAATAAATTTTTGTTTCTCTAGCTTAATGTGTTGTTATTACACCCTTACAAACACAAATAATTTTCAAGAAATTTTTGATTTCTAAAACTGTCAATTGTTCAATTCTACAGAGATTGAAATGAAAAACAATGTTGAGATGCCTAAAGAACCAAAACCAAAAGCTGATCAGAAAAAGAATGTCAAAGCGGTAAACTGTCCTACTTCTTTAAATAAGCTCCATAGGATTAATTTTTACTCTGTAATATGTATGCTTATATTATAGAATTATAGTAGTTTCTATAATTTTTTATTATATTTTCTTGATCTGCATTCATGAAAAGTTCATTATATATATTAGGAATCTGAAGTGGAATAAATATTATACAGTCCCATAAGAATCTTTTTATTTTATTTTATTTTTTACTGATTTTGCAATAACTGCAGAGTTGTTGTTTCTTGGAAGATCATACTGTTTATGTAAATGTGATGTATTTAACAATCCACCAGGAAGAGGTGCTTAAAGTTGCCAGAACTACCTCCCCTTAACAATATGGTACACTGTATATAGAATATAACCATATTTTTTAGAAATAAATCTTTTATAGATAGATAATATAATGTATCTTATGCTTTTAATTTCAGTTGGCAGTTGGATATCATTCTGCTTTAAATCTCACCTTCTAAATATCAATGTTTTGTAATTGTAGGCATCCATTAATCGTGTTTTACCTTCTAATTGCCTGTCTGTTGATACCCATAATTTCAAATGTATCCTTTCACAAACTATTAGCTAAGTCTATCAGTTAAGATAAATTTCCATTATTTTTATTCCATTGTTTACACTTAACTGTGTATCAGATGTTGTGGATCCCTATAATGAAGGAAGAGAAGCAGGTAATATAGAATACTACTAAATAATATTAAATAATACCTACTCAATTTTAAAAATTATGTAACTGAAAATGAAGTCATGACATTGAGCGGTTGACAAAAAAATGAAGCTTTTCATCAGAACGGTAATGCGTAGTCATCAGTCAATTGGTGCATCAATGAAACAATAAAACCAGGTTTAGGAAAGAAAATGTTTGTGTTACTATTTCTTTCATATCACTAAATATTGAACAAATAATTGCTTTAGTTACTTTCTTATTATATTATCCAGTTGAAAACACAAGCCTTCTTTCAACAACTAGTTAATAGTGTTTTTTGAGATACCCATTACCCCTTGTTCTGTCACTGGCCACCACTCGGTAACCTTCTCGGTAACAGGACAAGGGGTAATGGATACCAACTGAAACACAGGCAGTTTCATCTCTGTGTGAGGAAGAATTTTTTTCCTGTGAGGGTGGCAGAGCCCTGGCACAGGCTGCCCAGACAGGCTGTGGAATCTCCTCCTTTGGAGATCTTCCAAACCTGCCTGGATGTGACCACGTGCTCTGTGCTCTGGGTGTCCCTGATGGAGCAAAGGTCCCTTCCAACCTCAACCATTCTGTGATTCAATATCAGTAGGGCCAGAAAGGATATAGGTTAATTGAAAGAATATGATGCTTTGTATAATCTTTGTTATGGAAGAAATCTGCATGAAAGCTATGAATAGACTTAGAGTAAATGGTACTGAATGGGAATGCATTGGGACAGGGATGTTGGAACTCAGCAGACTTCTACGGCATATTTCAAGCTAGTGTCTTAAATGAAGTATATTTTTGTATATAGGATACATAATTTATATATATATATAATTTAAATACGAATGTAAGTATACAATTAATATTTACAAATATGTATTTTTGCTTATATATACATAAAGCATGTCTAGCAAATCAAACCTTTGCATGTCACCTTACAATTAATTTGGGGAGATGAAGGTTCCTAAGACAGATGTTAGGGTTAGGATATTTGTAATGGTTACCATTTTCTTGTAGAGTGTATTTATCAAAGCCACAAGTTCTATTAATTCAGTCTGACACAAAATATTTCAATAATACAATTTAACCTCACTTTTTCTCCAATTATATCCGATAGCTTAATGGAGTCACATTTCTTAATAAACTTACTTGGGTGTAGAACTCCAAAAACGATCTAACAAAGATCTTTGTGACACTTAATCTCAACTCAGAGGAAACTACTGAACAGTCAGTAGATACTGGCACACATCTGCATATGTTCGCAGTTTCACTTTCACAGCAGATAAAAATTCACTGCTGTTTACAATTAACCCAACATCTGGACTTGAGAGTATCTTTAATTTACAGTATTAGGAAAATATAATCACAAGGGAGAAGATGAGTTACCATTAGATAAGTTTGGAAAATGCAGGTCAATTTGGAATTTTCTGAAATTATTTAAATTGAGGACTCTGGAAACTGATCTGTTTTTTCTATCTACTTAAGTCCTCAGAGTCCCTGCAACAAAACTACACAAGCAATATTGATATTTTCAACTCTTGACACTTTTCTCAGGGTGGCTGGAGTTTATTCTTTGTACTTCTTCAGTCTTTAAGCTGTCTATTGAATTAGCCTTCTCAGTTGCAAAATATCCCTTCCAGTGGCAATTACAAGCAATTGTACCTGGTTGGGGTAAATGTCACAATTACTACAGCTTTAAAAAGTAGACTTTCTTGTCATAAAAAAATGAGATCTAATATGGCTTAAATGAGGCTTAATATTATATTGTCATTTTAAAATGTTTGAAATTAATATTGTGCATTGTACCTTCTCGTATGCTGAGCTCATATCAATTAAATTCTAATATTGCAGAATCTGTAAGTCCCTCACAAAAAATAAATGAAATCCTAGAAAAATACCATGACCCATTTACATTGCAGTGGGAAGGAGTTATTGGAAACACACATGCTCCAAGGTTTGTAATATTTCAACTACTTTCATTTTTTGTCTGTGTTTCTTTTTTATAATGGTGTTGCTTCCCAATTTATTCCCTTCACTCTCTATAGGAGCAGTTTACTTTTATGGTCATAGAAATAGAAGCCTAAAAGATATCTCAAGGACTTAATCAGTGCTGTAAATGAGACAACACAGTCGTCCCTGGACCTCTCTTTATAACTCTTTGTTTAATTGGTGCTTTAAAATCTTCTCTAGTAATATTAAATACGCAGTGGTGTAGGCACCCTCATGTCTCACAACAATTAGAAAGATAGAACTATTGCGAGGTTGCATAGCTTTTGCTGTTGGCTAGGGTGAATATTTGCATCTCTTCTCAAAACGGAATTTCTTCATACCCTGAATACTCCCTTGGAAAGTTAGATTAAATACTGCTGTTTCAGAGTTACATAAATGCATGAGTTGGTGGGTTCTCAGAGTTATCCATGTTAGTTATCCATGAAATACAGTCTATCTGTTGTTTGCTGAGCTGAAATGTTGCTAAATTAGGTATACCTTTTTATTAAACTAATAAGGCAGTAGTTTGTATGAGCTACTACTCTTTGTATAGAATATTGTAGGTTTGTTTGTCTCCTTGATTTGTATGCTTGCTTTTGTAATAAATATTTCAAGAGCAACTAACTCTAAAGTGTTTGCTATGGATGTTTTCTGAAAAATATTCTTGTACAGTATTTCCATAAAAATAACTTCCTTTCTTTGCAGCCAGGCTGAATGGGAGCAGCTGCTGACCAACTGCAGTGCGTTTGTATTCTATGGGATGGAGCGCTTCCTGTCTCATATGTTGCTCAACAGGCTGGTTGCTATGAACATCCCAAGTGAGATAAGCAACTTCCAAAGTATTTTTTTATTAGGACATTTTTTTCCCCCCAGAAATAACAAAAATGTGTTTATTTCATACCTTGTCATTATGAATCCTTGAAGTAAGCAATGAAGCTCTTTTCTCAAGATTGAGTATTTTAATTGAAAAAACTTTGCATTTATTTTATTCTTCTGCACAGCTTTCTCTTTATTCCTCGCAAATGATTTAATTCTTTCTCCTTTTCCAAACAGTAGGATTTTAAATTACAGAAGTTCTCAAAGTTGAGCCATCATCTGTTGAGCTTTCCACTAACTCCTCTCCCTTTCTCTTGAACCAAGTATTTGTTAAGAATGTGTTTTTTACTGCTGAGAACAACCTCAGCAGCACCACTTCACCAAACCCCGTCTGCCCCATGCAGGCAACACAGAACTGTCCTGAATACTGGATTAATACAGAGTGATTTTCCCTGTACTGGGGAACCTTTGTAGAGTCTGAGAAGGTATCTTTTTCTGCCTCCTCACAGCTAATTAATTCTTCTCGTGTTAGAGCATGAGGCTCCGACTCAAGAGGGTATTTTGGGTTCCCAGTAATCCTCTGTGCTCCTGTTCCCTTTGAACATCCTGAAGACACTGAATTCAGAGCCGAGTTGTCAGAGCAGGTCAAGTGTTAGCTGCCTTTTGGACTGTGCTGAGCATGTGAAACTGCGCTCTTCTCCTCACATGATTGCCTCATTCGTGCTGCCTTTGGGGGACTGTTATGGTTGATGATACTCCTTGAACCATGTCCCAGAGAATTGTGGCAGTGATAGATGGCCTGGGGTAAAACTATGACAGGGAATACACCAATAATTAAACAGTATGAATGACTTCATGCCAAAGCATGACAAACATAAAGAAATACATACAGCGTAATAAAATACAAATGTATAGAGAATACTATTTGCAAGTGACTTCTAGTTGTTCTGTGATTTGACAGCAAAAGTTAACTGAGAGCATTTGTAAAAAGCTTATTTAGTTATTACTGTGAGTTATTAAAGTACTGTGATGATCTTCTAGGATGATATAAAATGCATTAAATATGTAGTCTGATAATTGCTAGCAAACATCAGACACTTCATTTTATAAAAAATTATGGAGGTCTTTTGTGGTGGCTGATAACAGCAATTTTGCAAGCTTGGAACCCACACTTCATTATACTTTCTGGTTCTTTGTCCTGAAAGGAATTCCATTGATACTGTCCCTCCCCAGCTTAGTAAGGGAAAAGTCTGTAATGCTTTCTTTGCTTCTAAAATGGTCTATGCTAAAACCTCTTCACTAAAACTATTGCTCTACCCTAGCAGGTGTTTGAACTTAGCAAAGATAACGTAAGGAAAGAAAAAATTAGATAGGTAGATTTTGGGTTGTGTGATGAAGTTAAATTTTGTTTTATTTTGCAATGATACTTACTATGGAATACTTCAGAAAGTGAGTGGTGTGATCTATGGGGTCATTAGTTAATTTTCTTACCAAATGCACAGAGTACAGGTGACAGAGTGCTTGAAAAAGGCAAACCTACTTCTTGTCTTTAAAAAGTGAGGATGAAGGAGAGCTCCAGAACATAATTTCACTGGAAAATACATGAGAATAAGAAATCAAATAATGTAGTCCAGGTCAGTAGTGAACAAGTTGCATTGAACTAATCTCATTTCCTTCCATGGAATGGGAATAAGCCCTATGAATGTGTAGTAGTCTTACTTTTTCACTGTGTGATACTCTTTCAGACTTTACCACGTGAAATTCCCATAGGCAAGGTGGGAGGAAATATCCAGTATTATTGAGCATGCTATTGATTGGGAGCAAAAATATTTGAAAAATATGCTCATGGGATGTAGTTTTCTGTGGCAAGCAGTGTAAGACTGGGTCAGGCTTGGTTCCTGAGGGCTCTAACCTGGATCCAATACATGTTTTTGTTGATCATTCGGATGATGAAATAGAGGATATCTTTGCTGAACCTGGCAATGAGAACAGCCTGAGAAGGAGGTAATTCAGGAACTCCTGAAATGCAGGATTAGAATTCAAATTAAATAACAGGATGTAATTCAGTAAAAGCTACAGGATGGTGTTAAACTTAAGTAGAAATGATCAGCTAATCATAAACAAGTGAGTGCCTAAGAGACAGTTTTACAGAATAGAATCAGGAGGTGGATCAAGTATCTTAAAGGCTATCAAAAGAGAAAGTTAATTAAATGCTCTATCTGCCTATGACTATGAGTAGTAGGTTTAAGCTGCAGCAAACCAGGCACTTGGGAAAGCTTTGTATTTCTGAAAATATTCAAGTTTATTTCACTGGTGGCCTGTAAGGAAAACATCCTTAAGGAATGTTTTGCATGTTCCTTGGTCCTTGTCACGCTAGCCTGTTAAAGGTGGCAGGAAAATAATCCAGATCGGCAACAGCCGCTGGTCTTGAGTTAGTTGATTTTATTCAGCAGTGCAAGATCTTTGTGATAACAACATCCACCATTAACTGGCACGATTGTTATAGGGGATTGGTTTATCAATTGATAAACAGGAATTAGCACAAGTAAATGAAGCTCAGTATACTGCTTGTCCTAATAAAATGTGATAGTGTTTCTTCCCCCTGAGCATACAGGGGCCTCTCAACCTTGCAACAAGTTACTTTAGCCCAGAATGCCAGGTAGAGGGAGGGCAGGGCTACTCACAGTCCGGCCAGAGGAGTTGGTCAGGTGCTGTTCCTGATCCCTGCTCTAAGGACCCTGTCCTTTACACCATAACAAGGAAGAAGATATGACTTTGATATGGTCATCCTTGTAAGGTGATTCTTCCAGTATCAGCAGGCAAGTGCTGTAAGATTATCTGCTGTTCGAACCATCAGCGAGACAAGTTTCAGTTCTTCAGCGAGTATTGCAGTTGTATTGCTTCTTTAGCAAGTTTGGTGTTGTTCGCAAATTTTAGCAAAGCAAGATCACCCCTCTTCACAAGGCTTTCCACCTCCCTACCTTGCTGTTACGAGAAAGTACACAGAAGTTTCCACCTCATGTCGTTGGCCCATCAGCAGCGGTCTTGCAGTTTCAAATGTTAACTCATTGTTCACTCATCATACCTTGAAGAAGGTCATCAGTCATACCTTGAAGAAGGGAGATAAGGTCAATAACTTTTTCATTCTTCCAACACAAAATTCTGTGATTTTAGAATGGAATCATGTGGAATCATATCAATTACTAGCTGTAATTAAATGGTACACGGACCTTGTTATTAATTATACTAAGGTGGCATAGGCAAACCTGCTAGCCACTGTGGGAAAGTATAGCAAATTCATACTAGATAATGTTAAGATGATATTAGAGAGGCACTTTTCCTTAATATTTGACTTTAATATTTGAATTTTGATTGAAAAATATTAATTTTGTATTAGCTGTTTACACTGTACTTTAAGAAAGTTGTTAACTAAAGAAAGGTCTGTTTTATTTTATTATGGTAAACAGTATTGTTAGTGCAAATACACTTACTCAAGCAGATCCTTTTGTTTTTTTCTAGAATGCCATTTGATGATACTTTTAGATCTGATGCAATCAAAGCAAAGTTATCAGCGAGTGATGAACTCTGATATCCACAAAAGGTAGGATGAAAGTTACTCTTGTAAACTCTACAGTAATTATTTTTATTATAAAACAAAGCTAAAAAATTAAGTTACAAATACTTTACTTTCATTTACTTCCACAAACAGAAGTACTCAGAATTGCATCTAAATGTGGAGTCAGACTCTTCTTGTTCCATTCATTACATAGGGGCCGTATGGGATCAAAGGTATGTGGTACAGCAGTAACGGAGAAAATACTCCGATGGAGAAAATACGACACCAAATGTTAGCTGTGACCCTTACCTGCCGATTCTGATCTCAAGAATCTCCAAAGATTCTTGTTAAAGATATAACGATCTTTAAAAATATATAAATATGTTTAAGTATAGTTTTACTGCCCAGATATTAATCATTTGTTATTTAATGTATGGTGAATTTTCAGGCAGCCAAATTATGCTCTTAACACGGAGCAAATCAAAATGCAGGTACTTCTATTCACATCATCATTGGGACAGCCATATTAAGGCAGCCAACTCAAGCTTGTATCTAATCCTCAGCTCTGCAACAATCCTTTTGACTTTTCTGACTATTCATTCCATGAATGAGAAATATAAAAAGACTCTTCCTAAAAATATAGTTAATAAGCATGGACGTTTCTCAACAAGTTCAATGAATGCAACAATGCATGTTACAATGTAACATGTAATTGCATGTTACAGTGTAGCATGTTACAATGTAACATATAAGTACGATATAAAACTTGTGTACATATATAGACAAGTATCTGTTTAAAAAAACCTTGTGTTTTTATTATTATTATCCTCTCTCCCCTCCTGAAAACAGTTACGTCCTAAAACAAGTGAATTTCCCACTCTTTGCTTTTGAAGTATCATTTTAATGGACGTTAGTAGAAAACTTTGGTTACCATCTTCTGCTAACATTACCGTGAAAAGGAGAGATTGACAAAAGCAAGATTCAGCTTCTAAGTTATTGCCGTTTCAGTGCTATAGAGATTCATGTCCAGCATTAAAACAAATTACTTGCTTAAATATTCCGGAGAAGAAATTTGAATCCCACTCTAGAAGTGATTTGGTTTTAAGCATCCAAAATTACTGCCATGCTCATTCTAAATGAAGCATGCCAAAGAGCAAACTTATTCTTAATGCAATGTTTTCTTTATCCCTTCAGGAACTTAAACAAAATCAAACAGTCATTTTCACAATTTGCCCATCATTTTCCCTGAATTGTAGAAGTTATTCTGCAGTATTTTGTAACAGTCTACGTGTTTATTCCTCCACTGCCATCTGTTTAGATGTCCAAAAAAGTACTATGACAGGGTCAGGAGCAATCCACTGGCTAAGTTCCATCATGTGAAGATGTAGTGATGAAGTTACAATAGTTCTTTATATTAAATATAAGGTACTGTGTCAACCATGCAAGAAAAACTCAATCTGGCGTTTTTCTTTGTAGGGCGAAAGTTTTAAAAAAAATTCTTTCCCCATCTATTAAGAAGTATCATTTGCTTAATTTCTTGATATATTTTTAGTCAACTTTTAATTCTATATTTTAATTCTAATAATTTTATTATTCTCTTCCTTTTGATTTTCTTTAGCTGTGCACGTATTGCTTTGGAGAGACCAACAGAGACAGCAATACTTCTAAGCCTTATTGGTGTTCGTGCTATAATAGCCAACCAGTGGTACACGACTCTGCAAGAGAATGCAGAAAGACTAGAAATTTTATCTGAGAGTATGTATTCTTCATTGTTTGTGTATGAATTTATTCACGCCTTTGTACATAGGTGCTCATATGCTGTGTGTATCTACTCTCTTTCTGTGATGATTTTTTTTTTTTTTCCAAAACTTGTCTGTGAAGTCCTAGTCTCCTTGGGCTAGTCTTCTAGGTCTAGTCCACTTAGTCTCCGTAAAAGGTGAAGAGTGTACAGGAATGACCATGTGTTGTTGATAGCTTGATCTTTCAAACAGAAAAATAACCTGTTAGGAACTGAAACGAGTTTAGTGGAGGAAGCGTTTATGGTCCTGTAGTAGGACTAAGATTTTGATGTGGAAGAGTAGCTGCAGAAGGAAAAACAAACCAACCAAAAAAGCCCAAAGATAACTGCCACCCTCAGAGATACGAAGTAAAAATTCTAGAAGTAAATTTCTTTAAGTTTTCTTCATTTCTAATTTCTTTTAAGTAATTTCTTTAAACAATTTATTTGAAAAAATATTTTCCCCAAAATTTTTCATTAATAACTCATAAAATATTTCTTTCCAGATTTGTTGAGAATTGGGAAGACAACTGGGCAGACAGTCAATATCCTTCAAAAGAGGAAGATCCACAGTAACTCAGTTAAAAGTAAGAAGTGAAAAACTTTATACAAAAGCCTAGCATTGTCTTTTAACAGAATTAAAACCTAGTATTTAATCAGTAAATCCATAATTTTAGGTATTGCTATTTTTTGTTTCGTGTAAAAGCAGGAGCGAGCTGTGGACTGAATTATCACTGTATACCTTGAATTAAATAATGATCTGATAAAGCTTTTCTGTTTAAAGTAAAATGCAAAAATAGCAAACTGTACAGACTAGAAGATAATCAGTTTGAAATCTCAACTCATTTGCATCTGCACCCTACATAAATAAATAAATGAAAGACCTTGATATGTCCTTACTACCTTCTCACCAATTTGTATTAAAATGTACAAGGATATCTTAGTCCTGTTTTTTCTCTTAAGTATCTGTTATAATTGGTTGATTCTATTGAAGACCTATGTGTAGTCTGCAGGTATATTTGAAATCTTTCAAATGAGACAACTTTTTGTGACACTTCTTATAAGAATTAAAAGAATAAAGAATCCTTGTAAGGATCAAAAGTGGGAAGACCATTGATAATATAGTTGGAGTAAGAATATTTTAAGTATGTAAAATTTCTTTCTGGAAGTTGATCACAGCTGACAAAACAGTTAAAATGTTTACTCCACTGGACTATTACAAAGTGAAGTAATGTGAAAAGTTAGGCCAACAGCACAACATGCACAATGTAAATTTATTTTTGTGGTGCATAGTGGATTAGTCCTATAGGTATACAATGCAAAAAGATAAGTTAAACCTGCAGTCCTTAGGCAGCCTGCACTGCCTGGCATCTTGTGGGAGCGGACATAAGCATTTTTGTCTTATATTGGCTATTACAAATAAAAGATGTTTACCTTATAAAATCATAAAAATCCTTTTTGTGGTATTGGATTTAGCTCTTAAGGGTAAATAAAATAAATTCTAGTGATTATAAATTACACTGTCGTATAATTAAAGAGGGGAACAGGTCAGATTGTAAGTATTGCTTGATTCTTTCTATTTTTTTTCAAAAAATCTTTCTTGGATATAGCAGCATTTATTTATATTTTAGAGAGGAAGGTTATTAAGCAGAGAAGTGTTAAAATACTGCACTTCGAAGCAGTCTCATACTCAGACATATTTGAAAATAACAATATTTCAAAATTATTTTTCCTAGTGGAAGAGGATTCTCACAATTCTCCTACAGAGAAAGCAGAAGAGCAGAACATTCCTACTCCTCCAGATTTTACTGCAATTCATCCATCAGTTTTTAATTGTGTGTTATATGGTTTACCCAATGTAGTTATTACATAACTTATACCAGACTTCTCATAATAGGAACACTACAACAGGGTACATGGTGCATGCCTTGCACTGAAGGTATCTCAATACCTTTCTGTAAAGCCTAAGAGATCAGCTTAAGAAAATGTATGTTTTGCTGATTGATTGATTTCTGTTTTAGATATAAGCAGTTTCATATTAAAATAGTTGCATTAAATATCAAAGTTGCCTTTTCAATATTTCATATTTCAATTAGTTACTATTCTGTGCTTTTCTGAACTCAGTGAAACCTTTAAAAGAATAATTTAGATATCTATTTACCTTGACTCCAGTATTGCCTTTTTGGACAAATGTGAGCTACTACAAAAGATTTTTGAGTTTAAATATCTTAAATTAGACACAAAATTCCAGTAAAAAAAGGCAGAAATACTTTCCTGGTGAGAAACACAGTTCTTAAAGGAGGTTAAGCGAGTATTTTTGGACATAACTGTATTTGTAATGATAACAGTTGAAATAAAATAATTCAGCATTTACTGAAAATACAAAACTTTGATCATCATTACAAGTAAAAAAAATATTAAAAGTCTTTTTTTCCCCACTAAGACAGTAACCTCTGTTTTCTCTGATCATTTTTTTTGTACCTCATAGAGCATTAAAATGATACTAAAAAGATACTATTCTTGGCTAGTTGCTGTGATGCAGTTAATTAGAACCTGATAGAGTTAGGGAGCTATACAGAACATAAAATCATGACATGCAAAATACTTTTTTCATGCATATAATATAATCTAAATTTGTGCTTCCTTCCTACTTGTGCTCAGTGTTTAATTAGATAATCTTGCACGAACTGCAGGTTCTCTGTCAAATTGTGTTCCGTAACATACACAT
Source organism: Tinamus guttatus (assembly GCF_000705375.1). The sequence goes on from NW_010586501.1 coordinate 26,746, forward strand.
GTTTATTTCACCTTTAGCTACTTTTCTTCTTCTTTCTTTTTTTTTTTAAATACGGAACATATAGTGTATGTTTTATGTGGCTTATATCTGGGCATTTGGTAACAATACAGATTAAATAAAGCAGAGGCAGTGGGCTATACTTCGTCTGTCTAGTCTGAAAATTCAGGATTCAGTGTAAGTTGTTTTCATATCTCACACTGCCTCACAGACTCACAGAATGGTTGAGGTTGGCAGGGAGCTCTAGGGATCACCCAGTCCAAGCCCTGCTGCAGCAGGGACACCCAGAGCACGGGGCACCCGGGCGCATTCAGGCGAAGGATGAGTGTCCTCTCCAATGAAGGAGACTCCACAGCCTCTCTGGGCAGCCTGTTCTCATGTTTCTCATGTTTCACAAGACAAATGTTATGAATCCCAGTCCCCATTTTTACATTTTACTTATTCATTTGTTCATTTATTTATTTATTTATAGTTCTTTCCAGATGCTGTTTCATTGCATTTGCGAGCGCTCACCTACCTAGTTAAATTCTCATGCCCAGCATTTGGGAACCTGAATTATTTTTGAGTTTGAAGTAGCGGTTTTTCTTAGTGAAGTATATGCCCATACCTGGTGTCCAGTATTACAACTGTCCACTATTTGTTTATTACTACTTTTTCTCCATTATTACCTATTACTCTCCATTGTATTACCTATTCTCCATTATTATTAGAATAATTCTCCATATCATTCTCAACACATCCTTCGTTACAAAATCTATTTCCCTGATGTTAATGGTACTTTTGACCTTCAGTGCTGTCTTTCTAATGCTTTCTCTTTTTTTTCTGTAATAGAAAAGACTTTAGAAAAAAAGTGCTGCGTTCAGTAAGAATCATGAAACCTTATCTGCTTTGCTACGTGGGTTTTGATGAACTTATATTAACTTCTACATTCTTGAAATATCAAACTTCATACTAAATAAAGTCCAGAAAAGTTTCAGCACTTCAGAAATGACAGTAGTGTTGTAGGAAAATAATTCAGGATAAAAGCTTTAAGATTGCAAAGGTTAGAAAAAATTCTCCTATCTAGGTACAGTGGGCTCATTCAATAGTTAACTACTGTGCTTTTATTTATGAAAGTGATGGAAATAACTCAATATTCCAAAGTGTTTTTCTCAAAAAATGTTCCCATTTATGTTTGGTACTTTGGCCCAAACTACATTGCAGCAAGCTATGTCAGAAAGATGAATGAATATGACCAAAAATTTCTTTATGGTCTGACAGTACCACTTTATCAGAAAGCACTGATAAAGAATGATGGCCGTATCCAGGCGACTTCAGATCTGTAAGTTTTGCTTGGTGGGAGTAAGATACTCGAAACATGAATCAGAGGCACTGTAAGGAAACATCTACAAATGAACAACAAATGCAGCTTAAGCATAGTAAAAGTAGATGGCATACATAATATGCATAATATGTGATTGACATTTCTGAAAAAAAAAATGATTGTTTTAGTGCCATGGAGTGTAGTCATAGCCAAATTTCATGGACTATTGGGAGAATACTTCCTATATCACTGTGCTAAGTATCACTCAGTAAAATCCTCAGTGGTGTCAGGACTATATGCATAGAAAATAAACTGTTTAGACTTTAGATAATAGTGGATATTTATGCAGTGACATAAGATACCATTGCCTCAGGAATTAGTATGGGAAATAATTTCTTCTTTTCTTACCTGTCTGTACCAATATGCAGTGACATGATAAAAGTTTCCAGTAGTACAGAAAGTGGAGTCACTGCAGGAAAAGATTATAGAAATTGGAATGATTGTAAGAGAAAAATGGCCATAGACAAATTATTTTTTTTATATTTCTTCATAAATTGACAAAGGGAATTTAGCAGAGGAGGAGGAGAGACTGTATCCTGCATAGAGGAAGGATTCAACTGCTCAGCCAGTGAAATTTTAGTCTGGAATGCTTCCCTGTTAAAGATGGTAATTATGACTGGAAGTAAGTAAATAGATTGAAAAGGAGTGTTAGAAAAAAAATCTGTTTCAGATCCTGATTTGAATAAGCGCTTAAAAGCTTCATGTTTTCTGACATTCTTCGGATTATGCTTTAAAGTTTAAGCAGAAGAATTCTGTGAGAACAAAAGGAATTTTAGTTAGGAACAAAAAGAACCCACTTGCACTCAATTTTAAATGTACTGTAATAGGCCTAAAGAGTCTCAGCATTTTAAGGAGCTAGTAAGTCCTCAGCTTATTCCTTTACCACACACAGCAATGTTTCCTGAAGTCCAGGAGCATTTGCAGAGTTGTAATCGCATCTTCACTTGTGAATCTGCAGGTGAGTCTAAGGTTAGGGGAGAAAGAATGAAAGAGAGGAATAGGCTTTCTGCTGTCTTCTGTGACCATTGAATGAAATCTCTGTCAGCTTTCAAACAGCCTGTGCAAAGGTGTAGGCAAGCATGATCTCCGTTTGAGCCAAGGATCTGGATAAAAAAATAATAATTATAATCTGTGAGATGCTGTCATTGACAAACTGAAACAGCATAGGAATGGCAAGTTTCCTCCCCACACAGCAGGCAACATGTAGGGACAAAGAAAGGCAAAGTAATGTTTTAATGTGCAGCCTGGAAGGGGTAGAAAAAGATTATTTTTGTAGTATGAGACACCTACCCTGCCACCCCCCTGCAAAGAGGCTCCTTGGCTTTAAGTGGTTTGGAGAACTAAACTATAGTGTAGTCATATGAAGTGACTTACTAAGGGGTTTCATATTTTACTATTGAATATTAAACTAATGAACCCAAATTTCCAACTTAAATGTAGACTATTGATTTCACATACGATTTTGTGTAGAAAGAAAATTTCCTAATATATGTATGTATATTCCATGTATGGAAATAGCCCTGATGAAATGCCCATGTAATTAAGGTAACCAATCACTGAGAACACATAAATACTGGAACATGACTGGTTATGCTGTTAACCTTGTGTTATAAATAATTTTTTTATAAAAATACTTTTCTGTTTTTTGAAGCCTTATTCTTTGGAGCTCAAAAGAATGCACTCCAATTATTTGACTGTGAGTTTTATTTTTTAAAATACCATATATTGTTCATTGCCTGAAAGGAAAAAAAAATTCCCCTAACTAATGACCAAGGAATAAATTGTAGCAGAAACGGCTTAGGACATATGAGCTTTCTACTAGAAAGGCATTGGCACAAGCCCAAACAACAAGAATAAAAGCTTCTGAAAATATTTCATCTGCATGGCACCACATCTTTCTCCTATGCTGTATCCATTCATACAAGAAATATTAAACAGTTAGTGCTATTCCATGTATCAACAGCTTTAAAATAACTTTCTGAATTATGTCCCACCAACATAACAAATCATGTTATCAATTAGCTTTTATAACAGAAATGACATTTCATAATATATTTGAGCATGAAAAAAATTGGTCAGCTAAAATTTATGTAATCTAAAAAATGTGAGAAAAAAAAAACATGTTTAATTTATTGATAATATTGCAGGACAAGAATATAATTTGAGTAGTCAGTAGCTGTCCAAGAAAAGTGACAAAAGCGTGTGGTTGTAAATGTTCTGCAGGGAAGGGCTGCAATGAGGTTGCTAGAAAATGATAAAAAAAAAAAGAGGAGCTCTGTCATCAGTCCCTCATGTGACTGCTCTGAAATTAAGCTGCCAAAAGCAGTGAATCAGATGTTCCTCTCACACTTGCTGCTTTTCTGGGCGAGCGTGGCTGACGCTCTCCGTAGGTCCAGTCCCCACGTCTCAATGGGAGGGGCAGAGCAGCTGAAGGCTAGGATAGACTTGGTGTGAGGTTTCTGTAAAGATACGTTCCGTGATTTGTGAAGCCCATTCGTCTGCGTGTGAACGCTAATTCATTGACTTTGTGACCCTTACTTTGCTCTGTCTGACCTAGAGCTGTCTGGAGCAGGGTGTTGGGGCAGAGCCAGCCACCCTCCCTAAACACAAACCTCGCGGAGGAAAGACTGTCTCAGTGGCTGCACAGCAGCAAGGAAGAGATTATTAACGTACCCTTGGGAATTCATTCATGTCTCCCCCAGAGATGTTGCATGGGGAGGCAGTCACATGTTGTTACTACTACCATCCACTTGTATGGATCTTAAGGATGTGATCAAATTAAAACCAAAGGCATGTTTATGTGCCCTGAAATAAACATCAGTCTATGGAAGACCTTACTCATTGCTCATCAAAAAAGCAGGGCCAGTGTTTCTTTGCAGAACATGGGTGGGCATCATTAGCCTGATAGATGGCATTTTCAAAACAATAGTCACAAAAGTCTTCATTAAAGCAAAAGAGAGGGAAAAAATAGCAACTTGCTGCTAAAACAGAGGGTTGTCTAAGACTTAAATCCAAAGGACTCGTTTTAGATCAGTTGACTGCTTCTTACTACTTTTACTAAAATGCAGTACAAGAAGTTAACGCTATTGCTGCAAAGTAAAACATCCAGGCTGTAATATTGCCTAAAATCTGAATCTCATCATATAGAATAAAAAAAAGAGGCATTAAAATGAACACTGTTGTCACAATAGTGCATCTAGCATGGATATATGGTGTCTTGTTCCACTGTCGAGAGAGCATGCGTGCACTAGGCAGTGTTGAGTTCAAACATGTAGTGGAAGCCAATGACATAAATATTCCATTGAGAAGTAAAGGCCTCCAACTTAGGCAAAGAAAATAGAGGAAATAAAGGTGGAAATCCTCTTTAATGATGATAATTTTTAAGTCTTAATGTTTTGTGTCATCATCCGTAAATGTAATTAAAAAAAAAATTTACATTTGGTTCTGAAAAAATTTATATGTAATGTACCCTCTTCCCAATTAGCTTTTCAGGCATTGCCTATTAATATGGGAAGCATTTAGGAAGACAGTTCTTTATCACTGAATTATTAGTGTGATTTATTTTTTCTATATATCATATAATACTTCTACCTGACACATGGTGGCAGAAGAGGGCAGAAGACCTTCAAGAAGAAACTGAAACTGAGATCATAGCTGAGCTCTAGGAATACATTATTTTGTATAACTGAACATTCTTGTCCTTTTTTTTTTTTTTTTTTTTAATGTTCTCATACGTTACAGTTGCCATTCGAAATTCTTCGGAAAGCTTACAAGTCAACAAAGATGAACAACTCTTCCAGAAATCTCCATTCTGCATTAATTAACTGACAGGTAAAATGTATCATTCCAACTTTTTGATTATTTCTAAGTATGAACATATGTTTAGAATATTCAGTATTTTCACATAACCTTTTCTGTGACTTAATTTTTTAAAGGAAGAAAAGATACCATCACAAAATTAATTTCTTATCAGAATGGGTTGTTCAGATTTCCATTTTATGGGATGACTCGACCCAGAAACAGCTTAAGAGTTGACATAATAGCTTTCCCAGGCTACCAGTAAGAACACTGAAATAATCTGTCAGGATCTTTATTTTCTTTATTATTATTATTATTTTACACAAATGTGTAATTGTGAAGGAGTTTCAAAGCAACTATGTTCCAGAAAGAGAGAGTTGTGGCAAAAATATATATTTTTGTTTGTTTGTTCATTTTTCAGAAGTGCAACTTGTAGCTTTCTTGGACAATTCTAACCTTTATTGAGTTATTGCTTCATTATGAAAATACTCTAATTTTATGGATATTTTATTATCTGTCTGGGTGTCCAATCATATGCATTAATCAAATCACAGTATCCACATTGCTCATCTCTGCCTTCTTTTCATCTTCGACACCAAAATTGTAACACAATGGGTCACTGCTCACAATTTGTTTTCTGACAGAGATGACGTGCTCTTCATTAGCACAAAGAAGGCATTATAGCAGTCATCAGTCGATGAGGGAAAATTGGTCTCTCACTGTAGGCCAGAAGTGTTCATTTTTAGCGCTTTCACCCTTTGTTTTGAATAGTGCTATGGAGGCACATCGGTTCAGGGTGAAGCTGGTAGGAGAGCTGATGATAGAAGCACAGCTAGAGCTGTAATCTCCAACATTCTGGAACAGGAAAGGAATGTGTAAAAAATGTTTGTGGTAAAAAAAATTTAATCTATTCAGAGCAGACATCTTGATCTTCATTCTGGTATTAGTGAGCTTGTCTGCTGAAGTTCTCTGCATTCTTGGAGCAGCCAGAACAGACTGTTTTTCTACTGACACAAAAGGTAGTTATTAATTACCTGTCAATGCATTGTCAGAGAATTAACTAAGAGATTCTGCTAGAAGAAAAGTGAAGTGTTTCCAAAAATATTTGCAGTCTTCAGATTTTTCTGGACTTGTTTCTCTTGAAGTAGCTTAAGTGAACATGAACTATGCTACAAATGAAGTTATACAGATGACTGTCTGTAATTATTTGGTTAACCCTAACAGTGATGAATTTGGTTAATCCTAACAGTAGCAGACAAATTGCAGATACAACAGACAGGATACTGACATAGTATTTGACAACATAAAGATTATTCCAGTTATGTTCACTAACTGAGAACCACGTTGTCATGAAGAACTGACACTAACAATTTAGGTTGTAAGAAATAGCTAAACATTCATGCATAGACCCCTTCCAGCCTGCAAGGCTTTCATAGAGGATGGGTGAGCTCCGGTGGGGTTCGTTCATCCCAGGACTGTGGGCACTGAGGTGGTGGGCTCCTGAAGCTGGTTAGGTCACTAGAGGCCTTGCCTGTCTTTATTCATCTGATCCTCAATGGGGACTTGTCTTTATGATGATTAGCCTTAATCGCATGAAGTAGCATCACTTGTAAATCCATCTCTGCTCAGATGCATGGTCTCTCCTGTGCTGCTGCTCCAGAGTAGGCGCCTGCTCAAATGGATGTGGATAAAAATTTGATGGGACAGAGTGGGAACAGATTTCTTCAGCTGAGCAACATCTGCTGTTTGCCCTGAAATGACACTGACTTTATTCCACCTGAAAATACCTATTTAGCATTTTTTGGTTGTTAGTATTACAAGTACTGACAGTAGAAACATAAATGGTATGCCTATTGAAATAAATTCGCAGCAGAGTCCTACAAGCCTCTCTGCTTCTTCATCAGTATGATTCAAGGGACATGGCCTACATCTATACTCAATCAAACAGGGCTGTGTTGGCCAGTATAATCTAATTGTTTGACATTTTTACAGCAATCCATTGAGACTAAAGAGAGATGACTACATTAATATCTTGATGCAGCTGGATAATAACCAAGCTAAAGTGATGTGCCAAATTACTGAAAAGCTCTTAAATTCTCTTACAGCTTTTAGCTCTTTGGGACAAAGAAAAGGAAGGAGGCTTCAATGTAAGAGTAATAGAGGCAAAGGATAGGACAAGTTATAATATGAAGTATAAAAATAACATTGTCTAAGAATCATCTCTTCACTAATCATTTAAAAATTGTATTTCTCAATAACTGAGATGAGAATTATTGTCGATTTTCACAGCTTCATTTTCTTGTATCTTTCTCACTGAGGTCAGATTTAAACAGAAAAGGTTTCAGCTGCTAAATATTCCACTCATTAGACTACGAGCACTCTTGTCTGCCTGACCAATCTCCGTGGAGACATTAAGACAGGAATGATGGTGGGGGAGTGTCACAGAAACTCAGCACATCTGTGACTGTTGGGCCTGCACTGGCTGAGACAATCACCCTTGGTCACCCTGCCTCTCTGAAGGATCCCAGCAAACCTCCTGCCTTCCGCAGGCGTGTGTGTGTTAGGAGAAGCTCCATCTGAGTTTGGTCATGACCTTGCAGATAATAGCAAGCTGGAGGGGAAAAAGGAGGTCTGGCTTTTTGGGGATATTTTGGTCAGGAGACAAAGAAAAAGCAGGACCATAAAGCTGGAAACACAGAAGAACACTTTCCTCGAACTGATCACTAGTTGTCCTTTTACTTTCAAAGCTGTTGGTAATAAAGACTGAGTGTGGAGAGTATAGTGGACAAGGTCTAGTTACTTGTAACATGATCAAATGCATTTTTAGCCAAACCTCATGTAAATGTACTTGCAAGAACAACCTGATTATTGTAAGGTTCAAATGAATGAACTAGAATTTGGATAAACAAATGGATGATAAAGCCCTGTTCCTTGTTAGTGGGAAGATTTGTGATTTTGGTGATCTGTGCTTTTGACATTTTAAATTCTGCTCTTTGAAATATCTCTAGACTCAACACTGCAGAAAATAGCTAGCATAGTCCTCTTTAAACCTCAGCATAGCATGTCAGTGAAAATGCTTTTGACAGAATTATGTGTCTTGAAGTGCTAAGTACCTATTTCACCTCACAAATTAAAAGTTAAATTACTCAGACTTACTCAGATAGTTGATTTTGAAATCTTTTTTGAAAGCCTTGCTATTCTATGCCAAAAAATACCCCAAACTAATTTTTATTTCCCAACATAATGCCTTAAAAACACATTTTTCACAAGAAAATGCTGTCTGTAAATACAGATTAGCTCTTACAGCAACCATATTTTATATATTAATTTCCAGAAAATAAAAGTACTGTTTCCATTGTAAAAGAGTAAAATGATGGATTACTGCTGACTTCTCTAAGCAAAAACACAAAGCAATTATCCCCTGATGCCATGGAAGATTTATAGGAAGGTCAGTTAGTTTGTCTAGACTGCATCATTAAAATGTAATAACAGATCACAAAACAGACAAAGGTTGTAGTGTTAGCATGCTATTTTTGCAAAGCATAGATAATGCTATAATACACTTTCCTAGGACCACTGTTGGTGGCAAGGAAAAAAAAGGAAGGACATGAGATGAGAGGTTGTTTATTAGCCAGCCCCCAAGGGCGAACACATCTACTTGGGCAGAATTCACTTTTGCCAGTCATGAAATATTAAAATCTTTAACCCCATCCATTGGATAGCTTGCTTTTTTGCATAAGGTAAATGATTGTGCAATGTTCTTACCAGGTAATGCCATTAATCAATGGTGTTCCTTCAGTCAAATCTCTTTTAAAAAATTAAAAGAAGCTGCATCCCCCTTTTTAGTTTGTAATTCTGAAATTTTGTTTTTGTGTTAAATTCAAAGATTTAACAATCTGCTGCTAGGAAGTCTGTGGCACAAATATTTAGTTGGACTAATACCGCTGTGTCAAAATATTTACATGCTTTAAAAGGTGCTCTCTGACTGGCAATCAGAAAAAAAAAAGTCCTTCCCCTGAAATGCATCTCTGTCTTTTTTTATGAGGCAATTTTTACACAAAACCTCCCAATGATCCTTTTGATTGCTTGTTTGTTTCAAAGATGGGAACCCCTGATGTAGTGTCCCACTGCAGACAGGGAGGGATAATGCCCAAGGATCAGTGAGCAGTTATGCAAGACTTTTTCTTATGTGCGGAAAGTAAGAAGCAATGCTGTGTTCAAGAAAATGGTTTTGTCAGTAATTATTGGAATGCTCATGTTAATAAATCAAACAAAATCTGGCCCTAATTAGAAAGTACTTATAAGGAGCAGCTATGGACAATGAGAAAAACTGCTGTCCCCATGGATTTTATCAGAGTGATTGATTAGTGGTCTCTCAGTATGGGCCCTGCCTGATGGAAAGAAAACATTTGTGATGCCTCTGTGGTGCTATTAAGACTAATTAATTCCATCTCCAAATTAAATGAAGACTAATTATATGCTAATATTAATTTCTTATTTGTCTAGAAGCACTAATTTCCGTATCAGCCTGTTGCAGCCTACATTTTTATGTTTGTGCTTGCTACACGTCAAACTATTTGCCTAACAGAGTGGCAAGATGATGTAAGACAACCATAAATGTAGCAGCCTGATGCTAGAGGAGCACAGCCCAGGTGCTAGCAGTGGTAGCAGGGCCATGAGCTACATGCAGAGCTTGATGTGGTCTGTTTCTGCATGAGCTCTGGTGAACACAACTTTTGGTGATGAACCTGTGTGTGTCAGGTAGACCCTGCTCTGACATTTTTCAGTATATCTTATCACATGAAGAACTGTTGAAAATAAGCTAGTGATATATCCAGCCTAGTGCCACCACTCCCAACAGTTGGAGCCTTTGCTCCAACTCCAGGATGAGTCCTTGCTTTTTCCTGTTTCTCTCATGTGCTCCTTCACCTCCCAAATATCTCCTCCATTCTTCCGCTTGACAATACAAAGCCCAGCTATCCAGATTGCATTTCCCCCTTGTTTTAGTATGTCTTTTTTTGGTGATACTGATTATATCCTCTATCTTGGTATCCTTCCTGCTTTTCTTACAGGCTTCTTCATAATGAGCTGTCTTCTTCCATGCCCCTTCTGACAGAGCATGCTGCAACTGTGTTTGAGTGGACTGTGACATATGTGATCACTGTTTATTTTCTGTATGTCTGAACACTCCTGCTGCACCTTTAATAACTGAGCAGAATAGCAACAGAACAGTCAGGTGCAAACAGTGAGGAAGTTGATTGACATTCCTATTTGTTTGTGAAATCCCTTAGCTGGGATCTCACAGCACATTAATGTCAGCTGGCAAATGAAGATGACTTGAAACCCCTAAGAATGGATAAGAAGACAGGTGTTTTGGGTTTTCTTTCCACATTTTCTCATTTTGTTCCAACTTTAGCAGTTAAAAATTAGTAATTTGTAATCTAAAAAGACAGAAAATGTTGCAAGTTCTAAACAAACTTTTCAAAAATCTTTTAAGTGAACTAATTAGAATTACATCTGAACTGTTGCCTTTGGGAAAAAGATGTATAGGGAAATTTGCTTTCAGACGGGAAAAAGTCATAGAAGCCTCCTCCTTGGACTATGGAAGCACTTAGGGGCCTGCAGGAGGAATGGCAGCATGGGATTCTAAGCCAGTTTGGAGGGGAAAATCTTGCCCTTTCTTTTTAGCACTTGCTTCTGAGCAGCTAAGAAGCACAGCTTGAGGGCTTGACTTTTTGGTGTGCTACCTCCCACAGGTTTGCTCATTCTGAGGACACCTGCTTTGTTCCTAGTGCTGTATTTTTCGTCATTAAAAAGACAAGGATATGTGTTAAAAATCAGATTGAGCCTGTTCCTCACCCATCATAACATCATGATACATGAATGCATTCTGAGTATATAAAATATACTTATTAAAATTGAATTACTAATGCAGTAAAAAAAAGGTCTTCTCAAATGATCACTTCATGATCACCTCATGATAAGTGACTTTGAGGAGGATATAGCCAGTTATCAGATGGTGAAACTTATTTCAAGTTGTTATTTTCTAAGATTTTCCATGAATTCTTTACATGGGCATTTTTCTTTTATGTTGCTTAAATTTTGATTGCTTTATTTTGAAATGCAATGATGTACTCGATATATCCTCAGATTCTTAGGAGATAAAGTACTTCTGTTGCTTTTAATTAAATACTAACACTTGTGCCAATTTCTCATGATTTAATTCACCTATTATCATTAACATGTGATTAACCTAGGTCAACACAGGCATGAAAGAAAATCTGAGTCATAAATGCATTTTTTGCTTTCAAATCTTACTTCTATTTTAATAGGCTAATGAGCAAAAGCTGTACTTTACTAAAAAATAGTAATTCAACTCCCTATCCTTTCTACCTCACTGTATTTCCAAAACATTTGACTTCAAGAGTATATATGTTTGCATATACATCTATTCACTTATTTGAGTCAGTTCCCACAGGATTAATGGTGAAGAGCAGGAATCTGTGAAAGAAGAATGAGGATCTCAGAATGAATGTCACAGTTTGGGTTTAAGATTGAGCACTTCAAGAGTTCAAGCTCACTGAGGCCAAATTTATACTGTAAAAGGCAATCACCTCCTTAAATATTGAGAGATGCATTAAATAAAGGCTTGCATGATCCCTTGCAGTGAATTCAGGTGTGCAGCTCGTGATCTTGTTTGTAGAGTAACTTGTATCTTCAGATACCATCAATCGCAGGTCAGATCCGGGCACTTGAATCTGAGCAATCCTTCTGCTCAGAAGTATAAAGGATAAAAATTAGATTAAGGCAGTGGGGCTGCTGCACTGGGACCAGGCAAGTTCCCAAGCGCAGCGCCGGGGCACCTCTCACCTTGTCAAATCATACCTTATGTTCAAACCATAACTTAGTAAAATAGAACAAGAATAAAAATCTGATATAAGCAAAACATCTTTATTCTAAGCAAAGAAATTTTAATGCTTTTGAAGTAAAGCCAGGTATGAACAGCAGTGATAGCCCATGGTGGGTAGGATGGTCCAGATGAAAGAGAAGCTCCACACGAAAGCGATGCCGAGGGCCATGTGCTTACCCGCAAGGCACGTGCTGCCTGGTGGGAGGCAGACCACGAAGCTCCGCTCCACGGCCAGGAGAGCAAGCGACCACAGGGCAGCAAGGCCTGCAGCGAAGAAACAGGAGATGCACTGAAAAGCAGGCTATGCTCCACAACAGCAGCCTCTTCTATCAACCAAAGCTGTGAGAGCATGCACAATTCATGTGTACTTACTTTGACATTTCCTTCAGAGCACAAATTTCCCATACTTGCCTTGTTTATCAGTCTACAGTACAGTGACTATGAACACAAGCAGCGACAGGGACATTTGTCTGAGGACAACTTCTGCTTTCACTCATATCTACTCTGAGAAGCTGCAAATTATATGTAGCTTGCAAATTGATAGAGACAGACATGTCCTGAAGATGCTAGCTTTGCAAGAAACGTCACATTCCAAGCTCTAATCTACCAACAGCTTCTCACAACCTCAGATCATAAGTTTATCAGTCAGGTATTACCCAGTTAGTCACCAGAATGCTAAGATAGCCTGATATTTTACCATAGGATGGGTCCTATATGCACACACAAACTGATTAAATATCCTTGCCCCTTGCAGAGATTTCTTCTGTGTCAAAGAGCAACCATGGGGCTCCTTTCCAGGTCAAGGATCAAGCTCAGAAATTTGCTAAGATTCCTCCTAAAATCCTTCTGATACCACAGAAGGACTACGCACCACACACTGCCACGGAGCTCCTGATCTAGACATTAAGGGATGAGCTGTTAGAGGAGTGGGTAGTGCAGTCTTCTGGCACAAGTTCAGAGTTGGAACTTAAATTTCATTTATTTGCCAATGATTGTGTCCTTTTCTTATGATTTTACATAGGATCTTTCTAGGGGGAGATAGTAAGATGTAGTGAATTAATGTTTACAAAGTACTTCCAAGAATAAAAGTTCTACAGAAGCGTTAAACAACATAAGAAGCATGTGGGCAGTCATGAGATGGAGACTGATTTCACCCAGTGAAATTCTGAGAGGAAAAATTTAAACCTTCATCATTTGAGAGATGAGTCCTTGAATGCTCCATGGGCAATGTTTTCAAGTACTTGATATTACAGAATAACCCCAGAAAGGCTGCTGCAATACGTGCTGAGACGAGCTGACCCCTCTTGGGCACTCCATATAGGGATTTCTGTACAGGATCTCTCACCACAGGTTGCTCTTACCCTTGGTACAGGTGGAGATTACCTGTTTTGGGGCGATCTTAACAAGCTCTGTGCAATCAGGAAACAGAGACAGCAGAAGCTGAGATCTTTCATGGTGTGAAGTGTCACTGCTACATCTGTGTCCTCACAGCCGCTGGCCATAGAATCATAGAATCATAGAATGCTTAGGGTTGGAAGGGACCTCTAGAGATCATCCAGTCCAACCCCCCTGCACACGCAGGGTCACCTAGAGCACGTGGCACAGGACTGCGTCCAAGCGGGTTTGAAGATCTCCAGAGAAGGAGACTCCACAACCTCTCTGGGCAGCCTGTTCCAGTGCTCTGTCACCCTCACTGTTAAACAATTTTTCCTTAAGTTCCTGTGGAACTTGTGGTGCTTCAGTTTGTGCCCATTACCTCTAGTTCTGTCGGTGGCCACCAGTGAAAAGAGGCCGGCCCATCCTCCTCACAGCCTCCCTTGAGGTACTTCTAGACACTGCTCAGGTCCCCTCTCAGCCTTCTCTTCTCCAGTTGAACAGGCCCAGCTCTCTCAGCTTCTCCTCATATGGCAGATGTTCCAGGCCCCTGATCATCCTTGTAGCCCTATTTTTTTTTTCCTGGCGGCACAGGGGAGAGGATGCCTGAAGAAAATCCTGAAGAAAACTTCTCCTTAAGGCACAGGAAAAAAAAAGGTAGCATGCAGCCACAAGCAAAAGCAAGCTTACCAAAGAAGGTGACGGCGAATCCCTCCAGCACACAAGTCCAGTGTCCCATGTAAAAATAACCTCTCAGGTTGGCCAAGAAGCTGATAGTGCCACCAGTCAAGGAGACCAGAAAGTCAGCCACGGACAAGTTGACGATCATGTAGTTGATGGGTTGTCTCAGCTGCTTGAACCTGGAAGTCACCAGGATGACGGCCAGGTTCTCAACCAGTGACAGCGCAGTCACCACCAGCATCACAGCGGCCAGCAGCCTGAAGTGCCAGGGCTGGACAGAGGCCAGTGGCTGGTGGAAAAGGTCTCAGCCTGCTGCAGTGGAGGGATTGGGCAGCCCTGAGTTGTTTGCATCCATTTTCTCTCTCACTATAGCAAATGTCTTGTAATATTGGTGTTCGTAACTTATGAACACTGCTCAAGATTAGAAGCACTTTCTGCTGTTTGTTGCTTCCAACCGTTGCGCGAGCAGAGTCTCCTCCCTCCTACTCCCAGGGGCAGCCCTGGAGAGGAGCTGCTTGGAGGGAGGCTCCGGGGAGATGCAGCCCCCCACCTGCCCCGTTCTCCTCCACAGCCACGCGCGCGGGAGCTGCAGCTCCTTCCCGCCCGGCGGCAGCGCAGACGTCCCATCCTGCCTGTGCCCATCCGTGTGCATCCTGGCGCTTCTGAGGATTAACCTGGAGCACCACAGAGTGGGGGAATGCGCAGCACAGCCCTCCCGTCTGAGCTGTGCCGGGCCCGGCATGGATGCTGCAGGGCAGAGCAGCTCAGAGAGTTTTAGGTGAAGAAAGGCAAGCTGAGCTGTATAGCCAGTGCTCACAGGTGCACCACCACATCTTAGAGACACATTTGCAAGGGCAGGGCAAGAAACAAGTTGTCACAGCAGATAGCATGTTGGCAAGGAAGGTAATAGTGAATCATGTATTTCCGAGAAAACTGTGAGCGGCTGCATCTGAGCATCAGCATTCCTGAGCAGCTGCGGTTCCTTATTCCCACTCACCGAGCACGGGCACTGTGGTCCTGCTGCTCCAATGAGAGGACAGCACCGGGCCAAAACCACAAAAGAAAACGAGCTCCTGACCCGAAAGACTGAGTCTGGACACAGACCACATGCGATGCACAAGTAGACAGGGATGAGCAAGAGTGAACAGAGGCACCACTTGCCTTGCATCCCCTTGGATTTGCACTTGCTCTGGTCCACTCAGGACCCTTAGCACAGGTTAGAGTCCTTTTGCATGCCCAACGGCATTAAAAGGGTTTCAAAAAGAAAGCCACAAGCACTGCAAATAAAAGGCTGATGTTATCACAGCCACCTAGAAGGCCAGCAGGTCTCCGTGAGGTATGAGTCCCCATCACTCTGCTGCCTGTAGAGGACAGCAGAGGAGCCACAGTATGTGTTTAAAATCAAGTGTGAAAACTGTGTCATTTGAAAAACACACAACAAGAGCTCCGGTTTCCTCACGTGCTGCCATTCCCAGCCCAAGGGGCGCAGGACCCCTGGCACTGCGTTGTACGGCTGTCAGCACACAGCAGAGGAGGTGCCATCCACATTCCTGTGCAGTGCAAATATACCGACTGTACACCAACATCTCGTTATTTTGTTGTTGTATTGTGCTTTCTTTTTGTTCAGCGTGTTTGTATGAGCAATGGTTTTTGGTTGCAGCCTAAATGCCTTCTCTTTGTCTGCATTTTGTGGTTCCACTATGTTTAAAACCCTTTAACGTTCTCATAGCCTCGATCACCTGCTTGCTTTTCTTGTTTTACTTCCCTAGTTTTATGGTTGAAAGCAATTCTCTGTGACTTTACCCTTATTGCGATTCATAGCATTTAATGTTCTTTGCAGCAGAGGGCTGCTTGTCTCCGCATCTGCTACTGTTCCTGCACTGCCAGCTATCTTTTGGTCCAAACAATATATTATTTCACAATTTTGTTGTGAGACTGTTTTTTTGAAATCATTGTGCATTCAATTTAGCAAGACAGAATATTGCCTTCTGAACACAGAGACCAGGAGCAGCATGGCTCTGCAGCCTCCATATAAAGCCATAGCTTCTCTCCAGTGTTAGGATCCAAGATCTTCATCTCCTTCTATGAAGACCTAGGTTGCCCCTTTCCTACCATGGTAGCCATCCCCTATGCCACCAGAGCACTTCCTCCTTCTGGGCTTTCATTGATAAATGTCGCATGTGCAAAGCAAGAAGACCCTGCCGAAAATCTGTCTCTCCTCGTGCACTAACTCGTTCCTGCATTGGCACAGCTGGCACTGGAGCAGCACTCGCCCTTTGCGCCAGGATTGAGGTGACTGATCCTGATCCCCTGGAATGGGACTTATTCCTATATCTTGATCATTTTATTCTTTGAAATTACTAACCTGTGCACTGTATCACATTAAAACTCAATCTGATTTTTCCAGAGGCTTAGTCAATGACAATTCATTTTCCTGCCTTCCCTCTAGCTTATAATTGCCTATAATTGGAGTTTTCTCATAGCATAGCATCTTTTACATACTCGTTTATCCACCTGAACTAGATTTTGGCTAATAAGTCTTATTTTTTTGCAGTTGCACTGGAACAGAAAGAGAATTTATTAGCAGAAATATACGAGAAGATATTCTGAGACATGATTTTAATAGAAAACTCCCAAGCAGCCTGAGTGCCACCACGGGCACATTACATGAGTGGACACACACCAGTGGGCTGGTGCCACTGACCTGATCCAGAACCAGGGCAGTGACAGGGCGCCTGGCTGGGATGTGGCAGCCAACAGCCACGTCCTGCATTGAGGAGGGGCACATGTGTGCGCTGAGACAGGGGCACGCTGGTTGCATGTGGCAGTCTTCCACATTGTAATATTCTCAGAATAAATTAGGAGACTAACGTATTTAAAGACAACAATATTTTCTTCATGGATGAGGAGCATTTAAAATAGATTTTATTTCTAAACTCATGATTTTTTTTGCCTTCCCCCTTATTAACAGACATCCGGTTTATCATTATAATCACCTCTTCTACTAAAGTTGTCCTTTTCTACATGTTTGTTTTGAGGGAGGGAAAAACAAAAGGAAAATTTTCACAATTTTCACTTTTTTTGTTGTTTGAGAAGGTCCCTCAGAGCCACCCTTTTCCTCTCCTCTTTCAGCAACCGCTTCTCAGTCCTTTAATGCCTGCTCTTCAGGGAAGGGTTGTATTTGTCAGCACTTTGCTTCTTCCAAATTGGAGTTCATTACTATACCATCAACCGTGAAATGCTATACTGTATTATTTTAGTATTAGTAATGCCAGTCTTTCATCTTTACAGAAGACTAAAGCAGAACGTTGAAGAGATAAGGGAGAATCTCCCCCCACCAAAAAAAAACACTGAAACTTGGATGAGGTGAAGCAGCAGTACAAGACAAAGGATTGCTGTCATCATTCATTTGGCAAATTGGATGTCAAATATGCAAAAATTAGTGCCATAAGGAAAAATGAGGCGCTGATCATTTGGCATACTAGGGGATAAAAAGAGCACATGAGGATGTGTCCAAGTAAAGTCAAGACTTCTAGTTTACATATGGAAAACACATGAAAAAAAGGCCATATTCTATGTCAATAACAATATCATGAGACAAGTGTCTGCTGATTTCATATATGGGAAAACAGTCTAGGAATAAGTTTCATTAACATTTATTTTGTTCAATAAATACTTGCTGTGGTACATGGAGGTTGCTTCCAAAAGACAAGTCTTGGATCTCATTCCTATCACAGAAGCTATCACTACATCAAATATTGGTTCAAGAATGGCTGAGGTTTTACTTTTAGTGAGCATGGAAGCACCTCTGGCTAGGGTCTTGCTATTATAGAGACCCAAAACTGGACTTTCTGTCTTGGTTTTGTGGTCATCATCTCTCCACATTTTCCCTCATGACATTTACCAGTGAATGCATCCCTGTCTCATATGTAATCCCTGTATTTATTGTCATAAGGGATACCATAATATGACTTCCATCAACACTGAGGCAAGTTTTTCAAAAAACAAAGCCAAAATAACAAAGGACCGACTGAAGATACCATTCTGATATGATTTATACAGCTGAAATTTTGCTTTACCGGTTACTATTTTTTAAAGGAATCCTATAACAAAAATGTGTATGTTTGTATTTTCGTGCTGTTATGCTTTATTTGTTAATAACAAAAACATAATTTATGACTATTGCAATGTGTATCAGCCTGTGCACTTGCTATCCCCAACCTTAGATATCTCACATGTGCAGTTATCATCTGACCTCATTTCCCCAGACCATGATAACTAGTCTCAATACATGATAACTATTCTTGATACAGATATATAAATTATTGTCCATAATATAAGGATCAGGTCATAACTTTTAAAGGTAGAGTTCTGTTTGCATATGAAACTTTCTAACTTACTTAATTACTCTTGTTCATTTTTCTTTACTACAGAATAATCCCAAATATGAGTCACTCTGGTGTAGTTTTAAAACTACTCCATCTGACATGATTTTTTTATTTTCCATCAGTACATCCAAGAAATCCTATTATGGAAAATAAGCTAAACTCTTTCACTTCTGGCCTCAAATGTAGGAGAAAGAGGAACACTCCCTTGCCAAGTTAACTAGGATACAGATATATTTTTTTTTTCAGGTGGATCAGTCTATGTGTTTTTTGTTCATAAAAGAATAAGTCATCCCTAGAAGTGATCCAGCTTGTATTCCTGGGTCACTAAAACAATAAATTAAAAATTAATCAAAATGCAATGATTGCCAATGTTATGAGGTTATGTTAGCAAATTAACGCTGTTCCTTAGAGAATGCAACTAATTGTTCATTTAAGAGCAAGTCACCCAAGAGCTCAGGAAGGTATAGCTGCTACGCTTGAGTCCTAAAGAAAAAATTAAAATGAATACATGAAATCAAAACAGAAATTTATATCATGAATCATGTATGTGCTTCAAAAACCCATTCTGTGCCTGTTTTCCTCACAGCAGAGGCATGGAAACCCTCAGCATGAGTTCCGCATCCTCTCCAAGCTTCTGCGGTGGGACCAGGCTGGTCTCCTGCCCGGGCCCTGGGGACCCCATGCCTGGTGTAGCGCAGGAGCAGCCACTGCAGCAGCCAGGGCTGGGACGGCCGCTCAAGGGCTGCTCTGCAAGGAGCCCACGTGCCCCAGCAGGGACGTGTCCAGGCAGCACCTGTCCTTCCCCGTGGCTGGGATGGGGAACAGTGGGAACCCAAAAGACCAAAAAAGAGCCAGAGAAAGAAGAAGGGAAAGGGACCGTGGTGCGGACAGTGGTGGGAGGCTGGGGGACGATGTGGTGTGCTGCACAGCCAGGCACCCCGATGACCCCACGCCAGCCACTAAGATCAGCATCGATTTAACATGGTCGTCTCCTTGCAGTGAGCACAGGAAACACCAAGGGAAAGGTGACCTAGTTTCCATGATGCCCATCTGCAGAAACAGCTCTTCTGGTGTGAGCTTCACTCCAATAGCATTTATTCAAGGTCGGTGTTTGGTAGCTATGAGAGGTAGATAATGGGCACTGTCACAAACACTGTGCTCTCGCACTTTTCTTTTAACTGCAGTGATACGGTACCACAGTGCCCTCAGGTGGCACAAACTCATTTCTGTCCTTCCAGAAAAAGGATGGCTCCAAACAATAATAGGTGAATATGGAAGAAATGCACATTGCACAGAAAGATAAAGCTTAGCACAAGTGACTGCTTACAACACTCACGAGCATTTTGCTTACTCACAACTCAAAAATTATTCTTGGTTCATCTTTTAAATGTCTATGAAAATATTTAACCAATATCCCAAAGAAAACCAATCTATTAAAGCATTGCTAATGCTGTAAGTACAAAGATTGAGGAAAGGAAAGGAAAGGAAAGGAAAGGAAAGGAAAGGAAAGGAAAGGAAAGGAAAGGAAAGGAAAGGAAAGGAAAGGAAAGGAAAGGGAAGGAAAGGGAAGGAAAGGGAAGGAAAGGGAAGGAAAGGGAAGGAAAGGGAAGGAAAGGGAAGGAAAGGGAAGGAAAGGGAAGGAAAGGGAAGGAAAGGGAAGGAAAGGGAAGGAAAGGGAAGGAAAGGGAAGGAAAGGGAAGGAAAGGGAAGGAAAGGGAAGGAAAGGGAAGGAAAGGGAAGGAAAGGGAAGGAAAGGGAAGGAAAGGGAAGGAAAGGGAAGGAAAGGGAAGGAAAGGGAAGGAAAGGGAAGGAAAGGGAAGGAAAGGGAAGGAAAGGGAAGGAAAGGGAAGGAAAGGGAAGGAAAGGGAAGGGAAGGAAAGGGAAGGAAGGAAGGAAGGAAGGAAGGAAGGAAGGAAGGAAGGAAGAAAGGAAGGAAGGAAGGAAGGAAGAAACTAGAGAAGATAAAATCAGAAAAGAAGAAAGGTAATGGATTCTGCAGAGTTTTTGAAACAAAAGCTACGAGACAAACATGAGAAACAAAACCAGGTAGCGTGTAATTTCTTAAATATATTTGACTGTAATGTGCCTTAATGATGAGAAGTGCATAAATAAGACAGTAGGTAATAAATACAACACATATCCTGAAACTTTCTGAATTCATGATGTCATTTGTACATGAGCCTGTTAAAAATATATTCCTGGTGGTCAATGTTTGGTGATGGATGGCAGCCCCACCCTTACAGAGCTCATCTGGTCTCAAGCAATCAGTTTACTGAAGTAGCAGTAGATCAAGATGCGGTACATTTTTTTGGTTTGAACAACAACAACAAAAAAACTCAACTATGCAGTCATATAAAGTGAATTTAATGTCCCTGCTCTATTTCTTATTCAAGGCAATTCCAATATTGTTTATCTTATCCCTGAATATGTGCATGGCCGATGATGGGAGTAGTATCTCTGAAACTGGTTCCAGCAGGGAATACCATTACAGCAGGCCTTCAGGATGGGCCAGGCATCCTGTGACGGTGGCACTTGTGGCCCCTTGGGGAGGTTTGACTGTCTAGCTTGGAGCTGCACCCGGGTCCTCTCCAAGCCAGCTCAGATATTTCTGCTCCCAAGCTGCTTCCTGATATCCCTTTTGCTCATAGGAGGAATTTTAGTAGCTGCACCACAGCTTTCCAAGGAATGCCCTGGTCAAGTTGTGTTTCCCATGCTCAATATACCATGCAGATGCTGGGCATATTTCACGAGCAGCATCGTACCCATTCACGGCACTTCAGAGCCCGGCAAGGAGCGCTGCCCCCTGAAGAGGGTGGTGTGGAGCAAAGCACAGCAGCGAGGGACTGCAAAGGGAAACTATGGTCAGAAAACCGCTTCCTCCCGTGTCTGTGTATCTGTTGCGGTCCTATTTGCAGGAAACTTGCATCAAGACTACAACCCCCTCCACCAATCTTTCAGGAATCACTAACATTTTTTTTTTTAACCTTGCTTGGACATTCAGGAAGAGTTTTACTAACAAAACCCTTTTCTGTGGCTTAGTGAGGATCAATAGAGCTTACAAGAGGAACTGTTTATTTATTGGCAATTTACTCCCTGATTCTCCAATCCAGCCTATCCAAAGGAAGGCAATCTCCTTACAGCACTAACGACTTGCAGTAAGTATATACCTCTGTTTAACACAAATAAGGGCAAACGATTTCCCAGCCCTAGTTAGACAAAATAGATCTCAAAGAGGTTTATTGCACTTAAAAAGAGTGACTTGTAGCCTGCTTCCTTTAGAAGCTGTTAGGATGGAGATTTTCTGATAACTTCACCTACAAAAGTTGTGTGTTCTAAAATGCAAATTTTATAGCATACACATGGTACTTTCCATCAGTGATTGTATTTGCTGCAGTGGATGGGGACTTCAACATGTTAAATGCAAGTTAGACTTAATAAAAAGTATTTCCCAGAGCTTTGAAATCTTGGTGCTCAAAACCAAAGCAGAAACATGAATTCATGCAGGAATGTTGAAATCTTCCTGCTAATACCTTCAACACTCCAGCCTTCATTGGACACAGAAATAAGTTATCTTGAAGGGATCAGAACAGTCTTAAAAGAAACTAAACTCTGTATATAAATTACAGCCTACAGGCATTCAATAGTCTTTGTTTTTATAACCCTGTAACACGGTGCTCTAACTTAAAGATATAATTAGGTGCATTGTGTTAGAAAGCTCTAAATATAAACGCAGACTACCACAGAGTTGTTAAAAAAAATGATGCTTGAGACCACTTTGCTCCTAATGACAAACTGCAAGTAAAAACACAAGCAGTGTAACCACCATCTCCTGCCTGTGGACATGATGCTGTTGGTTTCTTCTCTCCCTAGCCCTGCAGGACAAATGCATTTTCTTACCCACCCATGGAAAGTTACTTTATTTCTTGAACATTTTTTGCCTGTACAAACAGAGTGACTCAGCAATCACATGAAAGAACAAATATCCTTCCCTCCTCTGCAAACTTTGTTCCCCCTTTAATGGCCAAGTATAATACCCATAAATTTACTGCTTGGTTGACATTTTGCTGTGCTTTCCTCCTCATTGTGGCACACAGGGGCCCTGGCCACAAATGTGTCTTCACTGAGTCTCCATCACGGTTACCCTCCCAGCCGCACAGCTCTCGGTAGGTAACACTGCTCCCGCGACAGCGAGTGAGGGGCTGCTGCACACACAGGGGAGCAGGGAAGGAGCAGTGTGGAGGGAAGGGCTCCCCCAGGCTGCATTACCATTTTTCTTCACATTTCTGTTACATCACTCTCAAGGTCACCCAGTTTCTCTTATTCTGCACTGCTGATGACTTTCAACTCCATGTCATTAGCATATTCCTACTTTTTGTGCCAAGGACCATAATGAGAAGTATTAAATATGGCCAGTCCCAGAACATACATCATTCTGTGACGATGCCTTGACAGGGATCTTCGCATCTAAAATGCCTTCGTCTTCTCTGATGGCTTTACTAGCCCCAAGTGCCCCCTGATTCAAGATATGGGTGATGTTTCACAGGTGAGCTATTATGAAGCAGCATCCTCAGCAGGTTTGCACAACCTCCACCTGGATTTTCCTGCTTCTGTCTAATGCCCTGGTCATTCCAAGCAACAGCATCCTTTCTCACTTTCCTTCTATCCTTGCTCCTACCCCTATCACAAAATCTGTGCAAAGAGCTGGCCTGAAATCCCTCCTGCCCTGATGCCTGTTTTGACACAGGAATTGGCCCTTGTGTTTTGGAATAATGTACAGCATGGTGAGAGACACCTGTCTGCACTATACATCTGTCTTCTCATTAGTTCTTCATGTGGAAGAGACAGCACATTCACTCATACCCCGTAAGCCTCAAAGGCAGATGATTCTTATCTGTGGTTTGTGTTCATGTAAGCACATGTCCTGCACAGATGCTGCAATGTGGATATATAACAACAAAAACAACAACAACAACAACAAAAACACTAGTGTAGTACTTAATATTGGATAATGTAAAATAATGCTACAGAATGTGTGTAGCTGAGTCCCAGTGTCAAAGTGGTGTTACCGATCTCAGCTTTGTCTCGATGTCATCTCGTAAAGAAGGTTACTCATATCAGGGGAAAAGCACTCGTTCATTTTGATAGGTGAAAATGTCCCCACCCTCCCAATGTGGAAACATATCTAAATATAATCATAAAATGCTGCCTGTAGCATCAAGAAGAGCCTCGCAAAAACACGTTATTGATTCACACCCAAAGCTAGGAGGATTTTCTGTTTTCCTGCACCTGTGTCACTGGGGCAGGGACAGTCTGGGGGCACCGGCCCAAGTTTCCCTGCTCCAAGTACTAGGAGAGCCCGGCGGCGTCAACGCGGAGCCCCGAGGAGGCGGCGGGTCCCCGGGCCCCGGAGCGCGGCCGGGCGCAGGGACGGCCCCGACGGCCGCCAGGG
>NW_010586501.1:62470-93065 GCF_000705375.1 Tinamus guttatus
TCCATGTCGCCGAGTGCAACCTGTAATATTTTGGGGGAGAACCTCACTTTTGCTTATGGTATTTCTGCTACATGAGATCAAGTAACATCGATCTTGACATCACTGCTCCTACTGAAAGACTCTTGGTTTCACCATGTTTTTTTTCATTAAACAGCATAATGCATGCATTGTTTGGCTGTATTATAATTGTAATTGTTGCATATCAATCAGCATAATGTTTCCTTTACCTTCCTTTCACAATGATTGAAAAAAGATGACTAAAATGGCAATCATTTAATTAAAAAGGTACTCCACTCCAACACGAGGCCCATTCAGACATACGTCAGTGCAGGAGGCTGGGACAGGAAGCTCCTGAGCACCCTCTAGGCCTTGGGCATCACCAAAAGGACCTCTGCTTTGCTCCCAAAGAGGCAGCAGGTCCAGGCTAGTTATACTTCTTATTTATTTATTATTTTTGGACCAATTACATGGCCCATTTTGTCAAAGAAGGATGCAAAAGTGCTTGAGATGTTATTACAAATTTTCATCTCCAGAGGTGACACACGGTCCACGCTGCAGTTCACAGACCCATCTGCATGCTGCAGAGGTGACTTTCAAAACCAATGGTTCACACTTTGTGTGCTAATGGGCTAGGTCTTCTCATCTAGAACTTTGGCGGAACCTTCAAGATACCATGCAGACAATGTACATTAAAACGTGGGAGGAAGTGCACTGGACTGAAACTCGAGTAGCTACGGAAAAAGTGTTCTCAGCCTTTCAGTGAGTTACATACTGCAAAGCAAACAGTCTAATCATGAGATAAATAACCCTGATGAGAGAGAGAGGGAGAAGGTTACAAACTCCAGAAAAGCAAGTTTCAAGGGTTTCTTTATGTTAAACAGAAAAGGAATGCCATGAAGCTGTAGGATATGATTTTATTTGCAAAGACTATTTGATATAATTCACCCATGTTAAGCGGTATTAGCTATGCAGGGAAACCCAGGCGACACATCAGATGCCCTTTGGGCAGCTCTGGAGAACACAACTCTCACCATCGGGAATGCTGTAAGCACAAGGTAGCTGGATGACATGAGACAATGACGGCTTGGAGCAACAGTGCTCAAATGCTACAGCACATTCAACCTTGCCTGGGAATACTGAGCTCAGAGCAGAAAGGCAGGGTGACCTCCCTGTATCAAACTCTGCTTTCCTGATGCATTCCTGGTCTTCTAGGACCTCCAGGACACCGGTTGCCAGTGCAAGTGGGACAGGTGCTGAGACTGAGCACAGAGGAAAAGCAGCGCAGTGCATGTTGGGCTGCATAACTGGTTCACCCACTTCAGTGTTTCCAAGGAGAACAGAAAGTGGAGAGGAGCAGAGAACTGGAAGGCTCCTGCACTGCATCTCCATCATTTAAGCTTGGCTATAGCATTGCCAAGTTAACCTAACCTGCATGACTCGGATCCCCAGAGGAACCACAGGTGCTGAAAGGGTTGCGAAATATTTATGAAACTGTAAAGGAATGTCCAAATTTGGGCATGTAACTGATGTGCTGAAGTGATGAACCTTCCTGCTACAGACTCCCTTGTCAGCTGGTGGTGAGAGAGGTTTCTGCAGGGGCGATTTGGCCCACCCGGGATCCCAGATATCCCTGGGAAAGGCACAGCTCTCACCACCAAAAGCGGAGGGAAGCTGGACCTTCCCTGCTCAAGGGCCAGCAGGGGTCTGTGAGCTGCCTCATGGGCTCCCAGCCCAACCTGCCTCTGCTGGAGCCAGAACTGCCAGGACGAAGTAGCAGGGGTGCAGGGCTGTGCTTACCTTAAGGATGAGCTCCTTGGCAGAGTGTGACATCAAAATCCTGTCGCACCACGCTGGACATCTGGTGTTCATGTACTGCTTTCCCTGGCTGGAGTCTTCACTGTATGGGTAACTGGGAACAGATCAGAATTGTGACCATTAGCAACCACCCCAATGCCACGAGTTCAAATAGCAACACTAGGTTAAAAACCGAATTAGCAAAAAGCAGTTCTTTTTAAGAACCTATTTCCCTTTATTTTCTCCTTTCTGTCTCATGAAGTCTTCTATCCCTATTTCTTCTCCCTACAACCCCATTTCAAACCAACACGTTAAGACATCTACCTGTTTCAAACTCTCACCTCTCATTTTTGTGTGTGCAAAGGCAACAAATATTTATATAGGGAAATATGAAAATCAGTTCAACATGAACTCAAGTGCACAGCAGGTTACTGGACACGACCATGTCAGAAGATGAAGCAGGAGGCCTAGGTAATGGAGGTTTTTCTAGCGGGCTCCCCGCAGAGCACTGGGATCTCCTCAGCTGGACACCAAACTGCCCTGCACAGATGTCCATGCTGACAGTGAGGAAGACCTGGCAAGAAGACAGGCTTTTCTCCAAGGGAAGTGATGGCTATGGATTTCCTCAGAACTAAGGAATTAGCAAGGTGAGTTGAGGAAAATGAGGTGGCAGAGGCAAAACCAATGATGGTGTGTTTTGTAAAGACATTTGAAATAAAAAGTGATAAAAGGTGATAAAGCACTAGGTTTGTAACTATCGTATGTATATATGTATGTATGTATATATATGTATGTATAAGTGTGCGTGTGTGCTTAAACTAAAGACATCTGCATTTTATTCTGCTCACTGCTGAACGCATTCAGGAACGACTGAGTTTGTTTTCCAGGTACGTACGTTAAAATGAGATTTCTGGGATTGTCACAAAAGAGCTTTCATACCCAAAGAGGAAGTTCTCGACTAGCTCTCTTGGTGTGCTGGTCTGAGGCGAGACGCGTAGCTGCTACCGCACGGCTCTACAAGCGCGCTGCCATTAGGAAGATTAACCATGGCACGGAGCCAAGGGCAGCGTGCACGGCAACAACCAGCGATCTCGCTTCTTTTTCCACCTCATCAAACCTAACAAGACTCATCTTCAAAACATATTATGAGAATTCAATTTGCTGCTTCACTGACATGCAGAAGAACAGCTCATTCCTACCGCCCGTGAGGTATCCCGATGATGCAATATGGCTGCCCGCGACGGCTCTTTGTCTGCAATTTAAGGGTTGACTTTTTCCGGTAACCTCTCACTTTAGTTACTCAAGATCCCCATATGACACAGGCTACTTTTTTATGGCAGAAGCTATTAGGATCAACTACATTTCACATAATCTCTCTTTCACAGCAGCAACCATACTGCTTTTAGAGCATGATGCTCTGTAACTGGAACGATCTGTTACTGCTACATGTTCGAGCATTTAATTCAAGAGGCTATATTCGCCGAAACAGTATTTATCAATTTGCTTTATTGATCTCAATGTTTTCACAGAGCAAGAGCTTCTGCCAATTTTTCAAGGTCTTTAGTGCTGATCGCCCAGTCAAGAAGTTACTGTAGTTTACAAACACCGCTGACAGATCGGATTTCTAATGGCCAAGATAGAGATGAAAATAGATGCTGCAAAAGTTAGCCAGACATAACGATTGGTTGTTAATAATTTAATGTGCTGAGGAGGGTCAAATCCTGCTTTTTGCACCCAGCATTCTTCCCTGGGCGAGGACGCGTGCTGCTCAGAGGGACGCGGGCCCTCCCCATCGCCCCAGTGTTGCCTCTGGCCTGTCCCGCTCCTTGAGAGATGCTGAGGCCCAATGAAAAACATCAACTGTGCAGAGCTGGAGAAGGAGGGAAGATCCCTGCTCCAAGTCTTCCTCCCTAGCAGGGCTGTGGGACCTTTGGAATGACCAGATTGCTCAGACAAACCCTTTTGTGTCCCACCAGGTACAGAATGGCTGAGTTCCTAAAACACTATCATAAATCTCCTATGGTTTACTATATGCCATTTATCTTAGATTTTCGCAAATAGAAGCCGCATCAGAAGCCTCTAGAATAAGACTGAACAAATTTGCACGAAACATATAACTGAATGGATGCTATTTCAGAATAAAACTTTTCAAGCAACACTCATCCCAGCAATGTCTCTATTGCCCTGTTCTGTACTCAAGGAACAGGGGAATTGCAGCAGTGTGACTGTAGTTCCCGTGATTGCCCAAGCTTCTCCCTTGCCTGGGCTGTCCCATAAGGGCTTTCTCCCACGTGGTACCCTGGATCCTATAAATGCAGGACAGAAAGAGCACAGCTGGCAGTTTGGGTCCGTGACCTCCAAGGCTGCAGGAATATCGAAAGGAATAACTTAACGGTAGTGCAGATATGTTGGGAAAAAATAAGCAGGATATAAGGTACAACATCCCTTTGACTTCTTCCAGTACAAGAACCAGCAGGATAGCACATGCTTAAGATGTTCCTCAAGAAACTGGAAAAATATTTCCACTGCTCTCAGTGGGATTAAAAGACTGAGTGTGTTAATACACACTTCTGCTGTTAACTTCTCCTTCAGTGTGGAGTGGCTTCACCATTTAGCTCCTGTTTTCACTCGAGCCCACTTCTTATCTGCTTCTTTGAAAAAAGGCATAAATACAGTTTGATGTAAAGGATAACCGTAACTTAAATTTGTGCACATGCAAAAGGATCCCTAGAGCTATTCTTTTAACACATATCTCCACAATAGCAACAAATACGAGGTTGTCTCATATCAAGTGCATTAAAACAGCTTTGCTTTCCTGATATCTCCAGACCCTTGCTCCAGGCAAGGAAGGAACTCACAGTTCTTAATTCAAAGCTCCATTATTAATATTAGTTAAGAGATTTTCTGGTTGGTTAAAGATCTATTAGCTGTATAAACAACTACAGATTTGCTAAAAATAATTTTATGGAAGCTACATCAAACACTCCAAGAAATCCTATACTGATGCCCCTAGGGGCAAGCATCACTCCACCACAATGGAAGTCCTGAGCATCAGCCAGTGGTGACTCTGGCAGAGAAAAAGGAGAACCAGCAATTTTGGCCCCAAAGCTAGAGAATAAAGAACATCTTTTTTTTTATCTTCTGTAGCATTCAGCCTCAATTACCATCTATCTTGTACAGAAGGCAGTGATCTTAAGAATGAATAATAGGTATTCATATAGTCAAAAAATGAGGCATAATAGATTACAGCCTCTAGGCACAACTAGAATATAAATGATAAATAGATATAATGCTAGCACTTATATATGTGCTATTTTTATTATTTCTATTTTGCATATACTATGTGGAGCACCTTTTCTGCCCTGCTTATAAAACTAGCAAAGTTAAGTTGAAATCTGGGACCATAACCACTCATGTTTGCTGAATACAATATAATATAACATAATATGATAGCAAAGAAAAAGCACATTATTCCCCCTGGGTGCCTGTCAGCACAGAGGGAGACTGTCAGTGGATGTTTGTACTGGTGGACGGTGGACAGACACTTTTGGAGTTAAGAGCTCCCATGCCAAAGGCTGGTACAATTTCACCACAGTTGTTCAGGATTTCTGCTTCTTCCAACAACACTTCTTCTAGCTGCTTTTTCACTTTATTTCACAGTTTCACCATTTTATCTAACCAGAAGGATTACTGCCAAGAGGGTTTTCTGAATAAGACTTCCAATCGGTAGTAATTAGAGAAATGCAATTAATATGATGCTAAATGTCGTCAAAATTTAACTGAACACTTACCTAACTTTAAGGAGCAGGCTTCTGAGTGAACCACAGCTATTACAGTTAACATGGCCAAGAGCTTCTTGGCAGTTGTTTGGGGAAAACAAAGCATTAAGCATGTCGGCAGTGCTACTTCATGGCCCCGTTGACAGGTACTGTCGCACAGGATTGGGCACCTTTGCAGAAATACTCGCTGCAGGGTGAAAAGTCTCCTGACATCATAAACCATCCTGTCAATGGCATCGTAACTCGAAACACGAGCTGACAACACAATGTCTCATATAAACCTCTGTAACTGGCATTTTCAGGCAGGAAAAAGCTCTCCCGATGAACCCTTCTCCTGGGCAGAAGGGATAAGAAGTGCTGCTGAGGTGAGCAGGATACAGTTTCTAACTCTTCCATGTGCAGCAGTCTCGGGGCTTTTGTGCAGCATTTCAAGCTCAGGGCCTACATCAGTTTTGTGCATAGTGAACACAGTAATTGTGGGTTCTGGGGGCACTCTGACAAATGTGTATATTATGGCTTGATTTATACATAGGTGCTTAGGCAAATTTTATCATGTCTTAGGGACTTGAAAATACCTCCTCTTCAAAGACTATTCACCATCCTCATTTATTCCTCTGACCTCTACCACTTTCCTCTATTAGCTGTCCCCACATTTTGTGTTACTGCATCTGATGGGATGGAGTTACAAAGCACTCTGCACTATTTAAACGTTTTGAAAGAAAATGTTGGACGGATCTACGCTTAAGTTCAATATATTTTTAGATTGTCCGAGATGTTTTTGCAACAAGGAAGGATGGGAAGTTGAGGCTGCTTGTTCAAGCTTTGGTGCTTTGAAAGCTGCACGGACACAGGTGTAGGTAAAAGTATGTTGGTATTTTTAACCTGTGAGATCCCAGCTCAGCATTAATGTGACCTGGGACACCAGCATGACCTCAGCAAATGTCATGCGACCAGTCAAAGCAGGACTCCTGAGAAACAGCGTATGCCAGGACGGGCTTTTGTCAGCTTTCAAATCATTAGTTTCTTCCTCAAACTGAACCATCACCTTACCCTGAATCCAAAAGGGAGATTTGGGTCCCGCAGTTCCCCTCCTACCAACGCCCTTCATCTTGCCTTGCTCGCTAGTGGCCTGGGTTAGCAGCAGGAGAGCAGAGGCGCAGTGGACTCTGCGCGCAGAGCGGCATGATACGCATCTCGCTTGACCCAAATCAGGAGGGCAAACAGAGCCCTGCAAACACAGCAGTTAAAGTGCAATGTGTTAAGCAGCTGCGACTTGCAAAGGCGACGCCAACACCATGGTGATGGCACCAAGAGCCAGAGTCAAAGGTGACAGTAAGGAGCGGGTCACCGGGCAGGCCAGCAGCTGGGGCAGGAGGGTAAACAGGGCTCGAGCCGCAGCCCCGCAAACACGAAGCAGGGAGGTCAGCGACACGGTGCTCTCCTCCCGCACCCCCCTCGGGGCCTGCATTGGGCATATTGCTTCTCAGCTTAACAGCCTATCTGCATAATCACCGTGCTGCTCTAGAATGTGCCTGCAGTATGCTTCAGGGTTAACGCTGCCAAATCATCAGGTTACCTCTGTGGACTTTTTTCCAGTAAAAACAGGAAGAAATCCAGAGTTCATTTTTTTTTTCCCATTGAGTAATAACTGCCCCCTTTTTTTCCACGTAAAATGCTCCCAGAAGAACTCCCCTTACAATGGGAGGCATGACACTGCCAGCCCCAGGCGACAGTAAGAACCCGAGCAAGCTCCACCCCATGAAGGGCTGTCTTACTGTTGTCCTTTGAGGGGCGTTCGGCCTGTCCGAGAGCTGGGCTGACATGTGCAGCACAGAAAACGGCTGTTCAGCCTCCTTCCCCACACACTTTTCTGACAAGGATAAGAAACTTATAGGTTTTTAATAATTTCTAATCTACTTGGATGCCCAATCCCCCTTGGGAGACCTGCAAGCACCACCGAGGTGACATTTTAGGACTCGGGAAGCAGATGAGCCACTGCCACATGCCATTCCCTTCAGGGGCATCATTTTACCAATTCTGGTGGCAGATGCCCCAAAACACACAGGCAGTTTGCTGAGAACATTGGCAAGCAGGAACAGCTCAGTAAGATGTAAACCATCACCTTGACTTGTGGCTTCACACAAAAGTGCAACTTTGGAAATACATAGGATGCACCAAAGGGGCTTAGAACAAAAGACAAAGCTGCTCCGAATTGCTGCTGCAGAATGGGAAAAATTAATGAGCGTATTTAACGACGACTTTGCTTCACGCAGGACCCACTAGCACAGTTTAGACCGGAAAAACAGAGATATCCTTGTGCAACCCATTAGAATGAAAGGTCATGGAACAAAATACCAGGACGGCGAATAAACAAAGATTATGGAGTAAGCAGGACTCTGCAGGAGCGGAGGAGCAGGGTGGGAGAAGCCGGAGGAGCAGCAGGGAGCTCCAGGCGAGAGGGAGGTGTCAAGCCGAGATGTTATCAGCCCAGGGTCTGCTCGCGCACAGGGTGTCTACGGCGCAAACACATGTCCACCAGTAAATTACATGACAGCCTAATGCAACAACAAACAAGAACAGGTCACTTTAAGAGAATGATTAATGCGGGAGATTGCTGTGCACGCACACTTATCTGGGAGCAAACCTTGTCGCTGGGCGTGAACCCTTGCTAAAGTCAGCCCCTATCTCTGCTGCGCTGCAGCTACAAGAATAATTAAAATAATTAATGGGGAGCGGCGATAAGGCTAACAATTGCCCACCTGTATATTGAGTGACCACAATGTCGTTGCCTCTCTTCTCACACCTCCCGCCTTGCGTGGCGATTGCTCCTTGCCACAACTGGCCGTGCTCCCGTAGCCCCAGACTCCGAATTATTGGGTCTCCAGGGGCCAAGGCTGCTAAGGGCCATGTTAGATTGCAAAGGGTAACGAGAGGCCAGGATGTGGCTCCCCACTTCTGATTTTTTCCCCTGTATTTTATATATATATATATATATATATAACTTTCTAGGCTTTTCTGGGTTCAAACCAGGATTCTAAGGTTATATTTACTAAATGCTGTTTTCCATGATGCCAAGTCAAACCCCCTTCCCAAAGCAGGTTTGAGGAAAGGAAGGTCCTCACTTGGAGAATCCCCAAAAGCAGCAGGATTTGCATCAACATGTTATGCCATAATAGAAAGAAATGTAATAGAAAATCTAAATTTTACTTTTAGGAACCACTAGTACAGTAATGGGAAGGAAATTAAAAAAGATTTATACAAAATTAAGTCCTCAAAAACTGATATTTAAACACATGACACAGAAGTAGCTAAAAATCTGCAAGGACCTCC
Source organism: Tinamus guttatus (assembly GCF_000705375.1). The sequence goes on from NW_010586501.1 coordinate 71,374, forward strand.
CTTTTTTGCTCTGATTTGTAAATAATGATTCCTAAGATACTTTCTGTCTCCTACAAGTGATGAGTGTTCACACTACTAGATCTAGTTTTTCAATCATCTGGAAAGGGAAGGTAATGAACTAGAGGAAAGCATAGCATATTTTATGAAAAAGCATGTTAAATTACGGCTTTTGCTTTGCTCACTTACTAATCTTTCCTGTTATAATTTTCTCTCAACCCTAGAAAGCAAGGATAGTCACTTGCATCTATCCGTAAAGCCTTGTGGAAGGTCAAGTTTCCCTGACATTTAGGGATGCGGGAGAATTTTTGTCACTACACTGAGAAAACTCGCCCGGTCCCTGTGCACAGAATCCAGCCCATTGCCCTCTCCTCGCTCGGCCCCGCGCGCGGCTCCCCTCGCCGTGACGCTCGCGGGGGGAAGCCAAATTCAGCAGGGAGCTGCCCGCCTGGCTCCGCTGCCCGCTCGGGTCCCTCCGCACCCCTGTTCCCTGGTGCCCCCCACCAACCCTGGCACCTTCCACAGCCGAGCATGGGAACTTTGGGCCGGACCTGCATGTAAGCAGGCTCATTTAAAGGGCAAAATTAGCAATTTCCTCAAAAAAAAAAGTCTTGCTAGTGTAAAAATATATGCTTGGATAACTGACATTGCTTTTCTTAAAATTTAGAATTAGGGATAGAAAAAAGAATTGCAAAAGTTGCAGACATATCAATACCATGTACAATTAAGACACAGAAAGATACAAAAATGTCCTTTCCATTATGACTATTAAAACAGAAGAATTATGTCCATTTTTAATGAAAACTTAAGTCTATAACTGTAAGTGTACTTAGACATCTCAACTACTAAATGCTGTCCAGAACAGCAATATGGTTAACCCTGATTTTCATAAATGGAAACTCAAATTTAAAATTATTTTCCGAGACACGTCTATAGTCATACCTGACCCCTCCCCGCCACACACACTTGTTAGGGGACAACCACAACCATTCAGGACTTGGTTCCTTGCCTGAGGTTCTCCGTGGAAGTGCTGCTCGTCACTAACTACAACCCAAGCTTCCCTCTTCCGAAGAGCCCTTCTTGTTCTCAGGTGCGCCCTTCGCCATGAAAGCTGGCACCATGGAAAGGGACTGTTTTCTCACTTCCTATTAGTTTAATGGGGATGACATTCATTTGTATAAAAAAAAAGGCACTGGAAGTTAACGATAAAAATACCACTGACCTCAAATTGGTAAATCTCTCAACTCCAAGCCAGCTAGTGCAGTGCATCAATGTGATCTCAAGATGATATCCAGAGAATAAACAATTTATGCTTATAAAAAATGTATTTATAAGTAACTTAGTTCATTGCAACTCAAATGGATGTGACCTTTCCCATTTATCGCAAGAGCACACTGACTCTTAAGCATAACATAGCTTTTTGAGGGAAAAAAGAAAGTGAGCCAGGAGTTAAGCTGCAGAACTCAAGGTGCAAATCTGGCTACTAAATATATGCACAAATGATGAAGTAAATGAAAATCAAAAACAGTTGTCCTAACTGACCATTCCTTTTTTGAGAGATGTGGGATCCACATTAAGCACATTCAGTAACATTTAAACTGAGATACTCAGCCCTTGATCTCTGGCCAACATCTCATGAAGCAAGATATGATGCAGCAACACTATGGAACGAGAGCGCAGATAGAGACAGAAATCCAGCTGAATGAATGGACCAGAATTAAAGTATCTGAGTATCATGTATTACCCGAGGAAAGAGTATCATGTAGCATCTCTGACAGTTTGCATTTTGTATTAAAATAACAGGCTACTACTATTTTGCCTTAGCAGGGTTGCCTCTGATCTTTGGTTTGAATATGTGAAACGAATTTTTAAAAGCCCATCTTACTTTGATAAAATTGTACTTACGTATTTTGTATGAAAAAAATAAAATAGGATAAATCGGTTATTTATTATAACAACTTACAGCTGACATTTGTCCAAACATACTAAAGCTTGAGCAGTTAGTACTTGCATTAGGAAATGCTGTGCAGGGCACCTATCATTGGATTTGAAGAGAAAGACAAAACACAAGAGAACAATAAAGGTAGACTTGTGGTCCAACAAGTTTTTCCTCAACCTCATAAAGCCAAGGCTTTTATATTTAAGTGTTTGCTGTCATAAAAGCTAACACAAATTCACTAACTAAACAGACCTGAAACACTTCTTTAAGGCTATCACTGCAATCTCTCACAACTTCCTTCTAAATGCATGCGCTCATTTGCTAAGCCCTTAGGCCTGACACAGAGGGTGAGTTTAGATGCGTCTCTGGGGCAGAGGACCCGGCTGCGCTCGCTGCACCAGGCACCGCGCAGCAACGACGGCCAACCTGCCTCAGGGAGCAGCTGCTGCACGTGCAGGGCCAACCCTCTTCTCTGGTTAAAATACGACATCAGGTATGACTGAGGATATGGCAAATGGAGTTTATATTTTGTTTTCCATAGGAGAAGGAAAAATGTGGAGAAAATGGAGAAAAAACAGCCAGTAAATTAAATCAAAAGAGGCCATATTTTTCATTTCTTTCTTGGTTGAGTGAAAAGGGTCTAAGGAAAACAAAACAAAAGATCTTATAGCAAAGACATTGCTTTCTGCCTAGTCAAAAAAAAAATGTTTTAACAGTAATAGTAAAATGTTTTAACACTAATAGTGCACTGAAGACCCTATTTCAACAGGAATAAAAATAAACCTTGCAGCAACACCAAGGTGCTTCATGAATGTCACTGCCCTACAAGAAGGCTAACGACAGTGATTCCCATTCCCCATTACTTCTCCTTAAGGAAAGCTTCTCCTAACTCAGAGACTATGCAAGGACTATGGACCTGGGGGCATGAGACTCCTGCCAGAGGATTCAGAGTGAAATCAGGGCTGGGGTTTGGTGGCCCTCTGTGGTGGAAAGGGGCTGCAGGAGTCACTGGAGAGGGCCATGCTCAGGTGCTGGCTCCCACCTGGACACAGAGATCATCTGTTCTGCAGGCTGGAGCAATATCATCTCTAACATTGGTGGTATGCAGGAAAACATGAGGACATGAGCCAAATCTGGCTTTGGCTTTGCAAGAAATTAAAAATAAGTAATAAAAACAGCAGTGAAGTGCATGCGGGTGAAGGCTTAGCTCCTGTTACAGGGTATTTCGTTCATCGGTGTCCTTGTACTAGGAAGACGAAGTCAAAATCTGGGTTACATCTGTGGCCTGAACTATCACAGGGATTTGGGGGGATGCAACATTTTCACCTTTCTTGCAGGTTTTACTGCAGTGTCCTCTGCAGTGTAGCACTTTATTTATTTTTCTGGTAGATACAGTAGGTTAACATCTTAATGGGGTCAGAATACCCCATTTGGATGTTAACGCTGTGTGTCACGGATACCAAGACAGCAGAGAGTACAAATGTGGGTGACTAATATTTTAATTCAGCTTTTCTTGCTCTGTTAATTTGCTCCTCCCCTTCAATTCCCCTGAAACACATTAACTCTGGCTGCTGTTTCAACAACGCTCTGGCAGTTCTCAGTTATAGCTCTGACAAGCTCTCTTGTTTATTCCCAATTTAACTTCTAATTCCTTTGTCTGACACCTTCCATTTCCCCCCTCGCCCACAACTTCATTTCCTTGTAGGGTCTCACATTAAGCCATTTCCAAGCTCCCTTTGGCCATGGGATAGCCGCTGCATCGCAGCCTGCTGGTGCCCCCCATGTGCTTGAGCCTCCGATGTTTAAAACACAAAGCGAAACCCTTTACACACTCAATGCTTCATTTTTGTCCCCAAAGCAAATCCCATACAATCTGTGATCATAATTTTCATTAGCCTTTCCCCCTTATAGTCAAGATTAAAGAAAATCAAGCTGAAATTCCAGATATGTCATCAGGTGGCACATATGCACAGTGGCTACCACTGGGCTGGTATGGGCAGATTCCCGCCCGTGTCTATCAGAGATGCAGAGCAGCGCCTCACCACCCTCTTCGTGGATCAGCATGAGGCAGGAACCCAGCACTTTCTTCCCACTTACCTGCTCCAATCAGGGCAAGGTGAGACCCACTCCTTGTCACACTCCATGTCCAGTAGTCATCTTACTTTGCCTACAGCTTCAGACTGCTCCCCTGCTGTGCTCCAAACCATCCTCGGACAGCCCTTCCTCTTCTCCAGCCTGGCTCACACAACCTGTTGAAGTTTTGCTCTCCTACGAGTCCTGGTCTCCTTGCTTGGAGATCCAGTCTAGGTCCCAGGCTTCCTTTTACTGACCCCCAGCTATGCCTTTCTCCTGCACGTCTCTCTCCGTCTCCCCACAGTTTTCAGTTCCTATGAATACCCCACCTTTGTTCCCACATCCTTACCATGGACCTTAGTGCTTGTTCACTTGCCTATGTGGCTTCTCATCCATTAAGTCACAGTTCCTCTGCTCCAGCTCTTCATGGGACCTCTTTTTCTCTTCCCACATTATCTTTTGATTACTTCTAATTCCTGTTCACTTTTTGCAACCACTTTCTTTCCAGCTCCCATTTTTCTTACCCCAATCCTCTATCCAGCCAGCTTCTGTAGTAGTCTTCTTGCTCAATCAACATTAGTTTAAGCAGTACCAAGAACTGTCCTCCCTCACACAATTGCAACTGCTCTAGTCCTTCTTCCCCTCCTTGTTACTTTCCCATTCTACTACAGATACAGCTTTCCATGTGGTTCTGTTTTTCGTCAGTCTGTGTTTCACGCATGGAGGTTTCCCCTGCTCTGCCTGCTCCAGCTGGAAGTACAGGAAAAGAAGGCTCCTTTTACTTGCCCACAACCTCACAGGGGTTGGCCCTAGTTGCTGCAATTATGTCCTGCATTGTGTCCATTCTAGCTGCAATCTGCAAGAAACTTGGCCACTAAAATAATAACAGAAATCTCTATGGAGATTTGCGCCTATTTGTGACTTGGCCAAAAGTTCTCATCATTTCACAGAGAGGGCAAAAATACAAACTTAGACCCAAGGACTACTAACACTAAATTTCAAATCTTTGCTCTGGAACAAAGAAGCTGCATGTATACATAGGACAACTTTTTTTTTTTTTTTTTTTGGTTGCGTTGTTCTGGATGCAAGGTTTGCTTGCACTTGCACTTTTTTTTTTTTTTTTTTTGCAAGCTGACGCACTACTCTGGTTGAGTTTTTCCAAGAATTTTCGTTACTAAGCAAGAAAATCTAAGCTCACATAGTTATGGTCGGCAAAGCTATGAATATGAGGAACTTGGTGGAATCCATTGACAGAGTATTTCTAGCAAATACCCACCCCTCGCTTCCTTTCCCCTCACCACGTACGTAACCAATGAAATGCACTCAGAGAAGCACACGCTGCCCATCTTCTGTTATCATGCTCAATCAATAAGAACAATTTAGAGCAGTGGTAACCTCTCCATGCATACTGCCTGTGTCCCGAGGGATCAATATAATCAGCATCGCAGCTGGCTGGTCAGAAATAATGAGATTATGATAACGAAAAGGCGAGTCTTCCAAAATTTTTCCCAGTGTATGCCAAAACATTACGCTTTTATTTCTCTTGCTGAAGGACAACATATCAAGATTGAAGAATATTGCATCTGATTTAACAGATATCTATATATACCTAAGTAGATACAAATAGACATATATATATAAAAACATGTATAAAAAGTCTCTTCTGCATGGTTTCTTGTACATGCTTTACATTAGCTTTCTTTGTGAATAGAGCATTTCTTTCCCTTAACGCAACCATGTGATGTGACTCCTTGCTTCTCGGAAGCAAGAGAGACATTTTTCCCTTAGACTTCTTCCAAATAGACTATAATCTACAAATATCTTGGTTTTGTTCAGTAATGACTAAAATTCAGTTAAGGGGATATATTAGTTTAAAATCATATATGTGCATTTTAAAAGCCAAATTATTCTAACAGTCTTACGCTTATAATGTTTACTAAAGAAAAAGAAAAAAAAGGCAGAAGCTACATTCTTGTCCTCTTTCTTGCTATATCTCTTGATCCACCTTGAGCAATGGCACATGGCTCTGCACTGCCACTCCTGCAAGTCTCTCTCTCTGAGTGTCACTTGCTAGGCAGTTTTGAACAAATTGAGGCAAAGAGTCACTTTGCAATTAAGTGTTTTAATAGGGTTTAGTGCCTAGGAATAGCTACTATGAAGGGAGTGAAGACCGTGATCATTTCTACAACACATATATGGACACCCAGATTTTACCTGCAGTGATTATACAGCATTATATTTTAGCAAGATAATTAAATAAATGTATTATATATGAATCTTACCTGGGAGGAAATGAGATATCCAGTTCATACAATCTGTCTTTAAAGACTGACAACTCTCTGTCAAATTCTAAAAGCTGTAAAAAAATAGAAATGGAAATATTCACTCTTTAATGTTGAAAGGAAGTAATCTAAAAATACTAAATTATTAGAAATGAAGTAAACAAAGACTTCGATTACATCGCTTGAGGTCTATCCTGCATATATGGATTTTTAGAACATAGTGCAAAACTATTCTGATAAATAAATAGTTCATTGAGAAAAATGTTAAAAACATTCCTTTTCACCTCAATGAAACGGGTAACATGGCTCTTTTGAGACAGCTATTTTTTTCCAATTTTAGTAGCAATCTTTCTGAAGATAAACCAGAAGTACAGCAAATTGACCTGCTAATCAGCCCACAAAAAAAGTCAGCAGAAGTATCACATTACTTCATATTATCTTTAGTCCTGATAAGCAGGTACAATAAACATGGGGATGTGCAAATCACTCTTCCTGAGCAAAGACAAGCAGTGTTTTCATACACCTATTTTGGGTGGTGCAGGTCCGATAGCAGGAGAAGAGATAGGTGGCCATGCATAGAACGTGCTCGCAGGCAGCAGCCAAGGTAGTCCCACCAGCACATATTTAACAGAGATGTTCTAGGTTTAACATCCTGTTCTTGTCAAATTCATTTTCCCTTGGGCCTCCACAAAGAATATGAATCTCTGTGTTTTTTTGTGTACAAAGTTGTCCTCATGAAGTCAATGGTAAGAGCCCATCAACGCAACAAGCGTCCTGAGCGTTGCCTGGCGCAGGCGAGCGCAGCGGAGCTCGCAACCCGCTGCGCGAGGGGCCGCGCGTCTTGCGAGGGGAGCCACGGCCGAAAAGGGGGTCCGCGGCCGCCGCGGCCGGCGCGAGTCCTGCTGCCCATCCATCACTGCCCGCCTCGCAGCTGTGCCGACACCGCTGCACGGATGGCAGAGGTTCCTGGAGAAACCAGACCGTGTCCCTCTTCCCCCTCCGCTGCCTCGTAAATCATTCCTGAAATGTGCAATTAGCAGCTGCTTGTACACATTAATTACTGGTGTGAAAAGCAGCTACCTGAACCACCTGCACCGCTGCCTGGCGGCAGCCCCACAGCCTACCCGGCCTGCAGCAGCTCTCACCAGCTCCCGGCACCGGCCCGGGACACACTCGGCAGCCTAAGTCATTGCAGGTACTTTGCATGTAATAACAGTGATTGATAATATCAATTTAATAATATTAAAAATGGATTAAATCTCCAAATGTAAGAACTTTGCAAAAAACACTGATAAAAATGTGTGGAAATCCTAAAAAACTGTATGTTCAGGTCAGCTATTATTCTTATACACGTAATCCCAAAGGCTTCACAACATACATACATTTAGGAGAAAAATGATTCATTACACCCATGCTTTCCGGCTGTGATTCTGCGTTTAAGTATGTGCAGAGAGCCATGTAGACTTTATACATATATATGAACTGGCTAAGAAAATAAATGGCACCATCCTTTTCCAAATATCTCCACCATTAGAAGTACTAGTGGCACAAGAGGAACCTAGCATAGAAAAAAATCTAGCATTACGGTATTTTTTTTTCTTTGAAATAGATGTCTTTTAATGTAACTCCTCCTTTTTTTCCCCCTACTCTTACCAAGCAAAAATGTCACTGTAAGAGAGTGGAAGCCTCAGAAAAAGGGCTATTTCTGATGCATGGAGCTGTGGGCACGGAGCAGAACAATGCTTCCCAGAACACAATGGTATAAACTGCTCACGAGAAGCTGCAGATGTTCAATAGATGCATTGTCCTCTTGCTAACTCAATAATTCCAAATTTCCTTCATTCAAATCATTCTCAATTCAAATTGTTAGGATATCTGGAAACTAAAAGAAGGACAGGGACTAAGGATTAAATGGGTTTAGAGGACCAAGTACTCAGACATGTAGGTTACGGTCCTCATGACACCGGTATTTTTATTGGCGCGAGTTGGATGCCTGGCTGTGTCCTCTGCTATGCAGATGAGCTGCTGCCTCTGGAGACAGAGGTGACACAATAGGAACAGGGCTGCATTGTCCGCTGCATTGTCTGCAAGTCCCCAGGCTTCTCCAGGTTCTGGGTTATCTGTGAACCTGCAATGGCAACGCCAAAAACTTGAGACAACCCAGGTGAATGCAAGACCTTGTTTTAGCTATTGCCTTTTCAGTATTCTTACTATTTTTTAATGAGCACTTGAGGCCCACTCAAGGCCATTTTCTCAAAATGCAAAGTTGTTAGTGCAAAGCTGAGGTGTTCCCGGGTCCCTGTCATAACCGGGTGTTAATACTGCAGTGCTCTGTCTGCCAACCCTGGTGCAGGAGTGGACCTGGCGCAGGGACCTCTTCACTTCATCTTCCCTATCTGCTTTATGGGAACTACAGGGGGGATAGATTTCCTTGGCACTGGAGCTAATAAATAAAAATTAATATAGACTCATTCAGTACCAGTGCATACAGGGTAATGTCATTGTTTTTTAATATTAAGTACATTCTATTCAAGCCAATTTTCAGGACAACTTCTCAGTTATTTACATACTGTATATTAAACATCAGCATGAATAATATCTTTGCTGCAACGGTAATCATGAATATGTCTGTTCCCTCTAAATGACATGGAAATGACAAAGAAATTTATTTTAAAGCCTAAAAAAATCAACGTATTGCTCCATTTAATTTACTCATTATATGATCATCCTTAGGAACCAAACCTTCAGCATGTGACACGATGCACATGGATAACTCCAGCAATTGCACAGAGATTTTTAAAATACTGCAGCTGTAAGTTAGCTCGAGACCTATATGTTAGAGGCAGTTCAGAAGAGCGTTTTTTCCCAAGATCTATCTCACCAATGCATTTAGAAGCAGAAGACAGCAAGGATGACGTAGGGCCTAGGTTTTATCTGGAGTAGTATCTTTGAGTTGCTGGTATTATATCAAGGTATTTCCTGTGTCTTTGAGTGGGAATTTGCTGCTTATTAATGATTTTTTTTTTGTGCTGAGGACTTGGCATTGGGGAGTGACAGCAATTGCAAAGAGGATGTCCCAGGGTCGCTGTGCAGGTCAGCTGCAGCTCCGACATCTTCTGAGGTGTTTATGGAAACCAGCGTTTCTCCATCTGCCTGCAAAAGCTGCTGAAAGAGGGTTTTTCCTTCCTTTTCCTTTCCAAGCCAAACTGTCATGGAACATCTATTTACATGAAAAGGTGGAGGCGAATGGGAGACGCGTTGCAGCATGCAGTGCTCACACACCACTGAGCAAGAAGAACGCGATGAAGGCTCTGGCCAAAGGTAACACTTAACTGGAATACTAAATTTGGCTATTATTTGGCTTGACAGTAATCACAGGATTATAACAGAGTTTAGACAGTTGTAGAAATCAAGGCAACTCTGCTCGCTCCAGTTTAAAGCAAGGAGGTACCCTGGAAAGGTCAACGGCCATCACCAGGCTGCAACGAGCTGCCGTGGCTGGAAGTGCCACAGGATGAACCTACTAAAATGAGGAGACTTAATTTGGTCACTGGAGTAGAACAATGGCAATTACTCATCAAGACCTGCAGACCAAAGTGGGAGCATCGTTAGAGCAGAAGGTGACATTAGCAGCATTCATCAAACCCATCTGCAGGACCCACCTGGGAATTCACAGCTGTGAAAGGGAAATGAAGTTTCAGGCCAAAAAAGGCGATAAGCATGCAGGAATGACCTTAGAGAATTAAAGTATGTAGGCACGGACCAGTGTAGCCTCCTCTGCCAGTCTGGTGTAGCACACAGTGTTTTTTTTTTTTTTTTTTAAGACTTTGGAAATATACCAATTTTATCCTCTTTTCCAGTCAAAGGGAAAAAACATATTCAGAAACTGATTCAGCAGACTGCTGACTTCAAAATAAAGGGTCTGTGGAAATGCTCATTCCTCCCACTTCTCTATCAAAACGTCATACACTACTCAGCTCTGACCTTATTTTAAAACTTTTTTCTCTAGTTAAGATTTTGTAAAATTATCTATTCCTATCCACTCCTCAACCTTCACTGTCTTTTCCTCATGATGTTGTTCACTAAAATCTACAGTTTCACAGGAAAAAGTACACATTCATAGAATCATAGAATCACAGAACGGTTAAGGTTGGAAGGGACCTCTAGAGGTCATCTAGTCCAACCCCCTGGAACACGCAGGGTCATCTAGAGCATGTGGCATAATAATATGTTTATTATTAAACATAAATGAACCATTTACACAACTTTTGCAATTACTGTATTTTTGCATACTTCTGAGAATTCATCCTGAAGGGCAGTGTCATCAAATCACGTTGCATCCATGCAAGGTGCGCTGAGGACGATGCACCCTGGATCTACAAAATGCAGCAGGCAAGCCAAAATGTATTTTTGGATCTTTTCATTACTTTCAACAATCTCTCTCAGAATCCTGTTGTAATTTAGAAGTAACTAATACTCACATATGCCCTGGCCTCTCCCTGGCTAGATGCTTGTACCTTCACTTTTGACTTCAGAAACCTTGTTTCTGAACTGCACTGATACAAAATTACCCTTTCAAAAAGCTTACAGTAATAGATGGTTTAGCACCACTGTATTTTTTTAAAGGAATTATACTACACTGTATAAGATATATGCATTATAAACTGTGCTCAGCAGCTGATAATTAGCTCATTTCAAGTGGCAAGAAAGGCTGAGCGGATGCTAACTTTAAAAACAAATGATTTTAATTAGGAACATCCTACTTGTGACAGATTTACTGGATTAGTTTATCAAACTTTAGATGTCTGTCACTACAAAGCATAACATGAATTTGTACCATCAGGAAATTAACATCGTAGGATGTATTGTACTGTCAAATTGCAGGTCTGTGGGCAGCAATGTGACAGAATTGTAGAATGATGAATAATGCATTTTTAACATTACACGTCCAGTGACAAAACTAGACCTTTCCTGAAGATTAAAAGAAATGATCCGCATTTCTTCCTTGGGCAGGACTCTCCTTGTGGGCCGAAGCGCTTCCCCCGCACAAGTGTGTGTGTGTTTGGATGCTGCAGACCCCGGGCAAGGTGTGCAAGGTTGCTCTGTGGGCAGAGACACCCTCCAAGGGTTGGCAGCGACACCCACTGTCTCTTCAGATCTTCAGACTACACTCAAACAAGGACAATTGGCTAAAATACAAATACAGCAAAGTGCTGGACTAGGCCAGGACTCCAATAAGCTGTACAGCACAGAGGCCACGAAACCGCGTGTGCCGTTTTGCGCTGGGGCCGCGGCCGCGCGACACGGTGCCCGACGCGGGGCGCAGCAGCGAGCTGCCGGCTGTGCTGCCCTCCCGCTGCTCCCAGCACAGCGTCCTGCTCCCCCCTGCCAGGGACAGCACTGAGGGACAGCATTTCCCATCTCCGCCATCCCTCAGCTGCAGCCTGCGCCGTGTCACCCCAACCATCGCGCAGGAACGCTGCGCTGGGGCCAAGGAGGGGAGCTCCAAGCCGTCCTCCTACCTCCTTCAAAACCAGCCTGAAATAAAGGGGCAATTTCTGGGTGCTGAGGATGGCCTTATGCCTCACACTAGGTAACCACCATCCCAAGCAGTTTGCTTCCCCTATCTTAATTTGCCCTAATAGATCATACTTGAGATCCCACCTGGACAGGGCTCCGAGAATAAACCTCTGCCTCTCTGCCTGGGGACCACGGTTCAAGTCAAGCCCTGATGAAATGCACTGGATCGCCCTAATCTAGTTCCGAGTGGACAGTATTCCCATTATCTTTAAAAGGGTCAGAGCCAAGGCCGCTGGGAAGAGTGCATTGTGCTATATCTTGCCTCTTGATTAATACGTTTTCAGTGATGCCAGATCCTTAACCTTCAGGAGTGCACGTGTCCTCACAAAAAGCTTAATGAACATCCCTCATGAATTAAGCCTTTCTCCTCAATCCTCACATCCTTCCAGGACTGCCTGGGAATATTAAAATAAATAAATAATTGGAAATAAACTATTCATCATTTAAAGATACATTTGCCTGAATTGTTTTTAATAACACTTCTAAGCTAATCAGTACAATAATAGATAACTTTAAATCACTCCTTGGCATACGAGAACAAGACCTTTATAACTCCATCCATTTTTATTTATAACACATTCCAATCTTCTGCTCGTATTGTATTAGTCTGAGCTAAATGGACCCCCAGGATAAGGGGAACCCACCCTCAAGGACCGATTTGGCCTCCTGCAGCTCTCAAATCAAACAACCTCCCATGGAAATTTGCTGTTTGCTCTCTGTAATGCGAGGACAGGAGCACAACATGAAGCTCACACCTTCTTCTCTCCTTGGGTAGTTACAAAACAGACCCCAGTCCACAAACATCATGGACAACACATTAAGATCTTTGTGAAAATGACATTGGGCCCAACTATTAAGATAACTCATTAATTGATTATTTTTACTGGACAGTAATGGCCCAATTCTTAGCGACAATACATTAGTTTCCATGTGGATTGATCCTTTAATATGGTTCATGTGAAATATAGGAATGTATGAACCATTTCTCATTTTTGATTGTGGTTAAGGATTATGGTTGTGGTTAATGATTCTTAATGATTTAATCATTGTCCTGTAGTTGCTACAGGTATTTTACACTCTTATTATATATTTAACTGTTGAAGAAATAGCCTTTAACTCACGATTCTTTTGTATAAATCAGTAACATGATCACAATGTTTTTAATTAAATAACTATTCCCCATTTGCTTTTCTTTTGAGTATTTTGAAATTAAGCGGAACTCCAAAATAGAAGAATTTGGGAAAAAAAAGAAAAGGTAAAAACATGGTGTTCCCACCTGCACCCCTAGCAGTTCCAAGCTTTTCTGCTTCAAAAGCAACAACTGTAATTTGTGCAACACTAAATGCTATATAATCACTAAATGCTATATAAGCACTATATGCTGCTATATAACACCATGTTCTGCAGCTCCTGCTGCCCCACACGTCTCACTCCCTTCTGTAAGAGCTTCCCCAAAGCAGCCAGGCACCGCGGAGCTTCCTCACGGGACGGAGCGACACCCCGGTTCATCTGACGCGCTGCAGCCTCCATGTGCAATTCAGGAATATGTGGATTCAATATTATTAAAGTAGTTTTTCATTATTGCTGTAGCTTGAAAATAGAGCTGCTTTTTTTTTTTTTTTTTACTGCTACACACACACACATAAAGGCGGCTGCTCTTTTACTCAAAATAAAAGAGCAGTCTTCGCACCTTGAGGGAAAAAAATATAGATAATTGCTGAAGTTCAGAAAAAAAAATAGACCTAACAGAATACTGCATACATTTCAAAATGAATTTCTGTCCAACTGATAGTTTGTATCATATTTTTTCATAAAAATATCCATTTCTATATGTATCTTAAGATTCTTTTTGTTGATTACAACGTAAAAAAGAAGGAATAACTGTGCATGGACAATGATAAAGTAGCCTGTTGATAATAAATATTCGTCAGGTCTTGTCACATCTGTACACATTCCACTGTTACTGAAGAGACACTGCACTGTTAAAAAAAAAAAAAAACTCAGAAAAATCAATGGATTTTGAGCTAAAGCAGCTGCTAAACACACAGAAAACATCTTTATCCAGCAGCCACAGGGCTGTGAAAATTCCCAAGCCTTGCACTGGTACAGCTAAGGAAAATTTAATCTTCCCAAATACTCATCAGGGCACTCCATCCTGCAGACCTGACAGCCCCACTTATAATTAATTATACAATTTCGATGGGAATATCGACTAAACAAAGCTATAAATCATAGAAAAAGTCAATAGGCATGGACACATTCAATCATGTCCCGACCAATGATTACTACTCTTAAAATACAATAATTATTTTCAGGAGCCAGCTTGAATTAAATTTCTGTCAGGCTGGTACAAGACCGGCGGTTGATGAAGGATGCGATGGATTTTTTGGGTTGAATTCGGCTCAGAGACATTCATCCTTCCAGATAGGTAGTTTGTTTTTAGTGATCATGGTGCTGCGTGTTTAACTAGACCATGAAGATTAGATTATCTCCAATGGCTCATTATATCGTTTATCTTTTTCTTCCGTGTTTAATCTGGAAGATTTCCTGCTTCCTGGTGCATGAACCAAATGACTGCTGAATTTGGAGCAGAATGTGCATATAGGCACAATTCCGCCCATGTCCACACACCCTATTTCCACGCATGTCAAGTCCACCAGTTTGAGATACTGCTAGGACAGAGTGAGGGGCAGCAATCAGATTAACTTTGCTCAGCCTCAAACGCACACTAAAATAAAAATCAAAATGACTCATTTAGTTTTAAAAAAATGCCCTAGAATGGTAATTTTGCCTGTAGAAACTGGAATTGGGATCCATGTTATTATTATAGCAATAAGAGTACTAGTACTAAATGCGCCAGAAACCAGAAAAATATCAGTGAAAACACAGTTGTTTTCTGCTTCCCCGATTTCTCTCTCTCTCTCTCTTTTTTTTTTTTAACCTATACTTCTCTCTCAGTATCTATGTTTAAGATAAACTGTCTGTATGGACACTTCTCATGACGGGAGCATGCCATGCATGGACAACCTGTGCCACGAGAGCAGTGACGCTGGTCCCCATGCTGGCAGAGATGTGGGTAGACATTTAATGTTTTTCCTTATTTCCATAATTCTTAGGAGCTTTTAGGAAAAATCAGCAAGCAGTGGTGCAGAGATTTTCCAAAATGAAGTAGCCACACTTTGAAGTAAAATCACATTAAAGCGGGCATGAAATCATTCCCCACAGCCAAACTGTTCTAATCACAGCTCTGAATGTTAGTGTCTCCCAACTGCTTCCTCTTTTTGCAAAACCCTCTATGACTGTCCAAACAGTGCCAGTCTGCAGCAAAACCCTGCACAGAGGGATTGATAAGGATAAAGAGATGCAATGTGTATGTCACTTCCCGCGCGTTCCTCCCGCCGTGCTTAGCCACACACTTACCGCAGTGCCATTGTTATCTCTAAAAACGTCTTGATTAAAATAGTCAAAGAGCTTCTTTTCTAGCTGCAGCATAACCTAAAAGAGAAATAAAGAGAGGTCAGCCAAGCTCCCCGATGCTGACAGCAGCGTGCAGCAGCGACCCGCTGGGGACGCACAGCCCTTTGCAGTCGCATCAGGTGCCGGGATGTCCCCGGCTCCTCACCAGCCTGCGTGCTTCACGGGCAGCAATCAGCTAAATGCACCCAATTAGCTGAGCATTAGGTGCGACAACCCACGTCCCTTCCCACCTGCCCTCCAAATCACCAGTGTTAGACAACTATATTCATGCCTCGGAGGAAGGAAAGCCAATGCACAGAAGCGCTTCTCTGTGCTGGGATTGCAGTGGGCATTAGGTTATTTATTTACCTTTCGATCATTATCAGATTCGCGGAATATGAGCTTGACGACTTCGTTTGTGTCGGCCGCTCGGATCGTCTGCATCGTTGCCTTTGCACACAGCGTCTAGGGGAAAACGGAGAGAGGGAAAACGGTTTGCACGTTTTACTGAGCTCTGCCACCCCGTGCATCGCCCTGTGCCCACGCGGAAGCACAGCTTGCTGCAAGTCAACATACAAAACATGGCTAAATTAGCTGGCTTCCTCTTCTGACAAATCCAGGAGAATAATCTGAACTACTACTTGGAGACAAACAGGCAACATTAAGAAAATAGCCTGTGAGTAGGACAAATACTCACTTAACTCATTACTGTGTGCATGCTATGCAACTGCAGCTCGTGTCTGTTCTCCATCTCGCTCCAATCTGTATTGATTTGAAGGAGATGCCAAGCATGTACTTTTTAAAAGACAAAAAGCATCTGCTTGCAAAGGTGCTCGTTCTCAAGGGCGTGGGGGTTATCAGGGCATCACTTCCACTAGGAAAGAAAACCGGTCGCACGAACACAGACACAGGTCGGCCCTGGAAACCTTTGTTTCTGCTGAAAATTTTTAAAGGGAAGATGCTGAAAGCAGCTCGCTGCAACCAGGGAAGATGTAACTTTGGTGTCACCTGTTTGGGCGCTGCGCCAGGTGTCACCCCGCGCTTGGCCTTCCGCGGGACGAGTCCTTAGGGTTTTGCCATCTGTGTCGCGAGGTGCGGGCGGGTAATCCGCGCGGGCCGCATTGAAATGCAGAGCACAGAGCGGCTAAGCGGGTCAAGCCCCCCAAAAAATAGCGCTTTGCGCTCATGTGTCACCAATCAGTCTAGCCAGCTCCGAACAGGGCGGCAGATGAGAACAAGCACCCGAACAAACCAAAGCGGAAAACCCGCCGCTCTCCAAAGCGGGTTGCTAAAGCCCTGACAAACCGCTCCATCTTTCACTCATTTAAACTCTCCAAACCAGGGTCAATACGGTCCCCCAGCATCCAAATGCTAATGCGCTTAAGTGCGCTTAAGCGGCTTTCCAGAGTGAATGGGCCAAAGAAGGGCTCGAAAAGACACGGCAGAGTTACTGTCACTGTCAAAAAGTCATTGTAGCCACCCCTGGCGTGGTAGCAATTCAAGAAATTCATGATTTCTGTCTCTTAAAAGCATCTGCTTGAGAACAATTTCTTCCCTGAGCTGCTTTATCTCACAACTCCAGGGCTGCTCCGAAAGGAGAAAACCCCGATCAGCTCCTGAGAACCAATGAAGAGCAAAGACCCACATACCTTCCTGCTTTCAAATTCCACCCGCACAGAAAGTTACCTTATTCATGGACAAAAAGTGACTGGGCGAAGGTTCATTTCTTATACAAGCCAGAGCAATCCTTTTTTCCTCCTCCTTTCAGTTCCTGCAAAGTCGCAGTCACCCAAGCAGAAACTTTGGGGAACATGTGCCTTTTTAGACCAGCCTGCTTATGAAGGGATTTTTTGTTGCTGGTAAAGAAAATCTAAATGCTATGAAAACACACTGCTGCTTTTCTGCTGCTCCTTCAAAGGTGCCTTTTTGCAAAGTCAGATGAGGGGAGACCAGATCACTCTGGTGGAGGGTTTTGGTACCTCTCCCTTTTATCCTTTGCAGGGTCTGCAGGGGAGCTGCACCCGGAGCCGGGCGCGCGGCGCTCGGCCCCTTCGGGAAATGCAGCGTCCCTCATTCCCGGCCTCGCACAGGCCACGCTCACCGTGCGCCCACAAGGATCCTTTACAACCATTTGTGCTGGGCTGTAAAACACAGCTGCAGTTTGCTTGATAACCGCCTGGAAGCCTGATAAACACCTACCGAGGCGCGAAGTCAGGAGTGAAAGCTTCTGATACTGACAAGTGCCAAACCTACAACTGTCTCTAAATACACAGTCCTCTGGAAAAACATTTAATTTGCAGCATTAATGCGGCCTTCAGAACTGTTTTGTATAAACACATTAACACAATTTACACTACATCTCTGCTATTTATACAGAAAAGGAACACTTACATACATTAGAGCACAATAGCCATTCATTATATATATGCATTATAACTGAACTATTGTTTCCTGTTAATAGAATTTCTTGTTGAAATCCATGGTGGATTTTTCACTGGTTTTGCCATGCTGCTCTCTGTGCACCCTTTAGGAACCCGAGCTTACCTCTGCCATGTGTGAGTTGAGTTTCTGCACTTGCAACTATTTCAACATTTTTTTGTTTTTGTAAAAATCTGCATCCTAACACGTACAGATCCAAGCTTTCCTACTGACTCTGCCTACTGAATCTAAAAAGGTTTGTTACTTGCCTCAATGATTTCTTGTGACTTCTTGTAACTTTGAATTCTTCTACCAATAGAAGTGCAGAATACATCCCCTTCATGGGGAGAGAAGTTTCAGCTACAGCTGCAACTGCAATTTTCAGTAAGCCACACACATTAAAACAGATGTGTTTCCTGTTAAAAGAAGCCAGGAGAAGAGTGCAGATGCTGTGTGCTAAGATGCACCAACTGAAACCATGAGGCCTTGGAGACACGAGCAACCAAATAAGACAAACTTAAGATAATCCGGTTACATATTCTGTGGATTCTGGCAGGATGAGAAAGACATGTATCATCCAGTTATGAAAGTGAGATACTTCTGAAATGCTGCTCAAAACCTCCAAATCAATCTGACACTAAGCCAAATGCTTTTTTGTCATTGTTTGGATGCAAAGTGTATTTATTTGAAACAATCAGAGAAGTAAAAGATTTGCGACTTTGGGAATAACAGGACTATCTGTTTTGTTCAGGTTGCTCCTCATCGCCAAAATGTTGATGTGATTTTCTGGCTAGTGGGAATACACTAACAGTAAATTTGCTAAATCCCGTCATGTAAAAAAAAATCAAATTCACAAGTCTGAAAGCCAGAGCAAAATGTAACTTTATGAGTCAATAAAGTTGCATACATGCATATCGCTATAGGATAATTAACGTTTCTAGTGCCTTTTTTAAAAATGCTTTTGCATTTGCCATTAAAATGGAGACTTGCTTTAGCTAACTTTTCACAACTGTTGCAAACAGGGCAAGTACAGAGCTAAATGCTCAGTGCAAGGCAATAAAACCCACCTGAGAGCACAAAGTATTCTTTCTAAAAAAAATTACTAATTTAGGGTGTATCTTAAGCTGTGCCAATCTTAACCTGTGCTTAACTAAATGGAAATAGCAATGATGCCTCAGAGAAGCTACTACGTTCTTCACACTAGTAAGCTTCCTGAGCAGGAACTCCACTCAGTAGTGAAACAGTAGCTGAACACAAAACAGACATGGAAAAACCCAAGTGAGCAACGAGTTTAATGCCCGAGTACCTGAACGGCAGGGAAGCCCCGGCCCTGCTCTCTCCTCCCTCTCAGCACAGTTGGTGCAGGACTCACGGAGCGCCTCTTCCAATGGCAAATCAGTGCAAAGCACAACCACTACACTGCTGCTCGCATCCACTTTTACCTTCACAGGCAGTTTGCAGGGGCAGCACCACTTTTAGCACTGGGGAAAGCCTGGTCCAGAAGTTGCTCTAGACCTATAGAAGTTCTCTTGTCTCCAAGTAGGACAATTAAGGATATTTAGGGAAATATCCCTAACGGTAGGGATATTTCAGTTTTAAAGTATCTCTCTGGGAACTGACTGTGACAGAAAAGCTCAACACAGAACTCCTGCCTTCATGCTTCCAAAGATTTCCTGTGCCAATAAACTAAATTATCCCTTTTAGGGACAACTTGCATTTCTCTGGGCTCAACTTCCAATTAGCAGTCTCAAGTTCATCATTAGCTGCATTTTCATGTCCAAATCCTTAGATCATGCATGGAATGTGAGTAAAATACTATGGTAGGCCATGCAAAACCATTTCCATTAGTCTTCATTGTTGCACTAAATAAACTGGGTGACCAAAGCTCTCAGGTGAAATTCCACCCCCCCACCCCCCTGCTTAAATTTACTCATTGACATGAACAATTATTTTCAAACACCACGTTCAGGACTTTAATCCTGGAGATCCGGATAAAATCGGCAGCACCTGAAGATCTGAAATCTTCTGCTACAAAAAACTCTCCTTCTTCCTTGTCACTTTGCATCATCCCTTGATGGCAGCAGGGTCCTGGGGGCAGTTCTTGAAGGCAATGATATGCTTGTCCTTAATTATGGAGTTGCAGCAATCCCACTGTCCCCACGGAAATCTTTTTTAAAACATATACGTTCTTTCAATTTCTTTTCATCTTAACAGCAAAATGGCCTGTGAATCCCACCTGCTCCCGCGTGCCTTGCGACTGCCTTTGCTTTGAGCGTGGCACTTGCCTCTGCTCGGGCTGAGCGTGCTGCTCTTTCTGCTGCTTCCATATCTATGACTTCTTACAACCATAAGCAATGGAACATTGGAGCAACAGCACAAAAAACTTTAAGGCAACATCTAATAAAATTCTCTGGTGCTTCCTGCACATTCTGGGGTCTGTCCTTCAAATCAATGCAGAGGTTTCTACAAAATCTATAGATAAAATCAGTGGTTCCAGATCAGGTCTGAAGCATGAACCCTTTGCCTCCCACAGGTTGCCTTAAATAAGCAGGCATCATATATGCAATATATGACATGCACATGGCTCAGTGTTTTTTTTGTGCTTGATTTTTCTTGTATTTGTGCTAAGAAATGGAAGCTGGAACTTAATTTTAAAACATGAGGTGTTGGGTGATTCTAGAATTAAACAACAAATCTGCCTAGGACTTCAATGCTATTCAATTATTATTCTCTTAACTACGTATGAACTTGATGATGCGAGAAAGATGAGAACCAAGTATTCACAAACTAAACTTGGCCATCTTAAGATATATATCAATAGTGAAGTTAGAGCAAGCACATGGGGAAATCTTTCACAGACATGCTGCTAATTTTATGTTACCATCTACACATATCCTTTGCTCACTTACTTAACTTTTTAGTGCATTTATAATATAATTGTTGGAGTTTAAAGACGTCCACATGTCTATCTGAATTTCACGCTGCTACTCAAAGAAAAGGATATTTTAATCCAGTTACGAATTCCTACAAACACTATCCAAAGCATTTCTAATTTTACAAATCTAAGGCAATGTGAGAAGCCAAGTAACATCTCAAAAATTGAGCTAATTCTACCAATATACGAACAAAAGGCAGGGCATTTTTCCAAATCCACTGGCATCAGCAGAAACACTTCAAGCACAATGAATTTCCTGGGAACAGCTTTGGATATATGTGGTATCAGAAAATGTTTTATTTTTCACATTACAGAAGCTTTAGAATTTATATTCACCCATACTGCTCGACAAAGCAGTATGTGCATTAGTATGGTTGCTCTGCATACTCTAAATATTTTTCTTTGGACTGTAGTTCACCAATTTTATTCCATTCTTCCACAGAAGACAAAATTTTACCATGTGTTTCTCTAAGACATTGTTTCCTTTACCATTTTTCTTGCTTGTTAAAAACATGCAATTCTGGGGGGACTGGGGTGCAAGGAGCTAGTGAAACCATCTACTATCGCATATGGAATTTGGAAGCACACTGCTGCACAAGTGAAAGACAAGACAATTTTGTGAACTTCAGAGCTTTGGGAACTCTACTTTTTGCAAAGTATCTTTCATTGCCCTCATTGCCAAGAGAAAGCAGGATTTCCTTCTCTCTGAAGAAGCGCAGTACAGGGGCATCGCTAGAGAAAGTCACACCAATACTTGGACCAGAGAAATGAAAAGCACCTTTGTAAAACACTGTGCAAAGCATGGAGCCAAGGTTGGCTGTGTTCTCCAGGATACGTGATCCAGGGTATGCGATATATGATATACGCACTGTACAAACAGAAGGGCAGACACCCTCCAAAACAGCCACTGTGGGGAGCAGGGAACGGGGCGGCACGCGCTCCTTGCTGTCGCTCCGCACTGCTTCCACCAAGGCTGGCTCCTCCCCACGTGGCGTGGCGGCCGACAGCCGGA
>NW_010586501.1:93474-114688 GCF_000705375.1 Tinamus guttatus
CCACAGGCCGCCGGGCGCAAAGGCGGCCCCTTTGTCTGGGCGGCTCCTGCCCGCCGGCTGCTGCCGCGGCGAGGCCGGCCCTAATCCCCACGTTTTAGCCAGCAGATTAAAACCAACCGCGCCAGATGTCCGCAAGGCTGTTTAACATACAGAGAGCTTTCCCTGAGAGAAAAAAAAAAAAGTGAAAGCCGTAATAACTTCTTCTTTATTTCCTCTGGAGAGGCCTTTTCCACACGCTTCTGGCTGGATAAAAGGGAGGTGCTGTAATGGATTTTAGGATGTGCTTTGATTTTTACTCCAGACTCTACTTCCCTCCATTCTGAGGCAAAGCAGAGCAAATTCTTCACCTGGCTAGGCTCAGAGAGGTACGACAAGGAAACTGCTGGCCAAGAAATCCTGCGATTTCAAAGACTGACAGGGCAGTTATCAGCAGAAAAAATATGCCCTGAAGCAAGTGAATATTCACACCAGAAGTCAAGATTCCTCTCCAAAAAACACCGTGTGAAATATGAAAGTCTGCCCATCAGCAGATCAATAAGGGCAGAGTGTTTCCCCAGGAGGGAAACGGTGCTCGCGTGACGCTTGGCTCCGCCGCCGGCCCCGGAAACGCCGCTGCCGTCACGGGGACGGCTGCTCGCTCAGAAACACCAGTGCCGATAGAGGCGTTCGCATCAAACGTGTCACCCGGTCGCCTCTCCTTCCAGCTCACCTAGGGAACCGCTAAACACTCGGCAGCACTTTCTCATCTGTTGCATTACTGATTTCCATTTGCAAACATCTCTAAAATTAATGTAAAGGATAAAAAGTCAGCAAACTGCTTTTAAAATATTCTTAGTAATTCTTTTTTTGCCATACTAAGAAAGTGCAAAGAATCTGCATCTCGATATTCACCTCTGAATTTCCGCAGCCAAAATCTTGCTTAATGCAATGGAAATTAAATCATATATTAATTAAATTATATATTTAGTTTCTAGTATTAAATTGCAAATCATTTCTGTATGTAAGGAAAATAATTTACCTAACCTTTGAAAAGAAGCTTTAAAGAAAAATACATTCCCTTGAGGTTTCAGTACTCGATTCATTTAATTCATGTACATCATCTGCTAACTTGGAAAATTTATGGCAGTAAGATAACGCTTTCTTTGATATCCTTCACCTATCAGTTTGCAATAGAAAAATACAACTTAAACATATTACTTATCTTCTTGTTATGCAGTTGGAAAAAATCCTCATTGTGGGGTCTGAAAATGAGAGCAACTATCTTATTAAATCACTGATATAAAGCTGTACTGTTAAAACATTTTTTTTTCATTTTGCATCCACTGCATACCTAAAATGCTATGAAAATAGTTAAGGTCATAAGATATAAGAACCCTCAAAGACATTGCTTTAGCTGTCTGATACAACACAAGTACACTGATATTACACAAGGACAGAGAGAACTTTTCACTGGGTTTTTAGTCCTTTCTGAGACACAGGCGTAGGCTCATACCGTGACGTTAAAACACAGTTGTGAGAACGCTCTATTCAATAAACTCTGTTCAAATCAGATGTATTTGTGACTGCAGATGTTCTTCCCACTTGCCAATAATGAATTAATTTCAAATCCCTTTAAAGCAGGGTGACACTTCTGGAATTCACATGAGACAGAAGGATAAGCGTGTTTTTGCTAATTATATCATCAGCATGGTGAACCATAACTGCAGTTACAAGCAGGGGATCTTGCTCTCTCCCCTGAAAATATATTCCATTAAGCTAATCAAGCTGCTCTGCTTCTCTTCTCCTTTGTTATCGCCACCCTTCTCATTGTATTCTTGGGTACCACACTGATGGTTCTGGATTTCAGTGTGCCAGAATGACTGAAGGACCCAAACACTTGCTTTAAATCTTCCAGCATTACATTCTCCTACTGAAAAGATGCAGGCAGGCACCACAGTGAGGATGATGCTATTTTCCTCCCAAGTCCAACTGGAGAGCCTCAAGCTACCCAAGAGGGAAAGCCAACTAAGCACAAATCTGCCCAAGAGACTCTCTCCGGTTCAAACCTTCTCTCATCACTACTTTTGCCCTTTGGGAGTTTGCACACTTCAAGAATTACAATTCTACACTCTACTTCTAAATTTCTTCAAGCACCAGTCTTGTGGGTGGGCTCCAAGATACATTTTACCAATTTTTCATGCCCATCCCTCTAAATGTGACCCTGCTCCCATGCTTTTATCTCTCTGACAACTTCACACAGGAAAACATGCAGCCCCTCTGATAGCATGAAATCGGAAACAAAAGCGACCGGGAACAAAAGGCTGCCGGAGGCAGGACACCATCCAGGGCCCGGCCGACTGTGGGCACAAACAGATGTTCCTGGGACCTGACTCCCGAGAAAGCTGAAAGGAAGAGCTTGTAAAAGAAATGGGCCTTAAAAACAATGTATTGAGGAGTTTTAAATAAAGGCGAAGGGAAAGCAATATGGCTTTCAAGGATAAATCTCAGTGAAGAAAACCACCCTGGCACCGGCATTTCAATGGCGCATTTTTCTTTTCTCAGTGAACTCCATGGTGTGTTTTGAAATGTACAAATTGCTCAAGTCTCCATTTAGTTCACACGTCTGCTGTAACCACCACAAGGGTGTACAATACATATACTTTTAGTTTCTTTTAACTAATAACCACTGCTTATGGGAACGCTCAGTGAAGCCCTGAAGTATGAGCTAATACCATTATTTTTAAAGCTGCTTAAAGCTTGACAAAAAAAAAAAAAGCAGTACGCTGAAGGAATCCTGATTGGAAACATCTCAGATGAGCTGCTGGAACAAACTGTGCCCAAGCTCCTTCTCTTTTCATGTGCGCCGTTTCAGGCCCCAAAAGGGCCGCGTAAAGGATCTGCGCGGCAGGCGCTATGGAGACTCGGGCGCCGGACCGCGCTCACAAAAGCCCGTACGCACCATTTACAAACAGAACAAAGTGCAGAATCACTTCTCCCGCTGCAGTTTCTGCTTTTGTGATTAAAACTCTCTTCCTCTTTCTTGGAGAGTCTGCCATCCAAAAGGGTTTGTGCCATGCTCCAATGCACAAAATACATGTATTCATTACAGGAGAAGAAAAAACCCTAGAAAATTTGGCACAAAGGAGGGTGCATAGCTTAAGTCCTGTTTAGGATAGCCCCCACTTGAACTCTGCACATTTGCATAAATTTTTACCGACTGCTTGTCTCCATCAAAAATATGGCAAATAACCAAAATAAACGATTCGCCAGCTATTTGTGTCAGATGCAGATTTAGCTTAGAATGATTAGCATCTACAAGGTTTATATGTAAAGAAATAAAGTAGCGGTACCTTTACCAGAATGGAAATTTGTAGAAATTTCTTAAGAAACCTATCAGCATTATCCTGATTCAGAGACCGTTCCCCAAAATAGCTAGAGCTGCTTCACACTCTTCATGCAATGAGCATACTCTACTGCTGCCTTCCAAGCACAGAGCATAAATACACATAAAACACTTTTGCTATTTCTGAATCATCATTTTCAGCTTTAGAATATATATGCAAAACCAGGCATAATTGTTTGTCCTACTTCTGAAATGGAAAACAGGTTAGAGACGGTAAAATATCGATCCTGCTGTAAATCTCTGGAAGCGCTGAGCAATGAGCACAGCTACGGCGCGGGAATGAAACTCAGCACCTGCTAAAATTGCACGAACAAAATACGGGGGTGAAAAATAGCTCTTGCTGGCTTATTCAATGCCATTTACAAGTGAGGTAATACTTGTAAGTGTTGTGTCTGACATGTCTTTAACACCCAGTGGAAAGGAATTATCCTGCTTACACAAAGAATACTTAAATTCATTATTTAGAATTTTCAACTATGTTAAAATATTTGAGTGGGAAAAATCAAAACAGACCAGGGTTTAACATGTTTTTTAAAAGCTGTTTTTCCTGGATTCATGTTAATAATTTACTATGCAGTACTGAACTACCTGCAAGGCTTGATTTCACAGCCGTATCAGTGCAGAAAGCAGCACGTCCTGGGCTAACCATAACATGTCCTGTGTCCTGAGAGATGTCCCTTGGCTTCTTGGAATATCCTCACTGCGCAGGAAATTCACCTCCTGGCTCCAAGGGATTTTCGAATTACCATTACAGAACCACATGGACGCAGCAAACAGGGTTGCTCTGCTTGAATACTGCGACATTGCAGGTTTAACACATTTTTGGTTTCAGTTCTGGAGAAACTACCAAAGACAGGAACGCTCCAAGTCAACAGTGACGGTCCTTGTGCACCCTTCTCTATCTCCCCCGTGCATACTCACGGTTGAAAAAATCTGCTCTGCGAGTTGATGGCTGAAAACCTGCATAGAAAACGTAGAGATCCCATTTTGTTTCAATGCTGAAGGCTTTTTCAAACAGAAGTGCTGACAGCCGGGATGAGCTCGGGCTACCTGTGTGACACCAGACAACTTCCTGCAGCTTCTACAGGGCCCAGCTACGGCAGAATTATGGCCTTAATTTTGTCTATTCCTGTTTTTATTGTTTTTCATTGTTTCTTAGAGTTATTCTGCTGTCAATATTTGAAGAAGAGAATCTGGTGTTGGTATTGATTTCCTAAAGGCTTTGAATCACTGTCTTCATAATGCATATATTTTAAGGCAAGTGTATGCAAAAGGTGGAAGTGAAGCTGCTTATTACATTAAATCAATACAAAACACCCAACTGGCAATTATGATCTGGAATGCATTTTATATAATGTAAAACACGTGGTGAACAGAAAAGGAAAACAATTTTCCATCCCACCTTGGCGGCCTTCAGCTCAAATGTCATGTGCAGCTGGACCTCTGGTTTGCTTCACTTCAGCTGTTGTCACTCTTAGGAGTTGACCACAGGGCTGACTTTACACTAAAGTTAATAAACGTGGAGATGTACAATGCCACCTGTCCTAATCAACAATAGCACCATGCGGCTACACTGCATTTGGGCAAAAATATATCAATATATCAACTATAATACCTTTTAATCTTCAGGGAAATGCCAGAGCTATCTCAATATGGATAATCTAGAAATCGCACTGCACGAGCAGAGCGGCTCCCCTGCCGAACTAATGCTTTCCGTGATGCGAGAGGCAGGCAGGAGGCTTGCGGCAGCAACGGAGACGCGGCTGCCTGGTCAGCTAACAGTGTGCACAGAACACCCAGCAAAAGCAAAAGCCAGCACAAGGCAGAAGAAAGGTCCCAATGACTCCCCCGTTGTGTCTACTCAGGTACTTCATGCTGTGTTCCAGAGGAAGACACCAAAAATGAACACAAAAATCTTAAAGGATTTTATTGGCACACTCTTTACTCATTAAAGGGGAAAAAAAATCTATTATATGATTGTTGAGAATAACATCAGACTGTATAGGTCAAAAATTGACTGACATCACTCTGGACGAGCATTATTGAGACACACAAAGAAGCTGTTGTGCCTTTAAGCTTATGGTACATTGCAATGCACTAAATGAAAAGCCACTATTATGAGGAGATGTTTATGTCAGTATCTGAAACAAATCTTCTTTTTACTAGAATAATACTGTCTTAAATTGTTAACTGTTGATCAGATAAACAACATGTGATAAAGATCCTATAATCTCTTTTCATAAAATGCGTTTTAACCCATTAATGGCTTTACATATTAAATTGTTATGCAGCTCAATATTATTGAGCTGCAGGAAAGTTTATAACAGTTCTAAATCATATCCTATCAGAGCTCTTACGGAAGCAGTAATGCGAAAACACAGGATTAGATTTTCAACGGCCAAGAGATCAGATACTAAAATTTTCGCAAGAGATGATGTGTCAGTCGCCACCAGGAACTCGAGTCCCCCCCGTTCCCATTCTCCCCCAAGGACGCCAATCTGTAGGGCTTTGTGCAAGGAGCAGCTAGCTGGGCTGCCGCAGTCAGACTGCAGATCTAGGAGACTGGGAACCTCTGCGGCGCGGCATGGCCAAAGCAAGGCGATGCTGGTGAGGAATGCGCAAAACGGGTTTTCTTGGTGGTCTCTCCTCTGCTAGGCCGGACGATCAGGAAGCAGGAGGAAGGTCCCACCACCACTCCACCCTTCCAAACACTACTCATGTCCTCTCCTAAGCCTCAGAGTGAATAAGTTTGAAGTAAAACAATTTACTACCTGCCGACTGCCTTCAAGGGAAAAGACCATACCAGCCACGTTTGTGAAGCTGGCACAACGTGATCCCACAGTGCACTCAATACCTGCACCTCGGCCTTTAACCACTTCACAGCACAGATCTCAGGAAGAATCACGTTCAGGAAAACCTATATTCTCCTCTGCAAGGGGTAATTTCATAACTTTCTGACAAGTAAATATGTAACTGTGGAAATGCCTAATTTAAAATGTGTATTTTGTAATTCTTATGTAAGTCTAAGTGGGATAGAACCCAAACTGGATTTACAGAGTGATAATTACATGTTCAAAAACAAAAATGCATTAAAGAAAGGGGACAGATGGCACAGACAGGCAGGGGAATGAGGGCTACGATGTCTACTGAGGTTAGTGGGAGCATCCCTGCAGAGTTAGTGGAATTTGGCTCAATCACTAAGTCTAAGTACAGTTAAATTTAGTCTGGGAAGAGATTTTGTTCTGATAAGCATTTTTTTTTAAACCCAAACTAGAGGATTTCTTTGACTACAGACTAAGTATTTTATTTACTCTTTTCTCAAGCCTTTAAGTGTGTTCCCATGAAGCATTACTAATATCTTCTTCTATTTAAGGCAACTTGACCTGGAAAGTGAGAATGCATCAAGTGAGAACGCTTGTGGTAACCTCAAGAGTAAGGCCACGGAGATGGCCACGTGCAGATAAAAGCAGCATCTGTTTGTAATGCGCTGCCTAGGTCTGACAGGGTCCTGGGGGCGTTAGCCATGGCTAAAGCAGCAGTGCCCGATCCGCCGAGCGGCGCCGCCACAAGCGCCCTGGACGCGAAGCTCTTCTGCGCGCGGCGAAGCCGAGGCGAGCTCTGAGCCTCCAGCTGCGTGCAGCAAAGCCAAGCGGCCCGTGGGATGCAGCGAGGCCGCAAAGCCGCGGCCTCACGATGGATCCGGAGCGATGCTCCATCTGTGGGGACTGCTGCTCCCGAGGCGGCTGCTGCAGCCCCTCGAGCCCCAGCGCGGGGAGGCGGCAGCTCTCCTCGGCGCAGCGAGCGCGCCAGCCTCATAAAGAAATGGCCCCTATGAAACATTAGGGAGGTTTTGACCTGTCACTGCCCAGCAGTTCAGATAAAGCATCCCAGCTGCAAGGGAAACAAGCGATCGAGCTCAGGATCACACGCCAAGTGATTTAAGGTACCAGGAAAGTGGTATCTTTGCAGAAAGGTACTTGCTGCATGCCTCATACAAATGTCCTACCATTAAGAAGCTTTATATATGTTCAATGCTGCAATTTGTCCCTTCTCCATAAGCACTACTCCATTTATTACTATTCAGAGGTAAAGAAGTGCCGCTGTAATCTTACTTGTTCCCACTATCCTATTAATACTTCCTCCCCCTAAAACTAATGGTGTGTCCAAATCCAAACACTATCTTTGTTTCACAAACTATTGATCTTGTTGCAGTTTTCACTTGCACTTTTTTTCCCACTCTTGAGAATAGCATGTTTTGTTCTATACCATAAATAGATGCAAATACTAGTACATAATTATCCATAGATGTCAACATTTAGGACAAAAGCAATAAATACAACTTTACAAAGAATGAATTTTTGGGGGGTGCATCTAACTTCTCTGAAATTACATATTTTTGGTTAAAGAAGAAAATGTTGAAGACATCTCTCTGGATGATATTTTGCCTCAGCTGAGGGCACCAAGTTTCATACTAGATCTAAGCACTGAAACGTTTTCATGGGTTGTTTTAGGTAACTATTTGTTACACAGTCTGGCTATGCATTATAATTTTCCATTTAATTGCTCAAATCACACCTGCATTTATAAAGATGGCAGTTTTAGGAATATACAGTCAATGTTTTTACACTTACATATGTATTTTTTCTAGATACAGTCCCTGCAATACGATGAGCACCCTCGCCCTGACTGAACGCAGCCACCGGCTGCCAAGGCGCCTGCAGCTGAGTGCCCAGCTCGACACGCCTCGCGCTCCGATGGAGACCTCGGGCACCGTGCAAAGGTTTGGCAAACAAATCTCAGGTCTAGATCTTGATTAGCAAGTCATTGAGCAGACATCAACTTGCAGCCTTTTTAGACAGACAGGAAGGTTGCACCTGCAAAGTCTGCAGTGAATACTTGGGCTCCAGCACTGGCACCTTGCTAAGGACAAGCTGCCATCAAGACAATTTTACCATGTGCATTTGAATGAACTCCAGGTCTTGGCCTCTGCACGAGCCAACCTGAGCTAAGCTGCGCTCTGCAGGACTTGTGTCAGGAGCTCCGCTCCCTGTGCTAGCAGGCAGCTCAAGCCATGGCGGAAAATGCACCATGGCCAGGACCTTCCTTTGGCCGGCTCCGCCTCGCCGCTCACTCCAGGACACGTGAGCATGGATGAACCGGGAGCCATCCTGAGGACGCCCGCTCCCCGAAGGGAGCTGTGGGTCTGCAAGTGCCACGGAGGCGCCCCAAGAGGCGCTCGGTGGGCAGCGCTGTCAGGGAGGTGATGGATGGCAGGGGTGTCCTGGGGTCCAATGACGCTCAGCCCTACCAGAAAGCGGGAGGTAATTGCATTTAATTTGTGTACGTTTTAATTACGGCCCCAGCGGTGCCACATTTGGTGAGCGCGGCATCCTCTGGTCCGCCCTGTCCCCATGTCAATCTGCATGCGCAGCGGGAGGAGCTGCAGAGCCCCGCAGGGAACGGGTCCCTTTCAGTCCTCGCAGCGCGTCCAGCAGCCGCGGCCTCCTCTCCCCCAGCCGCAGATTAAGAGCAGGTTTGGGAGCCCCCGTGGCCTGCGGCTTCCCCCTCCCCTCCCCGGTGGAACTGGGGACAATTGCATCATTTAATTTACTATTGCAACGAGGATACGGCTCATTGGCCCCTCGTTGTTTTGAAGATGGATTTAATTAACCTCCAGTGAATCTTGCCAATAAGTGCGGCAGGGCTGCGTGGAAGTGGAGATGTCAGAAAAGCTGAGGAGGAGCGACGGGCGCTTCGCTCCGCTCCGCACCACGTCCGCACTCTGCTGCCCGCCCCTGCCGGCCGCGCAGGCAGGCCCAGGGCGCCCGCAGAGAGGCAGGTAATTGAATAATTCCTGCTAGCCACATATATCTTTAATGCAGAAGCCATTTACGGTCACTGGAAAATAAATAATTGCAATTAACCACACTGTTAAGTAAATATACAGTCCCTTGGGGAAGCAATCTGCATGCTTTTATAAGTCTTGCTACAATATGAAACTCATCACGATGTCTATGAGAATAATTTATAATGAACATTTAGCAGGTGCCTCAGATGGGTTGCTACGATTTACCTTCATTAATAAAACTGTCCTTATTAGACCTGCAGTTTTATGCATTTTAATTGAATAAACCTTTATTACATTTTCATTTTACACCTGACTTTGTTTCCAGCATGTCCTACAGTCCATTTAGCTTGTAATAGAGGTTTAAATCCTTATGAGACAAAGTTATTTACAACAACCCACTTGAGAAGGTAAAACCAGCACAGCATCTCAAGCACATTTCCAGCAGGCATGAAAGCATCATCTTAAGCTGTAAGTTATTAAGAATAACTTACACCCTCACATGCAGACTTATCTCAAGCATAAAGTGATGCCTCTTTTCTTTTGTAAGGATGGTTTAATACCACTCAACTGGAGGGAGTCGACAGCCCTACGACAGCGTGAACTGCCCGCCACCAGGAAGCACCGTGACTGAAGAACACGGGAAAGAAAGAAACACTCCTTTTGCAGGCCTCTCCTGCACCACGCACCACGCTCTACGAGGAGCTCCTCTTAACTATTCAAAGATTTAACAGGACACAGCAGGTTGGGAGGGTAGAGGCAAGGTTTAGTCCAGCTTTCCCTCATTCGCTACTTTTGCAGGAAAGGCTCTGCCTGGGGTAGCATTTGTGTTCCGCAACATCCTGCCCTGCCGCGGGATAAAAGCTACAGGGTGATCCTGACTTGTCTCTTTGCTGCAGTCAGCAAACACCAAAAGACACCTGTCTTGCCTCAGAAATACACAAAAGGGATTTTTCTGTTTGCATGTGAGACAGGTTTTGAGCAATTTAAGAGTATAGCTATAACGGAGTATGAAATGGCACTTTTGTTGATCTTTAAAAGGATGCACAAAACACAGCTTCAGCTCTTGCAGAAGAGGAGAGATGAAACAAAAGATTAGATATAAAACATGGCTAGAGCCTAGAGTAATTATAGAAAGGGGTTTCCCAGTTATTGCCAATTTTCACTATATCTGTTTTGACTCTCCCAACTATATTCAATAACTCATGGATATAGAGTAACAAAGCTGAGATCAGCATCAAAAAATGCACAAAACCTCTCAAAATGTGTATTTATTGCTATGTATATATTCAACATCTGCTCTGCTGTCACACAACAGACTATGAAACAGCTGCAGGAGATGGGTTTCAAACAACAGGCTCCGCAGAAATAAGCTAGAAAAATGCCCATAAGAACCTGCCCCTGGGTGAGATTTTGGAGGAAATGGGGGTGTCTGGCAGAGGGATGCAGGTGGAGCAGAAGAATATCAAGAACAAGACAGGGGGTGCAGGCAGGAGAGCAGGAACATCTGCATGGGGATGACATCTAGAGTGACTTCCACAGGAGATGAGGGAGGACGAACGGGCAACTTCTCGGAATTACTAAGTACAAGATGTGAGTGAAAAATCAGGCCCCAAATGCCCTGGATACTCCCCTTGTTAGGTAAAAAGAGAGAAAGGAGAATTTTTATGGTATCTCTAAGGAATTTATGCAGAAAAGGGAGCGAAAGCAAACACAATGAATCACAAGGAGTTTTCGATCTCTCTCGGTTATATTTTAAATTTATAACACTATGGGGATCTCTGATGCAAATATTATACTGATTGGACAAAGAACTGCAATTACTGTAGTCATCAGGACATGGATTTCCTCCTCAGTAATGCAGCCTGGGATAAGAACATGTTATTTTTCAAGTAGTTTAAGAAGCAACTTTATAACTCTAACTAGAATATAAAAGAATTATAAAGAAAGTCAAGGAAAGTCCTTTGTGATCAGCTAACACTTTATTTCATGTTTCCTTCTACTCAGCCCTGGTGAGGCCGCATCTGGAGTATTGTGTCCAGTTCTGGGCTCCACAGGACAAGAGGGATGTGGAGCTGCTGGAGAGAGTCCAGCGCAGGGCCACAAGGATGATCAGGGGCCTGGAACATCTGCCCTATGAGGAGAGGCTGAGGGAGCTGGGCCTGTTCAGCCTGGAGAAGAGAAGGCTGAGAGGGGACCTGAGCAGTGTCTAGAAGTACCTCAAGGGAGGCCGTGAGGAGGATGGGGCCGGCCTCTTTTCAGTGGTGGCCACCAACAGAACTAGAGGTAATGGCCACAAACTGAAACACCAAAAGTTCCACAGGAACTTAAGGAAAAAATTCTTGACAGTGAGGGTGCCAGAGCACTGGAACAGGCTGCCCAGAGAGGTTGTGGAGTCTCCTTCTCTGGAGATCTTCAAACCCACTTGGATGCAGTCCTGTGCCACGTGCTCTAGGTGACCCTGCGTATGCAGGGGGTTGGACTGGATGACCTCGAGAGGTCCCTTCCAACCTTGAGCATTCTACGATTCTATGATTCTATGTTACCATGCTGAAATGGTTTTAGAGAACTCAAGTAGCACAATCCCCACTTTACCTATTTTCCAATGGAAACCACCTGCACTTGTGGTCTCAACTATTTAACCAAAGTACCAGATTATTTCAAATCATTAAAACAGTTCATGTTTGTAAAGGAATAATCAATAAATTTGTAGCTATGCAAATTGTAAAATGCTTAAACACTACGCATCATCATGTGGATTTGCTAAAGAAAACTGAGTCATGGCTGCGCGAAATATGACACATACAAGTTTGCTTTCTGAAGATATTCTTAAAATAGTTTGTATTAAAGAGACCTACATTCCAAGGATATAAAAAATGACCTAAAATACTTCAGTGCTTCCAGAGATACTTGAAACAAATGCAATTTAAGATATTTCTTCTGATTTGAATAAGATGATTGAATTCGGCTACTTAGAAATGAAAAGTTGCTTATCATTTTTTGAACCAAAGCTATTTGCTCGAGTGAGAGGTGTCTCCCAGAAGGAGGCCCATGCTGGACACAGCGCAGCAGAAGCTGGTTGAGCTCCACAGCCTCCTGAAGCCTTGCTGGCACAAGGACACTTGACAAGGAGATATGATGGCACGACCGTCTGAAACAGTCTTTTCCAAAATGGAAAAACAGATTGTGCCAAGACTGTGTGATCAAATGAAAATTATGGGATGTGTTACAGTATAGCACCCCTGACTATTACCCCAACATAACACCTTTTACTGAGGGAAAGCTGAAAATAGTGCTATTTCTGGAAGCAAGTGGTGATTATGGTTCACTCTGAAAGAAGATATTTTGCAATTAATGTGACTTTCCCTTAAAGATTAAGGCTTGCAAAATGGACTTCATACAGTTGAGCTGCAATTTGTGGAAACTAGAAAGTACATAATTATCCCTCTTTCTCTCCTTGGAAATACAAAGAACTTTTAGAGCCTTCGGAATTAGAAATCTCAACGAGAATCCCAGAATCCCAGGAGGGTTGAGGTTGGCAGGGAGCTCTAGGGATCACCCAGTCCAAGCCCTGCTCCAGCAGGGACACCCAGAGCACGGGGCACCCGGGCGCATCCCGGCGGGTTGGAGATCTCCAGAGCAGGAGCCTCCACAGCCTCTCTGGGCAGCCTGTGCCAGGGCTCGGGCACCCTCACACCCAGGAAGTTCTTCCTCACACGGACATGGAGCTGCCTGGGGTGCAGCCTGTGCCCGTTACCCCTGTCCTGCCACCGGCCACCACCAAGCAGAGCCCGGCCCCGTCCTCCCTGCACTCTCCCCTCAGGTACTTGAGCACGTTGCTCAGATCCCCTCTCAATCTTCTCTTCTTCAGGTTAAACAGGCCTAGCTGCTCTGGAATTAAAACCAGAAACAAGTTTTAATTCCAGAACAGTTGAAATAATGATCTAGCTTAATGAGCTGGGTTTATGTAGCAAACTCGACGAATCAGACTAGAGAGGTTTACTGATCGGGACCTTAGTGGATCGCTAATTCCATAAAAATAGGGAAGCAAGAGACATTCTGGCAGATCCGTGCAGACGCTGCCGCGGCCGCTCATAGTCGTGCTGGGTGCAGCCCCATCTGCTGCCAGAAGCTTTAATAGAGATTCGAGGATCCTACTTTTATTATTAAGCTGATGGACAACTAGTCTTGTTTAATTCCAGAACCTCCAAATACCCTATTGCACATCTTGAGGAATAAAATGTTAGCCCTTAACCATTTCTAAACTTCTAGCCAAATTTTCAGCTTCAATCTATAACTTATACCTCACTGCTGCTGCGGATTTCTTTAAAGTGAAACCTCCATCAGATCTCTTCCTAACTCAGTTTTAGAAGATAATTTTGCAGAAAAACTGTCATTATTACATGCTTAGTGACATACTACTATAAATTTGAAATATATTTCTGATATTCTTAAGGACCGCAATGACCTATTGGTAATATGTTTAAAGAATAGAGAAAAACTTCTGGAAAAATTACAAGAGAAAAATCACCAACACACAAGAAATCACAAATTCATGTTTCTGTTAAACACTGTGAAAATACATGTGTTAGAATCACTGCAGACAAAATGCTGAAAACGAGAACTCACAGTCAAACAGATGTAAGAGGTTAGTAATTTTATATACACTATAAACATACAACAAGCTGCGGGGAGAGGTGCTGGAGACATCTGCAAGCAGTGGGCACCTCATGACGGGGCCGGATCTCTCCCAAAACATGCAGTGAAACTTAAAAAAGTAAAAGGGCTGGGACAGCCATGATTAAGGGAGTAATGAGCTAGGTGCTCACCGACATGATCTGAGCAGTGACACCAACGAACAGGAAGCCAGTGGCTCTGGTGACCGACTAGGGGTGACACAGCAGCGAGTGCCGTCTATCCCGCGCTCTGCTGCAGGGAGGCAGCGAAGGGCTCCCCAGGGCTACGGCTACGGGACAAAACCTGGAGACTTGCTGTCACTGCCATACTCAGCCTCTCCAGCAAACGTTAGGCAGCACCTCTGCTTCCTTGTGCTAAGGCGGGAGGTGCCTCTCTGCACAGCGTAACGCCAAGCTCCAAGCTGGGCTCAAGCCGTGATTCACATCCACTATCCAACAAGTGAACCTCCTTCCTCAGCATTTGCTAGGCTCATTGTGCCACCTGCATCCTAGCTCCTTCTTGATGTTTGTATCACCAGACAACACACTTGCTAATGCACATATGGATCTCAGAGTCACCAGGAGCCTTCACCTGCTTTATTGATCTCCCCTGGGTTACTCCAACAACAGTAAAGCAGATTTTCCTAGCAAGATAATCAATACGACTTTAGATTAAAGTTCCCACAAAATGCTTAACAAATTATATATTAATGATTTATTGTCTATTAATTATGATTTAATAAGGGCAATTGGCATCTGATTTAGCATACTGCACTCCAGTGTCCGGATTCAGCATCTGAAACTGATCTCAGCTTTTTTCTTTCAAAGACTTGGCTAAGAAATCCTTTATAAATACACTTCAGCCTTTGTTTTTGCTTTGGGAAAGTCTATGTTTCCACAACACATCTATTGCTTGTACCATCTTACAGCATTCAAGGTTTTGCAGCACCTTTTGGCCCCAAGAGAGAATTCGAAAGGTCAACAGGAAAAGCAGATATAAATTCAGTAGTACATATGACGATGACAGCTCAATGGATAAATCTCTAAATTTCTAGGATTTCAGATCCCACTAGACAATCGAATGGATGTTTAATATCAGCCAGCAATGTGCATAGTCACACATGCGAAATGCCAGCAGGGATGAGGACATATTCTGGAGCCTCAGGTCCACCCAAGAGCACAGACCATCACTTCTATTTGCTCTGACCATTTCAGAAGCAAATAACTGGTAGTTTTTGTCTCCTGCTCTGCCAGTGCCCATAGCACACGTCACGTCACCTTACTCCTTGTGCGCTTTGGCAAAACGTCACACCTGCAAAGTGCCCTTTACTAAATAGTTTATAAAGTGATTTGGGTTGGGATCTTCACAGAAGAAAGACACTAACACAACCAAACCATTAGGTCCTGTCTGGGATAATTTCTCTAAGAGTTTGTAAGGTCCACTACCCTCCCAAATTTTACTTTAAAACATGATCCATCTCCTAAGAGCCTCGACTTTATCCCTAAAACACAGTGCTATACACGTAATACTGATTCACTTAAGAATGTCGAGGTGTTATGATGCTGTCGGGAATGGAGTGCACTGTCACCTCTGCATGGTGGACTGCATGGGACAAGCATTTCTTCAGTCTTCTGGGTTTTCTAAAATACTAGTTTATGAAACGTATCAAATGCAAAAGACCATAAAAATGTGCTTAACACAACTTCAGCTGCGCATACATAAACTCCAAGTGAAAATATCTAGACTAACTATAATCAGATTAATTAATGATATAATTAGTTTCTCATTACATGACCATGTAGCTGGGTCAACTTCTGGTTAATGTGCTATGCTATTTGTAAAATAGAGCAACAGAGCAGACTGTACATATGATGCATTATTCCAGTACTTTTTCCCTTTGTGCATTCACACACTTTCTCTAGGAAAATGGGGAAAATGAGTTTGATTCATCTTCAAATCACAGCTTTTACCTAACCTTGCGTGCTCGTGTGTAACAACAGTAGCTGGTGTTGGCAAACTGCTCCAAAGCTGAGAAGCACTGTTGATATCCCAGTCACCTGCACTCCTACTACCTGCCACGCAACTCACACAGCATGTATTATTTACTGTTAATGAGATTGTTTCATTAAGAGCTAATCACTTTGAAAGTTATCGACACAAATGTAGCAATCTTAATTAAAGAAATCAGTAATAAAGAAAGCATTCTCTGCAGATTCAGTTCTGCAAACCGCTAGGCCAGTAGAAAGTCCAGAAAATAACTTGTAATGCTCTGCACCAACACGGGTGGAAAAGTTAATTCTGTCGGCACTCGGACAGGAGCATTCTCAGCAGGGCTCTTGCAGTCCACTATAGCATCTATAGGAGGGGAGTCCAGCCTGTGACACACCGGCTGCTTGCTTCTTGCAGTTTGATTTACAAAAGAAAAACTCTGGGTCTGGAAGATACATGCCCATCCTCAAGGACAGCAAAGAGACACTACAGCATCACTGAGAATTAAAGAGGGAAAACCGAGAGATTAAATTGGTTTTCTGCCCTGGATATTATTTCTGACCCCATGTTACCTGGAGCAGAATGCTAGCAGTAAAGTCAAGGTAATCTCAACTCATGATGGAAAGGGTTTACTCTATTCCCTTTGGCTTTATACAGATGTTCCACAGCAAAATACTAATGTCACAAAGGTCTGCACAAATCTCTGCTGTTTTTATTTTTAAAGCATGGAACTCTGTCACAGAAATTTAGGAATTTTTTCCTTTTTTTCACTGATTACAGATGCGAACCAACATGCACTCGGTTTACAAACAAAAGACGGCGAGATCCTCTGTGAGCTATAAGCAAACAACGAGAATCATGAGCACAGTAGGCAGAGACTCTTCCAGGACAGTAATTAGTCCTTAGTGCAGAAAAATGAAAACCATTTCTCTCTTTTCTTACAAAAATGACCTACTTTATTACAATGAAGGCATAAGCATCGATATTGTCATCAGGCACCCACCCATCTGGGGTGGATGGAGACAGTAAGCTGCGAGATCCTCTCCACCTCATCTACCAAGGGTTGCTTTATTGCTTCAGCAGATTTCCAACACAGAAATACTCACTTACCAGTCGGACATCCTGTTGAAAGTATTGTTACCCAGGTTCAATATCAAGATTAGTCTGTTAAGTCACTTCTAATTTCTTCACAGGAAAAATATTTAAGAAATAAAAACTGTTTGGCAGAGAGAAGAACTGAGAAAAGTTAAGTCCTACCTACCTCTACTACTGCTTTGGCATCCAGTCTGAAGTTGAAATCTCCGAAGACAAAATATGAAACTTTCTCAAACCGCTGATCTATGATTCTGAAGGGGAAAAAAAAAAGTCACTCAGCTTTGCATATATGCAAACATACACATGCACACACCTCTTACATCACTTTAGAGGTAACTTACGTATACTCCGCAAAACATTTTATTTTTAGGAACAATCTCGGAAGTAACTGGGACAATCAAAAGTACCAGCTTATTTTGGAAGCATCTTCTTGATAAACTAACCATGTGTTTGGGCTGTGCTTCCTTGCTCAGGCAACTCCATGTTCAGCACAAGTGAAATAGCACATTCAGTTACCCCTGGCCCTGGAAGACCTGGCCCCTGGTGAGGTCTGGTTCTCTGAAAGATAACCCCTTTTTGGGGAAATCAATGTTTGTTGAGACTGTAGCCAACTCCTAAGCTGGGCTTTCTGGACACAGAACCGAGACTGACTCTCTTCTCCCTGCTCTCTTCCTACTAAAGAGGAGAGTGAAGCATTACTATTTATCTTGCAAATCTTCTGTTATTAAAAATATCATTATATTCTTAGTCTATCTATCGTTAATAACAATTCCTTGGTTCTCCCAACAACATGCAATTTTACATGCTTCTAGACCTCTCAGCATTCGGAAAACCACTGAGTTAACCCTTAATTTCAAAACAGGAATTGTTGCAGTTAATTCACTAAATAACGAGTACCTCATGAGGGTACAAAATACCTGAAGTGTGACTGTTACAGCTGGAAAGGAAATACACAGAACAAATATACAAAAAGTGGAATAGTATACTGAAGTGCATAATAAGGAGTGAGAGACAGACGCAAGGCAACACACTGTGCACCTTCTAGGAATATATAACTGCTTAAGTACTACGATACCCTACGATACCCTAGATCCCAGCCCCAGAGACAGGGGCTCCTATGGACAGGTAAAGGATTATAAAGCAATGCACAGCTAGACAGACCTTCTGCAACAGCGCTGCCCAGCTAGGAGACATTTGTTTTAAATGGCTTTAAATGTTTTAATACATGGCATCCTCTTGGACATTGCAAAGCTATAAAGTAAGGAGGAACTCTAGATTTACAGCGAGGCACTGCTTCTCCTCTTAAAACATCTCCTTGCAGTTTCAGTCTGCAGCCATCTATTACATAAGGCACATTGAGAAATTAATGTGCATTGGAACTATGCTGGTGATCACTGGAAGAAAATTCTGCTGCAAAGAGTTATCCTCTTTTGGTAGGAAAATCTCCAAATCCTCCATTGAGCTGACAAATTATTGCAAGTACTGTTAATAAATACTGTCTACTGTCAAACACTACCAAGCACCAGGAAAGGCTGCTGCTCCCGACCTGCACATAACATTGCTTTGATTGGTGCCCTCACGGCACTTTGAAGGAAAATGAGAGTGTAAAAGCTAAACCATTCACAAGACCACAATTTGCTAACACTGTAATCGCAAGATCTGATATGCAACTTCCACACGCAAAAAGCTCATTTTGTTTTGCCAGCTTTAGTGATTCATATCTTTAGTTTTCCCTTAGCTTTTTGCCGATGGCTGCTGCCAAAACCTGAGAGAGATTACAGGAACGACGCAAGGTCCAGAGATGGTCTCTTAAAGCAAATTGATGTCATGAGGATGGTATCTGTGATTATATTATGCAAAGATGGATTTTTCAAATAAACAGACTGCTCCAAAAATAGCCAGTTAAAATGTCTCTTAACTAAATTAACTTGAAAAAGCTCAAATAGCTACTGATGAACAAAACACTTGATTAAGTTCTGCTTCTGATCAATCAATTAAAAACCAGTCATTTCATAGCCTTGCACATTACCTGATTTAAACGTGATTTGGATACTAAGTAACACCAACTTCAAACTGGCAATTTTAACCAGCTGCTTCCCATGTAGTTTCTTTTACTGCACATTTTAGAAAGAGAGTCTCAGGACAGACTGAGTTAAAATGGTACAAAAGTCACTTCTCAAGAATGATGATTTGCACAGCTTCTGACATAGGAGAAATGTGGAGAAATTTAAATGTACAGTAAAATTACCAAAGCCAACATGGCAAGGAATAGGTAGCCTTATTAAAGAATACAGGTTACCTCACAATAAAATATACTTTCAATGGCTTAACACTATATATATAAAAAACTACATATATATACATACGGATGGGGTCAAAAATATATATAAAAATATATAAATTTACTCTAAATCTGACTTTTATTTACAATACAGGTTTTAGAGCTGAAGCAAAATAAAAAGTTCTATTCCTCCTCTTTCTGCCTTTTAAGCCACAAATAAGTAAAACTGGTCAAGTGAATAAGTAAATGCAGAATTGGGAAGACTTTCCATTTAATTTTTACTGAGGAGAGCTTGCAAATGAAGTAAGATGTCTTCAAAACGTGTTTTATTTTACTTTGCTATTTGCCATTATACCCATAGCCTTCCTTAAACCATGAATCACATAATCCTTTAAAAATGCTGCCATGAATCAGCTGATGGAGCAATAAATCTGAATCATATAAAAAGAAAGCAGCCATCCCATGTCACCAATGTTAATTTAATGTTTTTAGTGGGAGGACCAAGTGCTATTTCTTGCAACTTGTATTTCTCGTCTACCAGATTATCCAGAAAGGCTTCCTCCCTGCACAGCTTTTTCCAACAGCTAGTGACAAAACCGCCCACTCCTGGGGAAAAATGTCATGACTGTGAAGTAACCTACAGATATTTCACTTCTGGAGTTTTACGTGAAAGAGGAAACCAAGGACCAACAGTGTCCTCTTAGTATCCTGTGACCTCTATGGGGTCTGCATTTTTGCATGGCCTTGTTAAACTTCGAAGTGTGCTAGTTCAAGGGCCACAGAAGACAGTATTTCCTTCTCTCAGTTGCAACTATGCAGGACTCCTAATTGCATAATCGTGCCTTAATAGCCGTGTTAGGTAAAGCCTGGAACTGGAGAACTGAGCTCTTCGTCCCAGCCGAGATGCACCATCTCAGTCATCTCAGCAGTTCGAAACCAATTCTGCATTTTTAACTGGTGACTCCGCACTGAAAATCTTTTGGACTGCTTGGATTGCTCTCCAGTGCTTTCCAATCTTTGCTATATTTTAAGGAGAGATAAAAGGATTGCAAAGCTTCAAAGATGACCTTGGAAAAATCCTGCCTGTTTTCTGGCAGTGGATTGGGAAAACTGTGGGGAACCATCGTGACCCGCCGAGGAGGAGGTGGCACAGCTTGGCTTGCTGTGATGACCATGTGTGCAGTGGTG
The DNA here is from genome assembly GCF_000705375.1 of Tinamus guttatus. The sequence goes on from NW_010586501.1 coordinate 113,932, forward strand.
GGGAGAGTGCAGGGGCAGGAAAACCTGAAGGGAAATCAAGGAAATTCTGTTGCAGAAGCAGAGACTGGGGTCTGGCCTTGCAGCCCAGGAAAGGTTGAGCTACTCATATGTAAGGGCAAACCCCTAAGCTTGGACAGGATCAGCTACGAGGTGTGAGAAGACAAGCTTCTGCAGAGCAGCTTCATCCATCTGGGTACCATGGCCATATTGGGACTAAAAATAAGAGCTGGTATCAGTCTCTCATCTTCCCCAAATTCCTGCAAATGTCAGTCGAGTTGCTGAGTTTGGTCCGTACATGGAGCACAGGGCCTTAGAAGGAGGACTTTAGCATTATTGACATCAGGGAAACCGTTTTATAACTTACTTTTACATTTAAAGCACCGATGGGACCTGGCTGTGATTACCGCTACTTCATGAAACGCCCTCGGCCGCACGGTGCCGCTGGAGGGGCCGGGGCCGCGCGGCGCCCGAGGCCAGCGGATCAGCCGCATTATGCCTCTAATAGCCATGTCTAATGCAATAACCGTCTGGGTTTTGTCCCGAGCCAAGGTATCAGCGCCAGGTCAGAAGGTAACGCTCTGTTTACACGATTATTTCCTAAAGCACTTAGCTTCCCCTCAGCATGGAAGTTGGCTTTTCTGCTTGTAAGGGGGCCTAAAGAATTGAGGGAATGGGCAAAATTAGCTACACTGAGCTGGAGCTGAATGGGCTGAGGTGGGAGGTCCGCGGCGCCCGCGGCAGGCACAGCAGGACACCC
>NW_010586501.1:115551-134955 GCF_000705375.1 Tinamus guttatus
ACAACTCCTGCAGTGACGTCTGGTGGAAAGCCAGGGAACAACTGCAATGAAGACTATTCCTACAACCTCAGCCATGTGAAGACACTGAAGATAGAGACACTGAAAATATTAAGTTTTGGCTTATAGTGTACACAGCATTGCCATATGGCCTCTTAAGTTTATCCTTCCTTCACTCACTCTGCTCAGCCTTAGCCTGGGAGATCAGCTCCAACACTTACACCCTGAGGACAGCTCAGTGCAGATCCACTGTAAACAATCTCAACTCTCCACCAGAGGTTTTGAAGATATCTTTGAAAGGCAGCACCTTGCAGTCACTGTGGAGCACTCCTGCCCTTCTTCAGAGGTCTGAGCTCAGTGTTTTGCACTCTCTCATACACATTTAGAGACAAATTTCAGGAAAAAAAAAAGCATTCATTTTGAAGAAAAGTTAGCTGTTGACAGCCTAATTGTGCCTAAAGAGATGTGATGGAAGTGCTTTCACTGGCATGCCTCAAGTGTGGCAACACTGTCATTAAAAAGATAAACTTTATCATATTTTTGTGTTCTGCTCTTTCTGACATAATAGCAAAAACCTATTAATAACACCAAAATATCTCCAAAGGTCAAGCCGCACATGGCAAGATGAAGGGAATTGTCAAGAAGCTCAGGCAATCATCTTAGCGCTCCGGGCTGCTTAACTAATGTAGGATGCTCACTTTTAATTTCAATATAGTGCCATTTGGGCAAAAATGTTGTATTTTTTAATTAATTATAATGTCAGCAGCTATTAAGATTAAAAGAAAGACCACATCAATAATAAATACTTAATCCAAAGACACCATTACAAGAAAAGCAATAAAAATCAATTTTTAGAGCTGGAAAATTGTGACTTTTTCCTCACCTGACTGGTATTTTCATTATATTGACAAAACCATGATCTTACCCAACACTGACATTCGCCTAATGAAACAGCAGCCATGTATAATGATGTAAGTACTTGTCATTTCGCTGCAGAAGAATACAATGTGATTGCACTGGTGTTATGTTGCAAAGAAACTGTCTAGCTCTTCATCTGATGTAAAAGAAAGCCAGAAGGAACTGGAGAAATTGCTTATCTTTTTGCATCTTTCTCTATTTTATTGTGAAAGATTTAAAAGCTTCTGCATAGCTTTGGAACTGCTAAACGCTGGTAACGTCTGCTCGTCAGCAGTCTGCAGACAGTGACCACGTCCCATCCTGCACGAAGATGGAGACGCAGCAGCTCTCGCTCACCTTCCTACAGAGCTGGGATGGAGTGGGATAAAACAAGATCCCGTGACCACTTTAGAAGGGCAGCTACCAACGCACAGAATAACTGGGACGCACTGCAGCGGGGTGCTGCCCATTCACCCCTCCGAGCTGGGAAATGCTCTTTTCCAGGCCCTCAGCGGCTCACAAGGGGAGCGGTGGCAGCGGCAGAGCCATGGAAAGACCTGGGGTAGCTCTCATCGGCTCTGTGCTGGAGGCCTTCCCACCCCAGGTACGTGGCAAAGGAGACAAGAGCGGGCGGCACAATATTAGCCATGCCACCCCACTGCCGGGCTCCTCCGAGGAACCAGCTGCACTCAGGCAAGCTATTAAAAACAGGAACACTCCAGAAAAGGGTAAGGCAAACCATTAGAGACACAGAAAGATGTCACCTACAGAGGGTCCAACAGATGAGCTGCTTGGCATTAAGAAAAGCTAACTGGCAACAAGTTTTGCATTCATACTTGTTAGCTTGTGCCTTCATCCCTGGAAAACCGGACCGGGGCAGACTGTTTAGCTAGGAGAGGAAACAATGGGCAAAAGGACAGAAATACTTGAAATGCTAAAAAGAAGAAGAAAAGCTCTTTTTCAAAAGAGCACACCAAAATACTAGAGCTGCCAATATTATGTTCGAACAAGGAAAATCCTGGTGGCCTGGAGACAGCATGACAACATTTCTGTGTGGCATCCCTGCTGCATGTTAAACCAGACTCTGAGCCTTTCCAAGAGGTGAAGCAGCCGCAGCCAGTCACGGCCTGCAAGTCTATAAAGGACCTCTGCAAAGTCCATCTAAAGCTACTTCAGCCCTGTACAGACGAGCGGGCGAGAACGCTGCAGCGTCTGCCCTGCTGTCGGAATTTCCAGGACAGGGAGCACAGGGCTAAGAGACAACCACCCTTCTGCTGTGGTGACCCCACCTGCCCACGGGAGCAGACGGCGAGGGACGGTTCTTCACTTGTGCCCACAGAACAGGCTCCTTCAGCACGTTCTCCACCGGGTACCTGTCCGCTTGCAGCAGCGTCTTACAGCAAGCATTAAGTGGCTTGTAAATAAAATTACAGTAGTAATTTATTTTCATTTCTCTGCAAATGAATAAAAATTTGATCAACAGCCCATATGGATTCTTTTTAATTGAATCACAGCTATCTGGGAAGATTATAGGGCCATACAATATAACATTTCAAAAGAAACAAACCACAACAAATGCTGATGCGAGTGTCACCTTTAGCTAGGCACTAACGACTGCTCTTTATCTAGCCCCAAAATCTCTAAGGAACAAATTACGGTGAAAACAGAAACATAACTCAATACAGTGCACTCTGCCACATTCTTACAAAAAGGCATTTTCAAAGACCAAGTAAAATCAACTGGGCAACAAGTTATTCAGAGCCATTACTTTACGTTTTGTTTTTTAAGAGCTCTTCTCCCTTTTTTTTTCAGTTATCTGTGCTTAATTTTGCAAATTCCCTTGAGAATGTTATCTTACCACTGCATTGCATCCAATCTAGCCTGTTGTTACAACATCAGTTAAATATGATTAGAAAAAATGCCACAGTCATCCTATTACTGGAAAATGAATAAAAACAAGTAAAATCATTCCCAAAGACTAGGAAGATGCTCAGTGTCCCACCAAAAGCATCCCCAGGCCAGGAGCAGACCTTGCAGGGGTAAAAAGCTCTCCAGAAAACGCCAGAGCTTTCCTTTTAATCACTTCCTTTGAAAGAGCCACAATTCTGTCCACAGGAGTCAGGCAATGTGAAAAGTAACTTGGTTAATCAACGCTATTCATTTAAGTGGCATTTGTCTTTGAGATTTGTCTTTGCTATGAGAGCAAAAATGGACCTCTTATTTATAACATAAATAAAAATGTTGTAAAGGATTGATGTAATTGTCCGTCTGTGTACACCCCAGAACCTGCTCAGTTATTCATAGAAAAAAAAAAAAGGGCCAATAACAGAATGAGGGCCAGATTACTGACTGGGACCATGAGAGCGCCATTCATTCGTTATACAGTTACTGTCCTTAAAATTACAAACATGCGTATTTCCCATTTCTGTACACATAAGCACACAATTATTATTCTGCTAAAAGTACAAACTAAACTAAACTAAAAGTATGCTTGTTTCAACAGGAATGACATGTGAGTTAAATTTTTCACAGCAGAGTCAAACTTGCAAATGCTTGATCCAGGAGGAAGGAAAACACGTCCTCGCCTTCATCTGACAGCTCGAAAGTAACAAGATAATTTTGCTGGATTTACTCTTTAAGGAGCATATTATGCAAACACACTAATTTTGAGAGCACTTAACCTTAGTTTAAGGGGAGGGGGAGCACAGCTGAATCTTAACGAGCTGAGCCGCAGGGTGTTTAATGAAAAGCTGTCTTTTTCAATGTGATCTAGAGTTTTAAACCTTTGTTAGAAGACATTTGGAGAGCAGGTTTATTTGCCCTGGGAGCACATCCTGTTTGAACACACACAAATTTCATCAAATGTCTGAAGATGCACGATTTCAGGCAGAGTTTTCACTTATGTTAAAATAGTATGGCCAAAAATATTTAAAAAAATCAAAAAGGGGAAAAAAAAAAAGTGGACTACTCCTAGAATTTCTCTCAAATGACCCAGATCTTTAGAGTGAAGTTTTTCTTTGCCTAGAAACTAAGTGGCTTTTCTTTGGCTCATTCAGCTGCTAGTTCTGGGAAAAGCCCAAAGAGAAACATTTAGATTGGAGGGGTCTTTGAGAAGATGTGACAGTTGACTGATGAGCATCCATAAAATGACAAAGAATAGTTGTGTGGAGCCGGTGCATCACATCGCCTCTCCCTGGGAAACTAATTGCTCTGAATTGTTAATAGTAACATTATTTTTCTGGCAATCATTTCTTTTGAATACCCAAAATGAGCATGAAACAGCTCCTTTGACCGGACATAAAAGTTAAATGTCCCAATGTTGATCAAATTAACTTCAGCTATGTGACAATGGACTATATTTGTGAGAAAATAATGAAGGGTACAAAGGGGAGCTTTATGCCAAGATTTCACAGTTGTAATGTAAAAATGTTTCTGTTGAACTAGGCCAGGGAATGTTTCAATAGGAAAACAGAAGAGCACTGTCACTTTCTTTCTTTTTTCTTTTTTTTTAAACATTCATTTCACGGCTCTGAATGCTCTAGATAATTTGGGGAAGTTTCACTGGCTGGCACACTGAGAACCTCAATATCAGGCTAATTAATATCTCACACGCCGGCTCCTAGCAGACACTTCTCTAATACTTTTAAAGGACCCGATTCTGTCGTCTTTACTCAAACCCTGGCCATGGTATTAACTGCAGGAAACACTTTGTCCCAACCAGGGCCTAACATGCCTGACTGATGTGCTGATACGATTAATTAATAAGACATATACACAAGTATTAATTACAGCAAAGCACTGCCAGCTGCGTTTCCTTTCGTAATTTCATACGTGACTTAAACCCTTCAAGTTTAGAAAACGCAAAGACACAAGTGGGATGCAAACACAGCTGTGCGTACATCTGAGTTAACCAAAATGGGCCCAGAAGATTTTTTTGTCCCACTAAATATACAGCAGATATGCTTATTCTGACTTATTAAACAAGTTCAGTTTTGACTGTATTTGCATCTATCTGGAAAAGGGTAGGTGACATCTAGGAATTTAGTTTTGCATTTACATTAGTGTTAAGCACTGTCATTACATGCAGCACTTTAATCTGTATACATTTTATATGTACTTGTAAATATATAAACAAATAGTTACTTAAAAACAGAGTAATTCCAGCTCTCAGTCTTCAAAGAGTCCACGTAATACCACATTTTCTTCACAGTTCCTAAATGACAAATGTTAAAAGCAATCTGGCTCTGCACATATCGCTATCTGTCTTGAAAAGCATTTTCCTGAGTATATTATTCATTCTTCTATTTTATTATAGCCAAATGACTTCATGATGCCATTATAAGATTAAACCTTTGTGCTCCCTAAATATCTATGATTATTATTACAATTCTCTAGAAAAAAACTTCTAAAGGTAACTTTAAATCATCCGCTTGACAGTTTTTTCCCTTTCTTTTCTTTTTTTTTAATGCTCCTCCAACCCTTTTCCCAGTCATTTGGAGACTTTGAGAAGCTTCATGCCCATGTGTTAAAACAACCTTGGAATACAACAATTTTGGCAAATCAGTTTCTCTGACGAATTCAATAGCTGAGTTTATTGCTTTGAACTTTACTTGTAAACACTTTGCTATTTTGTACTTCAAACTACTGCGGTGGGTTTCCTCTCACATGAAAAGGCTGCACTTAATGCATGTTTATGAAGATGCAGAGTGACCAGAGCGGTGCTTTCGCTTACTCCTGCAGTGACCTAAATCAACTGTGAGAAGGTGTTTGGGCTTCATTCGGTGAGGGTTTAGCTCATTAAACTGTTTTCCTTCTCTGCTTTGTTCGCAGGGTTTGAACTGCCTCCCTGTTAAATGCTCTTTAGCAGTTTAAAGGCTTTAAAGGAAAAGACTTATCAGCCTCTGTTTTTAACAGCACTAAATCTGCATTATTAGTTCATGCAGATAAGGGGATTTAAAAGCTCAGCTTGAAACCTCCCTCTCCTACATTTATCTGACACTGCATAGTTCCAGTAGCTCAGCTGGAAATGTAGATCTATGAAGCTTTAAAGAGAGATTAAAGGCAAGAAAAGAGGTACTTTTCCCCCTATAGCAGCTCTCACTTTCCCTTTTCCTACTGTCTGGAGGAGCCATGGCAGACAATGGTCAAAGATGGTTCCCAAAACCCGCTGAATGGGGACACTGTTGGTGGCAGCATTCATTCAAAGTGAGCTTCAGTGTATTGTCCTCCCCAATCAGCAGGTCCCAATAGAGTTTGCTGGTGGCTGCCAAAAGGTTAGCAGCCCCGATGAAAGGGGTTTCCCATTATTCACTGCTCCTACAGAAGTCCCCTTTTGTGCGCGGCAGCCCCTCGCCTCGCTACGGAGGTCCGGATCTGCGGCTGGCTGCGCGCTCAAAATGCGCGATTCATGTGAATGCAAACGCACCCCAAACCCGGGGTTTTCTTTGCCGAGCACAGGGGAGTCGGGCAGGTTTTGGCAGTGTCACATTTTAATGGTATACCATCATGACATCTCTGACCCACAGCTGACACTAATACTACAGTCTTATTACCTTACCCTCGCCGGGCGTCGTGGGAGGTCCGGAGCCCAAATTAGCTAATGAAGCACACTGCATGCTGTAAACAAGCGTGGAATAAATAATGCAGGAGGCTTGCGCAGGTTTGCTAAAGTTCCCTAACGCAAAGCACAAGGAAAGGAGAGGAGAGCAGCAGAGAAAAGTAAAAACGGAAGGCAAGCAGACCCTTCCTGCATGTAACAGGACACACAGATCTGTTTAAAACTGCACCAAGAGTGGATCCAGATCCCACCGCAGCTCCCTGCATGAAGGACAGGGACTTTTATAAATCACTGCAACACAAACCTATTTACCATTCTTCCTAGCGCCACAGCATTCTCTGGTGCTCTGAATAGCTTTTAAAAGGGAAATAAGAGAAAACATACTGTTTTTTGCTTTTCATGCACGTATCGCTCCCAAAAGTTTTTAAAAAAAAAAAAAAAAACACTATTTTGGGGAAGTTCCTTCATAGCCCTCTGCTGGGGTGTGCAGGAAAAGCACTTACATAGAGCAAGAAAAGCAGCATCTTTTTCTAAAATACCCGCCCATCTTTAACTCAGAGAAAATTCAGAAAGCAAAAAGCACCCAAGCGCCTTGTGCAGCCAGGGCCGGGGCAGGGGCTGCGCTGCGGAGGATGCCGCGCGGCTGGCACCCCTGTGTCCCGAGAGCACCACGAGCTGCCAGCTCCTCTGTTCACACGCACCTTTCTGCTCCCGCGAGCCCAGCGTGACAGGAGCACCAGGCCGACGGAGCAGAGCAAGGTCCACGGCCAGGGCCAGGAGGCCATGGCAAGAGCGGGGACACGAGACTTCCCGGGATGCCACAGAACATGCAGCCTGTTCACAGAACGTGAGCGTTCAGGTGGAAGGGATGATGCAAAAAATGTGCAAAAGTCGCCGTGTTTTTGTTTTTCCAACCCAAGCAATTTGTTTTCAGTACCATCTCAGTGTCACAAGCGAGGGTGTGTTTCAGGGTGTATTTCACGGCTTCTTCAAAGAGACTCTAAGGGTCTGTTTCTCAGGCAAAAAGAAATCAGGCAACGCCTCTTAAGAGAAATACCCCATAGTGAATCTTTACATTTCAAGGTATTATAATCACACGCTTTATGTTTACTTTACCAAATATTCACAGTCAAAAGTGTTTTCTTGTTCCAGGAAAAGCTCTCTTTTTTTCCTGACTTTACAACCGCTAATCAGGCCAGCAGCAAAGAGCGGCTGCTTGGGACTGCTGGATGCGGCCAGCTTTGTCCTGCGGCGCAGCGGAGGAATCAGCCCCGTAACGCTGCCGTGGACCGTGGTGCTGTTAATAACAGCGGGGGCTGCGTACAAACGCTGTGTCGTTGCTCTAAAAAGATCAACCACCAGGTGCACTCGGCCAGGACGGAGACTGAAACACCACAGGGTTTAACGAACAGAGGCTGCAGCTCATGATTTACAGGAGAGGCTGGATGAGGTGGATTTATTCAGTCTGCAGCAACGATGAAGGGAGGATTTTACTGCTGCCTTCGTGCAATGGGTGGCTGTGGGGGGCACAGAGCCAGGCTCCTAGCAGTGCAAGACAACAGGCAACGGACATGAGCTGCACGGAGGGGAATTCCAGTCGGATTTTAAGAGAAAATGTTCACAAAGAGGGCGATCAAGAACGGGCATGAGCTGTTCTTGGAGCTGTTTGCTGCTTGCATGGATGTGGCCTTGAGCAACCTGTTGAGGTCTGAGCAGGGGCATGGACACAAGACCTCCAGAGGTCTCTTCCAAGGTTATTATTCTATAATTACAACATACTTGAATTTCACATTTTTTTTAACTCCATGCAGACCAAAAAGATTTTAGCTAGCGCATTTTTAAGAGACACAGCTGCTTTCTATTCCACAAGTTTTGATGACTTCAGGCAGCTGCTTCTCATCAATTTATCTCAAAACAAGTGTCACACACAGCTCTGCAACGGGCACCACCTGCACAACTCTGGTGAACACTATGTTGTGCATGACTATTCTCAGATCACAGAACAAAAATCTCTGCATTTTTGAGTGTGCCTTTTGGAATATCTTTTATAAGTTGCTTAGGAACACAGAAGAACGAGAGAGGCTAAGAAAGGCTAATACATACCTATCAAGTACATAGCCAAGAGCCTTATGCCGTATTCCTGAGTAAACCGATGGGCTTGTTTCCCAAGCAATTAAATTGGAAGCATCATGGAAAAGATGAATGTTTACCAAGTCAAAGGCACTATGACAAAAAAAGAAAAAAAAAGACTCAGGATAAAAGAAAAAAAAAACATTTTTTTTTGCATTTAGCAAAGCATTCAACATCATAACACTTAATATATTCTCTCTTACGTTATCTTAATATTTACTCACATATACTGTGCAAATAAAGCTATCATCATCAGAAAACTATCAGCCTGGAGAAGAGAAGGCTGAGAAGGATCTTCTCAGTGTGCACAAATGTCTGAAGGGAGGGTGTAAAGGCAGTGGGTCCAGACTCCTCTCAGTGACGTGCAGTGACTGGACAAGAAGCAATAGACACAAACTGAAACACAGGAAGCTCTGTCTGAACATGAGGAGGAAGTTTTCCAACATGAGGGTGACTGAACCCCAGAGCAGGCTGCCCAGAGAGGTCTGGGGCTCTCCATCCTTGGAGATATTCAAAACCTGACTCAACAGGGTCCTGGATAACCTGCTCCAGCTGACCCTGCTGGATCAGGCCTCGGACTAGACCATCTCCAGAGGTCCCTGTCATCCTCAGGCATTCTGTAATCAATTTTAATTTCATAAGCAAATACAAGGAGTGAGCTGAAATTCAAATTTTACGTTTATATGCTAATTGTTCTGAGATTAAAGGCTAAACCCTATCACTGCAACTCCTCTGCGGAGGATGCAAGATCATGGTGGCCAATCTGCACACTATTTTCCATTGGGAGAAATGCACGAAGATGCATATTGCTTCTATGAAAAATTCACGGATTTTGGTTTGCTGATTTTGGTTGCTACTGTATATTCAATAGTAATAATACCTGTAGCCTTACCTGTATGCAACTATGTTCTATGCAACATCCTTGTAACTAAAACCACTTCTTACACTGCGACCTTCATTGCGGCAGAAGACAGTCACACCCCCCGAGTTTGCTGTGATCACGGTGCCCACCGGTGTTAATCACGCGCCAGGTGTCACCTCCGGGGAGCGGCACTCGCCGGGCAAGGCAAGTTGCCTCTCTCAGCACCGCTCACAGACAGGACACATCTTAATAATGGTAATGAAGCCAGCAGAAAGACATCCAGCTGTTCAGTGCAAGCTGGCATCTCACTTTATACTCGCTCTGCTTGCAGCCTTGTCTTTCCTAGAGGTCTTGCCTGCATTCTAAGCTACATCTTCTCACCGTCTTGCTGATGGGACACAGTGAGTCAAAATGAAACCAGAAAGCTTAGAATACCTTTTCCCCTACAGCCATAAAACAAAAAACACCACCAAGAAGACACCCAGCATCTGCGTGTGCAGGAATTCCTGTATCCTGCATGGAGAGCTGGAAGGAAGAGTGCTTCCTGGGGCTAGTATGGGCAACATCTGGGGCTAGTATGGACAACACTGCACTTTGGAAAGGAGGAGCCTCCAGCAGTGCAAAGCAGCATGCTCCGTTAACTCCTGCGGCGCACTGTGAAACAGCTGCTGAGCTTCCATTTTAAGGGCACAATTTTGGTTAATATTTCAAAAAACACATTTTTGGCAGGTCCGTGGAACACTGATGGTGACTAAACTGCAGAGTATTTCCCAGTCTAAACATTTTCAAGACTTTAAACTCTAGAAAATGACAAACAAATACAAATTACATGCCAGCACTGAGATACGTCTATCCTAGAGGATTCCTCTGCTAGGAGAAATGAGATTATTTAAAACATTTCATTCTCATACTTACAAAAAAACCACAGGGAATAATTGGTTGTGGTTGATCAAAGGTAACCAGCACCTACATGATGAAAAAGGTTACGGGAAGGGTGAAGGCAAAGTGAACAGCTCTAAAGTCCTTCCTTAAAGTCCTTCCATGGGGTTCATCAGTCCAGACCTGCTTCAAGCTCCCTGAGCAGGGACAGCCCCGCGCCTGTCCTTGGGTGGCGCTGGGAGGCTCTTTGGCCAAGGGCCTCTGCCAGCTCCCCTGCATAGACAGACATGAGATTCCTTCACCCTGCTGCCTGGGGCCCCTTTAACCAGTGCTGGTTGCCACAGAATTGCTTTTTAGTTAAGCTCAGCTTTTCCAGGAGCTGCATTTTTTGGACAGACCAGCTTTAGGCAGCTCATGCCTCCCCGGGTAAAGGCAGGCATGCACATGAATTTTGCAGAGCGCTCCAAAATCAAACATCCTTTAGCTGCAAGAAAGCTACACGTACAGGTAATGTCAGACAAAGCAACGAAAGGCACCGGCCCATTTTTCTGCCTCAGCTTCCTCATTGCTGATGGACCCACTTGTGCTTAAGCCCAGAGTCCTTGGCGGGTGTCAAGCCCTTCATTCCGGCTGTCGAAATACCTGTTTGTCCAGTGTTCAGGCCCCTCTGCAAGGCGAAGCCCTTGCAGCACAGTCCCACCGCACGACTCAATCATCTTGCCCAGGGTTTGAAAAGCATTTATTTCTGCTATGGCAGCTTTAGTATTTTGTGTTTGAACATACTTCCTAATTATACTGACTTTGCACTGCTGGCCCCAGGCACAAACACTTCCTCTATAAGAGGTCAGCATGGACATAAAAGACAGTAGGGATTTGGTATCCATCACATAAAACAGGGGGATAGATTTTGTCAGATACCCATATCAAGGAAAAATCCCAAACTGTGCACAGGTAGGTTCCCCAAATTATGACAGAGTGAGGGAACAGATTTGGATACAGCAGGTTAAGGCAGCCAGAAGCAATGAATGCATAGTGAAGATACCAAGGAGCTAGCATGAAGGCCTCTTCCAAAGTACATACATATACATATATACTTATACAGCAGGCCTTGCTAACTGCACTCACAGTAATGATAAAGTCCTACTAACTATTAAGACAGAAATACTAAGTTTTAAGATATGCAAATAGTACATAACTGAAAAAAGGTCATTTGGAGATGATGGCTTGAGATTTCCATTCCTGTCTGCTCGCGGGATGAACATTCCCGGGAGCATTCACAGTGCATCCCGGATCACAGGGATGAACATTCGCGGGACACATTCCTGAAGAACTGGTAAGAGGACTGGAAGAGATCCCCCACACAAACTCATCTCCTGAGCGTATCTGTAATCCACTCCTCTGTGCTTAAAAACTGCCTATTCTTACTACACACTAATGAAGGGCCTTCCATTTACAACATATCTGTCCTTAAAATAAAACTTTCAACATTTTACCTGTTGTCCTGCAAGTTAAAACAATTTCCTCCTGCCATTTCCCCCAGAGAGACAGAGAGCATCCATTCCCCGAAATCTTTTGCTATACCCAAAGCTGCTCTCCTCTCCTAGAGGCAGCAAGCCCAACTCTTTCAACTCGTTCCAATTCTCCTTGTCCTTCCTCCAACCCATCTTGCTCAGCACTCAAAACAGGAGCGCGCAATCTATCAAAGGTCTTGCCAGTACAGGGTGGAATAATTACCGTGCCTTCCCCCGTCACGTCCTTCACATGATGTATCTATTAACACGTCTTGGTAAGATAATAATGAACCATATTCAATTTGGGCTCCCTTGATTCATTTCTGCAGCATGGGCAATGAGTCAGTTACTCCCAATATTATGTTTGTGTTTTTGGATTCTCCTTCGGAAGTGCAACACTCTGCGCTTCCCTGAATTTCACGTTGCAATGCAGTTTTCTCTGAAGCATTTACACACTTTTGATCGCTGACTCTGATGTCTTCAGACTGGGACCATATCTATGTCCTGTAAATGGATTCTCTACTCTGTGACTGGTACCTAGTATCATCTATACATGAAATTTGTACTTAGACAGTAATTTATTCAGGGCACTGTCTTGTATCTATTAACACAAGAACTATGGAGGTAAAAAAAAAAATTCTCTACATTCAAAATAGTCAAAAAATACATGCAATTCTCTTTAATACCTTTTTAAAATGAAATTACAGAGTGTCCAGGAGGTAAAAAAGAGCAAAAAGGATAGGAGGAAAAAAAAAGAGAAGAGGACACACTCTGAGACGTTGTTAGGGCATTTTTCTCTCGTTTTGGGGAAACTCTCTGATTCTGGCACGGAACACATGCTACAGTAGTGTTCTCCTAGGCAGGAGAAAGGTTAGCGGTTCCCTTCAGGAATTTACAGGGGGTATCAACAATCGTTGATAGCAGTTCTCCTGGACATCCTTTTACTCAAGCACCATCCGTAGGGCTGCGGGCGACACGGCGCGGCAGAGCTGGCCACGCTCCACAGGGCCTTGGAGCTGTCCCCGTGCTGCGACACAGGGCGGCAGGGCCGGCCGCGCTCCGCAGGGCCTTGGAGCTGCCCCCGCGCTGCGACACGGCACAGCAGGGCCGGCCTCGCTCCGCGGTTCTGCAGAGCTGCCCCCGTGCCCTTGGAGCTGTCCCCGTGCTGTGACACGGCACAGCAGGGCCGGCCACGCTCCGCAGGGCCTTGGAGCTGTCCCCGCGCTGTGACACGGCACAGCAGGGCTGGCCTCGCTCCGCAGGGCCTTGGTGCTGCCCTCACGCTGCCCCCTGGCCCTGCACAGGCCCTCACGACACCCACGCGCAGCGCAGGAACAGGGCATGACACCCAGCGAGGGACTGCTCCTGCCAAGAGCCATCCCTTCCCCATACCTGCCTCAAGAACACATTTCCTTTAAACCTAATCGTGAAAAACAGAGGGTTTTCTTCTTGGAAGGGCATAAAATCAAAGCCAAATTATTTTTTTTTTCTACAAATAGGAAATCCAAGAGAATGGGAGAGACCAAACCTAGAAGGCTCTCGTGAAGTGAGAGGCCAGATGCTCTCTTCTGCAGACCTGCGCTGCACAGCTGGGCTGACTTGCCACTCCATTCGGATCTGCAAAGACTAACAAGAACCTTAACTAACCCACGGCCACCGGCCTGACTTCTCTGTCAAAATGAAGTCTGTAAAATAGCCACAGGTTTCTCCTTTTATCAGTCACAAAATTCTTTGCTCAGCCTTTTGCATGTGCTTATTTGCACAGCAAGCATGGCCATGGGATGGCACTCCGAAGGGAGCCCATATGAAGAGCCGTCAGACTGTAAAGCCAGCCTTCATTTGAGAGGTGAAATGGCTACAGGAAGAATGGAAAAATGTGGAATATTTACCCCCATTTCCCTGACTACAGCACAAATAAGCAGTGCGTATCACAAGCAGGACTAAAACGTGGTCAGCGTGCCGGGGGCGTCGGGGAGGCCTGTGAGACACACAGCAGTGGAGAGGTCCCCGCACTGGCGAGGGCGCCCGGAGCACGAACCGGGGCCTCACCGTAGGGTTTAACAGCTCTGCGGCAGCGGGGCAGGAGGCTCCAACTGCACGAGCTGGGGGGAACAAGCTGATCAGTCATCAGCAGGAGCCGGGGTTTTTTTTTGCATGATTAATTGAAATCTCTTTGCACGGAGACAAAGAACATGCTCAAGTGAAGTACACTGATCTGCACAGGCAGATGCATATACTGCTACTACAACATAATACTACTACTATTTTTACTGAAGACAGAATTTTCAAGGCCAAGATAGTAAACTGTTGTGAAATACATCTCTTTCTTCCCAATGTTGGCTGGTACTGCTTCTTCCCAAGGAACTCATTTAACACCTATCACCACAAAGATCTTCAACTTCTATGTTCCCCTAGTTGTTCCCTGTATTCCCATTTGTCTTCTGGGTAACCTAAAGAGCATAAAGTGCCTCTTTCTTCTTCAGACGTCCATGGCACATGATGGGTGGGACTCTGCTTTGACAACAGCCAGGCTCAGCTCATCTGGGACAGCCTTGCTCCACGGAGAGCTCCTGAGCAGCTGCCAATCCAGCAGGAGATGCTCCTGCCTCTGCGGCCCCGCCACCAGCGCCACCAGCGAGCTCGGACCTGCTTTATGCTGTCGGAGGTGGCAAGGAGCAGCCTCAGGGAGAAGAGGACCAAGCTCCAGGCTTAACATGGGAATCCTGACCTGAATACGGCAAACAGAAAGTCATCTTCCATAACAGCGTTATAGTGGGAATTGAGCATTCTTTAAAGGCAGGGTCCCTCCACTGACTTCAGCGGTGACTCAGTTGGGCCTTAAGGAATGAGTTCAAGGGGAACCGTGTCTGCACCAGATTTATCCCATGCTAACGGTACATAGATATAAACATTATCATCGCATTTGCCATGTGTCTCCACAACTCTCGGAGCATTATATATACTTTATATAGCTAAGTGTCTGTTCCAGAACCAATCTATTATTTAAGTGTGTGAATACTTCACTTGAAACAGCTGTTAGCAAAAAGACAGCTAATGTAAATATAACCAGAAATAACTTAAAGATGCAACATACCAGTCAGTAATACACCATCTTGTTCGGATGAAACCTTTTCTGGACCACTTGCACTGAAAAACAAACAAATAATAATCCATCATTTTAAGTAAAGGATTAGCATAAAAGCAAAATATACAGACTTGAAAATAAACCATCTTCATCCATACAGTGTAACTAATAAAAACTAAATGCTTGCTGAAGAGGCTTGAAAACATATTTTCTATCTCAGAATCCTGGAATTATTTAGATTTTTGGTACTTGAGCACAAACATAAACTTCAGTGAAAAATTAATAAAAGTCCTTTCCCTCAAGGTTTCTAGTAGTTTTCAGATGAAAGGTACTCAGTTCAGACATCTATACACCTATATTCATGCTTGCCCTGAAACAACAAATTCCTACTGGCTATGCGTAAATGTCTTCGCTTCTTGGTGATTTTGCCTAAACTGTAAGATGTCATCAAAGATTTACATGGAAGTAAAATGAATGAGATGCGCTAGAAAGCTATTTCTTCCATGGAGCTAACCCGCCTAGTATTTTTATAAAAGTTAACGGGAATTTAAATAATGGTAAAACGTTGCATTTATCAAAACTGCAGCGTCCGCGAGAAGGCCACAAATCAGCTCTTGCCGAGGTCTGGTACTTCCTGTGCAGTGAGGGATTTTTTCAGCGCACTCCTAAGCCATAAATTACAACCTCCCACCAGAAGACACGATTCTGCATCCTATTTATTCTCTGTTACACTGGATGTGGGGCTAGGCTAATGTTCCCTGATAATGAATATTGCAGTAGACAGGCCTAAATAATGATGTCAATGATTTTGTGGCAAAAGACTGCAACCACTTATTACAAATAAAGTATCAGTCACAGTGCAGCATCCTTCATCCTCTCCAAGCTCTCCCCAGGTACTGCACGGTTTCCAGAGCTGACCTGCCCCAAGTATTTTTGTCTGTCCCTCTCCCGCCAGATCTTTTTTGCATTCAAAATACACTTATGAAGACTTTAACACATTTATTTTAGTGAGAGAGTTATATCTTGGTTTTGAATGTGAAGTCTTATATTCTTTTTTTCTCTTTTATCTGCAAACAGAAAAATAGACTTGTATTGTATTACCCATAAGTGATGGGTTATTTCATTGATGGCATTCAAATTCAGAACTCATAATTTTCTAGAAAAAAATAGTAAAAAGCTATCTATAAAATTTGGCAGCGTGTCTTTGCGTACTTTTACATGCTGTTTTATGTAGTGCACACAGTGCTTTATCCAGCAATTCCTTCTGTTTGATAACATGGACGGACACACAGGAAGTGACGTTCCTGTTCTCTGTTCTTGATTTATGTCCCAACCCGCAGTGTGACCTCAGGACGGGTGTGGAACATCTACCGGGGGAACCTCCCGCTTCCTCGCCCTGCTGACGAGGTCCTACAGTTCACCCCCCTGCACTGGGGATCTCCCATGGACATTTTTTAATTCTGCACTGCTCTGAAGCACCTCACTGTGTTGTTGAATACTCTTGATGATGCAGGAGGAAGGCCAAAGCAAAAGAATACATTAATATTTCTGACAATTAATAATGAATTCAAGAAAAAAAGAGGGTTGATTTTTTAAAAATAAATAAATAAATATTTTATGTGACACCTTTCCTGTCAAACATGCTTATGACTGTTTAAATGTCTCAAGAGTATATTTTGGTATGGAGACCACATTCAACCTACCAGACACCCTTTGGAAGTTCTACAGATGCCCATCTTGGTTTGTTTTCAAAGTGATACCTCAAACATAATCTGCAAAGACTTCAATGACTTTAATGACATTAACCAAACCAACATTTAGTCAAATGCAAAGCTTTCTTAGGGACAAAAAGAACAAGACTTCCTATACACAACAGGATTACACAGCAGTAATGGACTTTGCTTCTGAACATGAGTAAAGCTCCCACCCCATGTAGACTGACCTGGTGAACCTTGGCAGCTCACTGCATCAACCGAGTAACTGCAGACAGCACAGAAACGGGTATTGTTTTGATGAAACCAAGTGTCAAGAACCTTTGACTGCAAGATCTCCTGTTTAGGCCTTCATTAAAAGGCTCTCTCCCTACGTGAGTCCTTCCTTTGTAGAGAAAAGCAGGCACCCCAGAACTTCATGAGACGTTTCCTTCTGTTCTCCGCAGACAGCTGAATTAGGGTGCACCTGAGGTACCTCCATCTGTTAGTACTACAGAATGATGAAGGCCTAACTGAAGTATGGTGGCAAAGAAAGACAAAACTGCATATTTTATATGCCACCCAGAAAGAGAAATTCTATGCCTTGGGGCCCAGATCTTTGGGATTACTTCAGGCAAGTTACCTGTTTGTATAACCTTCCTCAAACCAGGCAAAGCTCAAGGAGAATCATTGATCTGATCTCTGCTACAACTGCAAAGGATGCAGGTCTCGGGAGAGCCCCAAATGCACATTCCCAGTGAGTGACCTCATCATAACGTGGGCAGCTATTGGAGCTGTAAACCTCATGGCCTGAGAGGGCAAGAAGGACTTCTCATTAAGAATTTAACATAAAGATGGATAAAGACCATGTGCTAAGACCCACAGCTAGCAACCGGTCACCTTTCTTTGGAACCTGAACACACATTCCTGAACACACCTGGAAGCCTGGACACGCATTCCTTTCTCTCATCTCCAGTGGCTGCAAGTGATTTCTGACATTAGACTAATACCTACAGAACGGTGACTAGCACAAATGTGCCATTACTGGAGGGAGGAGAACAGATCCAGGACATACTGGCTGTTCTTATGTGTCTTATCTGTTCAACAACATGCAGAGCATTGCCTATACTGTCACTGAAGTGTATGGTATCTTCAGAATATATTTGGACATGACCAGAAATCCCTAAAGCCCAAAGCAACAGTAACTTCTTCAGATCTGCTATGGACACAATGGACACCATGACCTGTCCATCACGGCAGGTAACGCGCTATGGGCAGTGAATGTCCTCATCACGATCTGGATTTCCTCAGGGACCTTTACAGATATTAGTAATTGTCTGTTGTTTGCTGATATTTATAGGTGCCTACACAACTTTTCAGTTTTGGGGTTTTCTGAAGTCAGTGAAACTTGCCTAGGTCTAAAAAAAAGCTGTATTTAGCGAGGAAGTCCTAGCAGTTCCCTACTCTGAAAAGCAGCTGATGACTACATTCAGAAATGGATTAATTTCTCTTAATCCCTATTATTTTTGGCCTAGGAGAGCCAATTTTTTGTTTTTAACTGCTGCTCTACTCAGAAAGAACACCCTGTCTTGGCTGTGAGTAAATGCCCACTTAATTTTTGTTTTCAGCACCAAAAAGTAAACTCTTTCATGGTTCTGGAAGTGTCTCTGACTAACCAGGGAATGGTAGGCTGGAAGAGCACCACGCCAGCCCTCCTCATAGCGCACCTTCCATGTCTGAACCGCAAATCCCATGATTCAGGAAGGTCTCCTGTATTCGCACTTTCTCTGACAATCAAGACAATACTGTTACAACTTAAGATTCGGCAAAATGTCAACATTTCATCTAAAACAAAACATTGAAAAAAGGTGAATGCCAAAAGCATTCAAAGTTGTTTATATCTAATCTCAATTAAAAAACGGGAGCTGTCATTTCTTTCTGACAAACGAATGCATTAAACTTTTCATTTCTGAACAGTAACACATAGAATTTAAAATCAAACAGTCCAACTCTGTTTCATGCCAGTCTGCACACTGACACAGGCAGCTGAGAGATACTTGCAATCTACATTTTGTGACATGGTCAAATACAGGAATTTCTAAAGTAGTTTAGAGCTTCCTCATGGATCCACTAAGAATATTTGGTTTAGGGACAGTAGTATACATTAGCTCCTATTTTGCCAATTTTTTTCTTCAGTAAGTATGAAATTCTGATGCCTCTCCATTAAAAGTCCTCAAAAAAATCACAATCTGAAAACTTGCAGTTGCATTGCACCAGCCCTTCCTTTGTGAATAGAGTCCCTCAGGAGATCGCGTTGACCTTTCAATCCCTCCTAGAAACACCACCTACATAAATAACCCCTGCTACATCGGGTAAAAGGACCTCCAGACAACATTAACATGAAGAGAGAGGTTATAGAGGGCTAATGTCAAAAAGCACTGTGAGCAATAAGTAATGCACACAAACCATGATTGATAATGACTAGCACAGAGCCTTAATTCATCTTTTCTCCATCATTTTACTGAGAGGGACCATATCAAATTAAATAGTGACCCGGTAAGGGTTTATTCAACCATACAAAGCAGGGGCATGAAGGAAAGACATATTAAAGTGGCAATGACTGCGGAGTAATTGCAGCTTCTTAAAGGAGCACCGGAGCCCGAAGGGGAGACGGGCGAAGGTGCACGGGAGGCGGCTGAGGAAGGCGCTGCAGGCGTCAGCACGAGTGGCCGGCGTGGCGCGAGCACCGGCCTGCGCGTCCGCGGGGGAGCCCTGCTGCCCGCCCCGCACGGCCA
>NW_010586501.1:165715-176709 GCF_000705375.1 Tinamus guttatus
AGCTACACGCGCAGCGACGAGGAGCTCGCTGCCAGCGAGGCGAACACTTGGCGTGCTGGTTAGCGACCAACCCATTCCTCGGGAGGATGGATGAGCCCCAAGAAACAGGGAGCATGCCCAAATGGGAAAGCTTCTACAAGAACCCTTTCCTAGGATCTCTCACACTTCCTTCTTAACTGGCCCTTGGTGATCAGGAGCAGAGACGAGGAAAAAGGGGAATCTGGGCAGGGAGTCAAAATAACACAGTCTAACAGCCCACACTTCTTAAAAAACCACCTTCATGAAGTCCTGTGCTTGGAAGAGTAACAAATGATCCCATCCTCCTGGGGTATGCGCCCAAATGCTAACCGGGCAGTAAATGCAGGACTCTTCCTCCAAATGATGCACCAGAGCTAAAGGTCGTATTAAAAGAGCAACGTTATGTAATGACGTTTGCTGAGAGCCAGGGAGCTCCTGGCTTGCTGACAGAGGCTGCAAGGCCGGGGTCGGGAGCGCAGCCCCGCGGCCAGCTCCAGGCCTAGCGCCACTGCGGACACTGCTGGGCAACCCACAGACAACCATGTATAAAACTGTGCTAAACCCTTTCTAGACGTGCAATGACATGATATTCAGACATAAATGGGTGCTGGGCAGGCAACAAACACACGTGATGGATTAACAGCACACTGATTCTTCTGCCCACAGTCCCATCACGGAAAATAACAGACCCACAATTATCTTTTCCGTCCCTCCTTGACCCCCAGAAGCCCTCACAGTGCTCGGGGCGCTCTCCCGTCTCCCGCGCAGGACACATGGGGGTGGCTCCGAGGCCTCCCTCTTGGCTTTCAGAAATACGGCACTTTTGCAGCAGTCAACTGGAAACACAGTAAAGTATCGAAAATCCAGACACTTAATGCTCTCTGTCCCCGTTTTCTTTCTTTTCTTTTTTCCCTTTGTTTTTAAGGTGGAGCTTGGCCTGTATTTCTATATTATAGTAAGACTTTTCCTCTGTATTTGGAGGAAATGTTATTTTTCAACTACAAAAGCATCTTGTTGTTATAAGAGATACCCTATCAGGTATGCAGAACCCCCTTTACCTGGAGCCGGGTGTTTATGGCCATCGCGCTGCCCCGTGGATCCCCCCTCTCCGCGTGCCAAGGGCTGGGCTGCGCCCGCGCCACGAGAGGGGCCTGTCGTCACCAGCACCGCAACGGCGGGGACCTCGGCGCACGGGACCACCCAGCATCGAAGCAGAAGCCACCGCAGCCACC
Source organism: Tinamus guttatus (assembly GCF_000705375.1). The sequence goes on from NW_010586501.1 coordinate 166,966, forward strand.
GCAGCGAACGGGAGCCTTCGGTGCACCGAGGCACCTCTGCTCCCTTGTAAGGGGGACATTTGCAAATCCTCCAATTGCGTCAAACATGGTCACACTTCAGCTACGAGCTTTTAACATTGAAGCACCCAAATTAACACCCCATTCTGCCAAAACACACAGTTTAGCTGGTCACCACACATCTCAGTCCCAAAAACAAGCTAAAGATGAGCCCTAACGTCAGATTTGCCCTGTCCCTCACCAGTACATTGCCACATGCTCCCTCTCGGATACGCTGATGCACTTCCTTCTCAGCGGCCCCAACAGAAGGTTTCGCTCTTCTACTGCCTTTGTTGCTTGAAGGCACCTGCCTGGTTTCTCACGTCACAGGTCCTCGTCTTCTGCCTGGCAATCCTATTCCCTTTCCTATCCTCCTTTCCTATCCTCCTTGCTGCTATGCTCCCTGTTTCTTTGCCTCTTTGTTGCACTCCACATCTACAGCCTGAAACTCATGCTTACACTATACCCCAATGAATCTTAAACACCCTAAAACTCACAGGATAAAAATGAAAGCAAGAGAAAACATCCTCCTTTACTGCATAAAAATATAAAGGGAACTGGTGGTAACTGGAGGGCTTGCATGATTCACCTCTAGAGACTGGCATTTAACCAATTTATTTGAAAAGTGAAAAAATATAGAGATCTAAATCATCCCTAGTATGCATTTATGTTAATAGATTGCCACAAAATTAGCAATCTGTGCTCAGGGCAGACTTGAGACAACAATGTTGTTCTAGGTACGCTGAGCCACTTCGACCAGCAATATGTGAGACTGTTCGGACAGAAGCAGCAGACCCTTAGCCAAACTTCATGAGAAAAAAAAAATCACTACATTTGTCAAAATGAATAAAACCCACATTTCCATCTTTTTCTCTTTGGTTTTATATGCTTTGCATGTCAGACAAATTATCAGGAAAATACTCCTTGTGTGACATTTCATTGCTTAATGCTTTACCAGTGCAGTAAAACAAGACAACTGCTGAAATTATAGGAAAATAAATTTGTAATTTCTTCCTCATTTAGCCATTTTTGAAGCTCGTGTATAGGAAAGTCATTAATGTTATGTCCTCCTATCGATGTTCCAAGCCTTTCAGGGGATAACTAATGCTTTTTCTATACTCCTCCATGTGGCCAGTTAAATTAGACACATTATTTCTGTGCCGTTAGCGCACACTGATCAATAGACACTTGGAAAGCCCTCTAAAACTAAGTGGAAACACTTCCTCAGTGTCAGAGGGCTCTACTCGGGGTTTGTAAAAACGCTGCGCAATTTAGCAGAGCGGCGAACGCGTCGGGGCGGCACTTCAACGCAGCGCGCCACCCCGAGTGCCGCAGGTTCATCCCGGCAGCAGCGCAGCGCGCCGCGGCGTCCGGACGGCTCCGCGCGCACAAAAAACCCGCCCGCGGGGCCCAGCGCGCTCTGCTGCGCCGCGGGCCGCAACGAGGCGCGCGCAGTTCCCACCAGATCCTTATTTATTTTCTTTCCCTCAAAATTGGTCTGCTTTGCATCTTTCCAGATCAATAGCAATATTTTGAGACGATGCTTGATAAACTCAAGGAGCATATCAGAAACAGTAATGCAACAAAGAGCTTTCTCTTCCACCCGGTTGTTTTTAATTGCAGAATAATAAATGTATTTCTACACGTGTTTTGAAATGTAAAAACTGATAAGAGGGAAGCCAGGCAGCGAAGCCAGGCTGCCACACGATGTTAGTAAAAGGGGAGTGAACAGATTCATGTATCACTTTCTTTTCGGCTATGAATACTTCATTATAACATGATTTCAAACACTAATAAACCCATTAGTTCATATCAGTAAATAGCATACCTATTATTTTTCTAGAAAGCTATGCTGCTCTTGTTTAAGAATTAATCCAATGCTGCAGGCAAACACATTAGCAATTTCCTTCAACAGCATTTCATTATTTCCCAAGTAATTATTTTCTCATCTTCTAATCTAACATCTTTTCCTGAAACTCAAAGCGGCTCCAAATCAAACATTTCGCTCACAAAAACAAAATTCCTCACACGCGCCCTTGCAAGGAGCCGTTAATGGAATCACGGGCGGGCGCCGACACGCGGGGACCCCCCGGCCCAAGGTCCTGGCGCGAGGCCCACGCGAGGGCCGGGCTCCATGCGGGGACACCGGAGCCGCCCCCCGGCAGGACCCCCGGCCCGCGCGGCACCGAGGTGCTCCGCTCCCGCACAGCCCCGTGGGGCTGCAGGAAGCTGCAGGTTGAAGCGCTGCTCCTGCTTCCGCAAGGACCCGGCGCTAGCAGGGTGCCAGCGCGAGCGCTTTCCTGGAGGACCCAGCTCCGGCCTCGCGGGGCCCAGGGCTGGACGGGCACCACCGGGGACGGCGGGAAGGGCCCCCCCAGCAGGAGCGCATCCCGCCTGCGCCCTTGAACCCCGGCGAGGAGGGCGAGGAAGCTTCGCCCCTGCACCCACCTGCTCTCGGCTTTCAAGGAACCTTGATTAAAGGTGATCAAAAAACACCCCAAACGCCCTGCTCCCTCCGTCACCAAACGGGCACTCCACTCGCAGCAGGGGCAAACCCCGACCAGCCCTGCTGCCCCCTCAGAGCTCCAGCTTGCAGCGTTTCCGTGCAGTACGTTTACACCAGACACACATCCGTTTACCCGGGTTACATTCACTCTTCAAAGTGGTTCAAAGGAGAGTAACGCTAGCTTTTATGCACCACACGAAAAGACCAGGCAGAACTGGAGAACTATCACACAAGAAGCAGGGAGTGTCGGCGGAGCTGCAGAGGACTCGGCAGTGCCTGCGCGGTGTCACTGCGCTGTCCGAGGCGGAGCGGCTGAGCAAAGGCACGGGCTGGGGACGCTCAGTGCCGCGACGCGTGCGCTGAGCCATCGGCAGCGCCTTCTGTGAGGCCCTGCACAAACTGCTGCAAGAACCTGCAGCCATTCCACGCTCCACAAGGCAGAGGAGCCACGGCCGCTTCCTCCATCGCTGGCGCTCCAGGCCGCAGCGGGGCGGTGGCGCGCGGCCCAGCAGGGTGACCGCGGGGCTCTAGCATAAAGCCAACTCCCAGCTCGACTACAGAATTCTTCCAAAAAGCTGCGTTACTGAACACTGCACTAACTGCCCAACATGTGGAGCAACGTGCGGTCTACTCTGCGCTGCAGCCGCCGTAAGTAAATAGGCATTTCCCTGGGAGAACTCCTGCCGCTCTCCTTCCGCAGCCGGCTTTCCCAGGAACGAACAGCTCCCAGGAAACGGCAGCCCCTCCATCCTAACGCTGATCCCCAATAGCTTTAACGAAGGAAACTCGACGGCAGCAGCCCTGCTGATGAATGCAAGGGTCAGGGCCCTGGACACCCCTGCCCGGGAAGAAGTAAATAGGCATTTCCCTGGGAGAACTCCTGCCGCTCTCCTTCCGCAGCCGGCTTTCCCAGGAACGAACAGCTCCCAGGAAACGGCAGCCCCTCCATCCTAACGCTGATCCCCAATAGCTTTAACGAAGGAAACTCGACGGCAGCAGCCCTGCTGATGAATGCAAGGGTCAGGGCCCTGGACACCCCTGCCCGGGAAGCACCAACCATACCGCGCTCATTAGTCGCCATCTTAAGAGTTACAGTCCAAAAAACAACAACAAAAATGGCTTTGTCACTGTTGGAAGGTCAGGATGAAAACAATGAAAAATGCGGCAACTTTTTTATAGCTTAGAAAGTATTGATTTTCCCTTGTTCTCAAGTACTATGCTCTATAACTTAATGTCAGACTGCAGCTATTTTTGGATGTATGGACTTCTAAGAACGGTGTAATTGTTATTTACAAGTAATCTCACCTTTTTTAAAACATGTAGAGTCTAGTGCATAAAACTGTAGCATGAATCTCTGAATATAAAATCCACAACACACAGAAAATATAAATCCATATAAATTATAAAGCCGTGGCTAATATGACAGTACAATGATTCTTCATATAAAAAGCTGCTATGCATGTACATTAACTAATTTTCTTGGCATTCATACATTTGTAAGCAACTAAACTTGACTGAGGACTGTGTTATTGGGCTACTAACCCGCAAACTGTTTGTATTTATTCCCCCTCCCAGCACACAGATGTGTCACAAAATAGTAGAGAAAGATAAACCGTGAAATTCCTCCCAGCAAGAACAGCAAGAATAGAGACCTTATTGATTTGTTTAAAAGAAAGCATAGGAAAATAGCTAGTGAGCAGGAGCACGGCGGGAAGCCTTGCAGCTGCATTTCCACCCTGCGCAGATGGGGTGAGATTACCCGAGCGCTGGGTCAGCTCCCAGAGAAATCAGGCTGGGATTGCATTTCAGATTGCCGCGAACGCGGCTCCAGGGCGGCAGCGCTCCCAGCGCGGCCTCCTCGCAGGGTATTGGCAGCAGCGCTGCGATTCAGTTCTGAATTCACCAACTCATTTCTGGGCTCATTTTTCAATTAATAAAAAATAAAAGGCAATAGAAAGGTGAAACTCTTTGATAGAGGTTTCAAAAAACTCAACAATGTGAATTTTAATTAAGAAGGCTCAGACGAGAGGGGACTCCAACAGAAAGATATATTGTGTTATAACAGGCAAGACAAAGAAAAAGCCTGCTAGAAACCCCAGGGAAAGGCAATCCGCGTTGGGGGGCCGTGGGCGCTGCCACCACGAGTCCCAGGTGGTTTGGCACCACTTCCATATACACACAGCGCAAAGCCCTGTTTTCCCATTTTATTTTTCCTACCGCAACCAACCAGCCGGAAGGCACTGCTTAGGCATTCCTACAGATTGGAGCTTGTGCATTTGCAGCCTTTGGGTCCTGCTTAAAATCAGGTGAAAACTGTAAGCAAATAAGTATTTGGGTATCAAATGGGAACGCAAAAGCAACATGAGAAAAGCCATGACCCGGTGACTAAACGCGGCCAGGCAGGGCCCAGCAAAACAGCCCCGAGGCAACCGCGACACCGTGCGGGCTGCCAGAAGCCACCCGAGCGCTTCTGTCCCCTCTGGTGGAGATTGCTCAGGCTGCCAGCCAGGAAGCAGAGCGGCACCGGCCCCCATGGCCCAGGGCTACCTCAGGGATGCTGACGGCACCCCCGTACAGAAGGGCCCCGCTACGGCCGCTGCAGACACGGCCACGGGCCAGCAAGCAGCGACGCAGCGCGGGCCGCAGCCCGGCCAGCCCAGGGCCCGTGGCACCGCGAGGCTCCACGGGCTGGTGAGCCCCCATATGAGGGCCAGCTTTACTGCTCCGAGCACGCAGCGAAACCCGCATCGTTTTCTGGGTGCACCTCATAGGCATTAACTTCAAGGTGGAGTCCAGTGCGTCCTCCTGGATAGCTCCTGACAAGTGAGCTCTCCTCCTGGAAAACCCTGCTCCCGAGTCCTCCCAGATCCAGCATCTCTGCTCCTTTCTGCTCACCTGCTGCACACAGTGGGAGCCCCGTGTCACAGCCACATACGTGCGCGGTGCCCGTACTGCTTTCACCAAGCCTGAAACAACCCTACGCCTTCTTCAGCACGGGCGGGGGGACACCAAAGAGGCCCTGAGACCGTGAGAGCCTCGGGACGGTACAGAGGAAGGAGGATCCCGCTCCTGCTGGGATTTGCCCTATGGAGCACCCTGGGTGCCCTGAACCTCCCCACAAAAAAGTAATCCCATAAAGGGAGAAGGGGAAACAGGAGGCCTGGGGTAGCGGGCGGGGGATGGCAGCAGAAGGTGAGTATGGCTAGAAAGGGCCTGGCAAAGCCACCCCACAGACGAGCTGCTTCTGTGAGCTGCATGTGGAGGGTTCTTGGCACAACAGGGGCGCCAGGAGCCATTCCCTTGGCTCTCCCTCCAGCTGGAAGCTGTGTGCTGCCTCAGGAGAATGTCTGACAAGGACAAACTTTTTAACTGCGCATTTAAAGTGCATTTACAATATGTTCATAAAGCAGCAACACCGTTTCTTAATAAGCAAGTTGGCTTGCAAAACTGCGAGCTAGGTGTTAGCAACGCAAACTAGAGCATCAGCTCCACCTCCTGGCCAAAATCTGTATTTCTGCAAAAAAAAAAAAAAACTTCAAGAAATGCTAATAGAAAAGTGGCCTGAGAACTAATCAGGCATGCGAATCCCTCTCTGTTCAATTCAATTATGTCCCTCTTCCTAAATCATCTTTTTTTATTTAACAAAACTCTAAACTGCCACAGCTAATAAGCTCAGACGAATCAGTGTAAACCATTCATTTCTGGGAACAGGCCGATATTTTCTAAGACCCATTAATAACTATGACAGGATTTATGTACAAGATAAATTCAATTCAATTTCCTTTTTCAATTAATGGCCAATTATTCGAACTCAGCTCAACCAAAAATATTACTCAAATATCATTAATCTAGCAAAAATTAACTTTACTATTCCCTAAGTAATGAGGGCATCATTTTAAAGGTAAAATAACGCACTTTATTTAATAAAATGTTGTCTTTGTTTTCAGGGCTGCCGCTTGCCGCTGGAGCCCTCCCAGCCCGGGGACCTGGAGAGGACAAGCGCCACATCCAAGTCCGCTGGATCCAGCCAAGGGCACCCGGCTGTAGCCAGCCCCGTCTAGGGGCCATTTCACATCTGGAAGCCGCCTGGAGACACAGCGAGCGAAGCACCAGGAACGACGGTTCCTTAACGCCGCCCGCCCCGGCCAGCGGCGCCGGCCCCGCTGCCCTCCCGCTCCCCAGCGCGTCCATGCGGCCCCGAGGCCGCCACTGCAGCCGCAGGGTCCCGAGGGCCGGGATGCCCCGCGTTCCTGGCAGGAATCTGGCCCCAGGGCCGGGCTGCCCCCGGCTCCTCGCTGGGAATCCGGCCTGGAGCACATTGCTCACATGGGGCTGGCCAGGCCGCCCCAGCCCCGCTCAGTGCAGTTGTAGCTGCTTCGGCTAGAGCACGAAATTGCTATTAACAACCTGCCTTTGCCCATTTCCGGGTGGTTATGGAGAGAAGTTTCATTTCTGTAATTATCCTAATAAAACGTGAACTCTGGGAGAAGGAGACCATGAGCCAGGAGCTTTATCCTTTCCACCTATTCACAACAGCCATGCTGAAGTGTTTCTCCTTTGTAAGGAGCTATTGCTACTCAGCCACTTCTTCCTCATGTCAAAAACCCTTGGTTCCCAACACACCTTCATTTTTTAATTGGAAAGAAAATATGCTACGTAATGAACAAATTACAGTGCAGTACAGCTTTACTGGGAGGAACTAACCAAAAGTTCAGCACATCTAAAGCACAACCCAACAGTATTTTCTTCATTTCTTCATTTTTTTTCTTTTCTTTTCTTTTTCTTTTTTTTTTTTTAAGGGGGGGGGGGGGGGGAAACAATTTTAAAAGGGGGTTTTTTTTTTTTTTCCTTTTTTTTTTTTTTAATAAATCTATTCTGAGAAGTAGGGCTTCTCTCTTACTGAGCAGTACCAAATTCCACAAGTGAGCCCGTACCCGCAGCAGCCAGCGCAGGTCTCAGCGCCGGCCGCGGGGCTGCGGGATCTCAGAGCTGCAGTTAAGGCCTTCTCAGGCTCTGAGCCGCGGTGCCAGCAGCAAACGCCTGTTCGAAGCTTTGCAGGGGTTTCCTCATCTGCCCTTAACGACGGGAAAAGTAATGCACACGCTAGGCAGCATAAAGCCTTAATTGAATACTACACAAAACAACAGATACTGTGCACCAAGCAACACTAGCCCTAATCCAGTTATAATAAGAAGTTTGTCACTGATTACATTCAGATGTTTTAATATTAAAATAATTACGGATTTGTTGAGAGCATGTTGAAATCAAGACACGATGTGCATCCTAGAAGAGGGGCAGTGACAGCTCTTATTCCAGAGCACAAGCAGCTTATTCAGAATCAATTTAATCCATCCAAGAAGCATCCACAGCTGAACAGTTCATCAAATCCCACTATTTTTGAGTAACTCTACACAGAGAGGCATTGAGACTTACACTATATTTCATGTAAGGTCTAAATAGAGTACAATAAAACTACCAGAGAAGGTAAGTACTGAGAAGGAGCTGCAAAAACCAACACAAATGTAATGACTTGCTTTGCTAATAGCGAGGTGTGTTGGCAACGCCTACAAATAAATACGGTGATTGCACTGAATTTCTCAGCTTCCCAGGCAGCGACCTGTGAGTTGGCCGACGCTGCCTCCCCTCGTCACCCAGCCCGCGGTCCCCAGTAGAGTCAGGACCCGCACGCTGCCCTCACGGCTCCCTGCACAGCTCAGCCCCGGCGCCGCGGGCAGGATTGCACTGCCAGGACGGCCTGGCAGGGTCCAAACATCCTGCTGGGCTGCAGGGACTCGGGGGGCTGCAGGAGGGCTGCGAGCAGCCAGGCCCAGCCAGGCTCCGGCCACTGCTCAGCCCCACGGACTGTTGTGGCTGCTGTCAGCACGGTCCTAGCTGGACAAGATCCAACACGCGGCTCCATCTCCATCGAGCAGAAAACCAGCAGGGAACAGGACTACAGCTGTGAGCCTCATCACGGCCGAACCCAGCCCGTTTCACTCCATTGGCTGCACGGGACCATAAATGACAAAACGCTCAGCACTAAACGGCTCGTGCCTGCAATGAGCCATTCCGCTTCTCACATGTAGTGAGTTATTGCAGCCTTTAAAGTCAAATCACTCCACAAGGGACACTTTGCTAACACGCCACTTTTTATTTTACAGCAGTCATGAAAAACACACTTCCCTTGTGCTGCCGGGAGGGGCTGCACGTTGATGGGACAGGTTACGGAAAACGTTTTCTTGGAGCTCGTCGTCAGTCCTAACACAACGGAGCTGTGCAGCAAACCCGGGTTTCGCCTCGCAGGAAGCGAGCCGGGAAGGCTCGGCAGAAGAAACGCTGCCGGAGCCGCTGGAAAGGGGGTATTGGAGCAGCGGGGAGAGGTCAGCCCAACTGCTGCTACTCGGGCCTTCATGTTTCTAAGAAAACAGCATTTTACAACAGCATATGTGATAAACTTTCATATTTCAAGTACAGAGAAGTAATAATGTAATAATTATAGGCATAGCATCTGCTGCCAAATCCATGCCTTAGAAGGGATGGAAAAAACACAGAAGTTGAAGAACTTTGCAGTGAAAGAGAATTAATGAGGGAATGGGGAGATGCGTAACATCAAGTGAGTACTCGCGAACCACGCTGAAGATGAGAATAAAACTTTACCCTAAATGGACACAACACGGCGGTGAAATCCCCATTCAGATCATTTCTCACTGCCAACACAGAGGCACTTGCAGGGTGCACAGAGGAGCCAAGGTGCTGCCAGTGCCAATCGCGCTGGGGAACGAGGCTTGGATTCAACACAGCAGTCTCGGGAGCTCGTATGAGACCACCAGCTTTGTGTGCCAATAAGCTGACCAAGCCACAAGTCCGAGCAGCTCAGCATGAAGGTGCCTCTCACCCACCCTCTCCTTGGGATTTTCTGGCTCTGATTCTAGCCACTGTTACTAAAAAGCAAACAAATAGACAAATGTATAAAATATTCCTCCAGTACCAAGTATTTTCCCTGATGATGGCAATATAAAGAATAACTAAATAACATCTCCCTATCCTCTGTAATTTTTCCCTTTTTTCACACCAAACTGCCTCAGCTCCTAAAGATTCTTCAGGCCTGGGGGGAGCGATGCGCAGAGCGCAGTGTTTCCATCGTTCTCCTCCAGCACCTCCACCGGGCAGCGCTCCTCCTGCAGCGCGCTCCTCCTGCAGCG
>NW_010586503.1:9933-25480 GCF_000705375.1 Tinamus guttatus
AAGAAATTGATCTGTATAAGCAAGCGGCTGTTTGATTCTGTATGGTAAAAGTTATATTGCCAGGTGGTTAGCTGGCATTTTTCAGGTTCTACAATATCTCTTTAAGGAAATGAGCTGCTTTAGCTATTACTGAAGCAGTTAAAAGGCATTTAAACAAGTGAAACGCTGGGATGTGACAGATCTAACAGCAGACCGAAGTAGAAAATTAGCAGCAGTTTTTGTTAGATTAAGAGACAAACCACTAGTGGTATTGACTTTCAAGAGTTTCAGGACTCGCTATATCCCATTGAAAGGAACTGTTATATAACCATATTCGGATTTAACAGCACATTGATCTGTTACCATTTATACTGTCACAGCTTTTATTATCGCTTACAAAGCTAGACTTCTATTTCACACTGACTGAAAGTTTACTATCTAAAAATTCCTCTTGAAATCCTCTGAACGTAATGCTTTTAAACCCCATTTCTATTGATTTCTTCAGGGCTATTTTCTGTGTATTTTCTTAATGCCAAATTCCAGTCCCTTTGACGTTAGTGCAAGTTTTGCAGTTCACTTTAGTCATATCAAATGCTGACCCTCTTAAGCCTTTAAGGTAAGCATGTAAGGAGAAGCAATTTTTTTTTTGATTCTGTTCAAGAGGCCAGACGTTTCTGGATGAAAAATGACGGTCCGGCCGTTCCTCTCCGCCCGGGCCTGGGCCTTGCTTCTGGTCACTGACCCGACCCCTCTGCTCTGTGGAGGAATTGCATTTCTCCAGGTTCACTTAAACAAAGACCTATTCTTGTCAGAATTCCTTTTAGAGGCCTTTTGTTCCTTGCTTTTTGTTAAAAAAACCTAGCTTAGTTAAGTTTATTGATGGCTAGTTAGTTCTTTAATATCAAAAGTAAGCTGTTATCCTTTAGATTCCTACCTCTAGGAATGTCATTTCCCACTGGAGAATAAGGAAAATCATGTCAATAACTTCAGCAGGGTTTAAACTAAAGCAAGTTCCCGGCCAATGCACTTTGCACCCCTGGTCTTCGGGGTGAGGTCTAACGCTGCCAGACTGTTTGCAGAGTGCCCTGCTACCTGTGCGTGCTCTGTGGCTCGCCGCTGCCTGCCCTGCTGCAGGAGGGCTGTGCACGAGTGTGGAAGTAACACAAGTCACGCCGATTTTAGCCCGGTTTTGCTTTGGAGAGCTTCCAGGCCCAGGAGGGGTGTTACCGCAGGAACGGAAACCATCTAGAATGGAAAGTGTGAAATTGGGTGGAGGAGGCTGCTCGTTAATAGCGTTGGGCATGTGGAAGATGATGTAGGATTTATACACATATAAACACGTATATGCACGCTCGCCTTTTTGTGCCTGAAGTTTATGGGTGTGCAGTAGTAAGAAGCTTGTGCATCTCACTGTGCAAAACCTTGGGAGGGTGGAAGGCAAAGATGGGAAACCAAGGTTCAGGTGTGAATCGGGTGGTCCAGACAGCTGGGATATTCTGGACTACTGGATGTCTCTGAGATGACCATGAATTTACCAGGGCACGAGGTCACAAATGCAAAGATTTTTGCCTTGCTCATTTGTACCATCTGCATCTCCTTTGTTGTACTGCTATCCTATATTCTGGATAAAGTATCCCAGCTTTTTTTGCAGTTCCACCCTGTCTTGCAGCTTCTGGGATGCAGAGCAGCTGCCGCAGCAGCACAGCAGGATGATGCATCCCAAGAGATGAGACACTGCAGAAGCAGCCCGTTGTCCTTCTGTCCCCAGGGTGGAAACACGCTACTGGTGTGCGAGCACGCACGGAGCTGCGCTTAGCAAGTGACTAGTGCGTGGAGGACTTAGGCCTCCTCCCCACTGTGCACTGTGACCTGTGCTGCCCATTTTGCACACATTTAAAGCCCACCCTACTTCATTCTTTGTTTTAGAGCTTCCTTTGAGGTTAGTCGCCATTTAAATAGTACTTGCTTAAAGTCAATTCTCACAGCTGCCATTTTTCCATAGTTAGGTGGTTACAGTAGCAGATGCTGCAGCCTGCCTGTGCGGAGTTTGTCACTGGTGTTCCCTGAGAGTTGCGGGGATGCTGGAGTGACAGAGCTGAGCCTTGCTGAGGAACCAGCAGCGGGAGAATTAGGCATTGTTTACAAATCCTCCAAGCCTGTAGAAAAGGTGAAATACTTAAATCTTAATTTTGGGATCAGAAGAAGAAATGAAAGATATTTACCATCTGGTAGCAATGTCATATACAACAATGTAGGGAAGAGATAGCGAGTATCTTTCTTAAAGAAATTTCTTTTATGACTAATACATGCACGAAAAACAAAGATGAATGAGAGGCTACTGAGACTGATAAGGCCATAAGCTGCAGTAAGTTGACAGCAAATGTAGGAACAATGAGTACCAGTTGCGATTAAATGTAATGGGCAGTGATTTACCATCTCATTAAAAGATTAAGACAACCAATTTGCTTGTATGTGAATAAGAAAACAAATAGTCATTAAAATGTCCTCATAGGGCATTAAGTTCTTCCTTAAGACTCGTGAAATTTCATTAATTTTGCCTGCCTAGGAGGAGGAGCGATTTAGCAGAGTGGAAGCTATCTCGTGGGATTTATTGGAATGCAGACTAATACACAGGGACGAGAAAATTGTTTTCCCAAAATAGCAACTGTAGATATGTGTATGAATTTGTCTGTGTATGTATGCAGCTTTTCATCAGGATTTTGCATCAAAGGGAAGTATTGCCTTAGCTTGCGTTAGTGTTTGCCGCAGCACCTGGGTTTCTTTGGGGTTGTGCTGTAGTTCCCGCAGGCAACACTCAGAGGTTCAACAGTGCCATCCTGTGGGTGATCTTGAAGGTGGGAAAGCCTGGCCATGGCAGATAACTAAATGACTTCAAAAGGATAAATTATCATAGAATATCAGATATTGTATGGCCCTGTGCAATCAACTAGAATATTTCCCTCTGGTAGTCAGCCAGGCTAATTATTACTTTTCTGTTCAGAAAATTAATAACCTAAATGCATTATAACAACTGGAAAGTATTACAGGCCAGCTGAGGAGCAGTGTGCTTGTTATTCTTACCCTATTGCCGAGAAATGTGTTTTTAATCATCTTGCAATTTATTTTCATAGACAATGCCAAAATCAAAGGCAACCAAGTAAATACGAGTAAGAATCCCTATAAAATTGTGTCTGGGCATCTTTTAAAGAGGCACTAAACTGAAACTAAGAGTAGTTAACTCAAGTGTTTTATAACCAGAAAATATGAATTCCCAGGCAACCTTGGAGATTAAGCTAGATGGTTTGAACAACTCACCAGAATACTTTTTTAATTCCAGAAAGATAAGGGCAGGATTAAAGTGTATCTTTTTTTTTTTTTTTGATAGAAGATGAACTTATAACATCTGGAGAACTTTCTATTCATATACCAAATATTATTGCAGGGCATATTCTAATTAAAAGTGAAATAGCCCAACTTTGGCCTGCTTTAACTGGGGAGGACTTGGGGGATCACTGGGTAATTGCATGCTTTTTAATGTGTGATTTTCACTTTGCCTAAACAGCTTGCTAGCGAGAGGATAAATGATACTTTCACTTGGAAGAGGAGCAAGGCAATGAGAGGCAGGCTGCTCAGTGGAGTTTCTGCATGTTTTTGCTGTTCTGGGGTACTTTGGGAGAGGTAATGAAGGGGAGGTGCAGACTGTATTTAGGTGCCTCTTCGATTCACAGCCTTTAGCTGGGATTTGTTCAGTTACAGGTCTCTGTTCACGCCAGTGGGTGATTGATTGAGCCAAGGAAACGCCACATCACGGGCTTCACTGTTAACTTATTTGTAGTTCTGAATTAAAGTGTTGTTTGTGGCTCCTCAGTCTTTGGAAGGCACCTCACTGTTCACTTTTCCTTACGTCTCAGTTTGCCAGGCTTCCTTAAATGGAAGACAGTCACCCATAACAAGGCATACAATTAACTCTCGCATATATGAAACGACAAGTGTTTAAATTAGTCACATCAGAAAATTAGCGTGGTTTTAAAGTTTTCACCATTTTCCTATCTGTCTTGACTAAGAGTCCTACAGCCTAGCAAAAGACTTGCATCTGTGTGCTTCTGTCCTGTTTTAAGTAGGCTAACCTGTTGAAATGCTGGTGTGTTGGGAGTCTTGAGGCTGTGCTGCTACCCTGACTTGCAGTGCTTAGATGAATTTTGGATGAATCAGATGTAATAAGAAAATAATCTCTTGTGATATTTAATTGAAGGCAGAAAGGATAATGACATATCAAAGTTGAGCCTCCACATGGAGGAGATTTCTTTGTAGTCTGTATCAGTTTAAAATTAACTTGAGCCCCAGAGCATCGGGGTTTGTATAACTTTTACACATTTTTATCCTAACTGATGTGAATGTGTTTAAGTCATATAAATGTCTAATTCTGTTTTTGGATCTTGCAGAGCTCTTGATCTTAACACTGTATCATTTTCAGGAAGTTCTGCATTTAATTTTATGGTATTTTTAAAGGTAGCTGCCATTACTGGTTTTACATGTGTTTTCTGTTTTCTTTGAGTGATGCTTACTACTTAGATTATGAAGAAGGCAAGAGAGAACAGAATTCTCCACTGTTTTGTATGTTATAGCAAATAATCCTTAGCTCTTTCCTCATACAGCAGGTTGTCTGTGCTCTCTCAGCTATTCCTTCCATCCTTATTTCTGCTCTAGTTCTGACACTACGGTGTGCCCAGACTGAAAGCATTGTTTTTTTTCTGTTCTTGATTCTTCCTAACGTGTATTCTGATTCTGCAGTCCCCGGTGAACACGGAACATCAGCCGTTTGTGCTGCATGCAGCAAGACCCATGCCCCTTTCCTGAGCTTCCAGTTAATGTCCACAACAGAGACGCTCCTGCACGCTGCAGGTCCGTAGGTAGTTTCGGTCGAGGCTCTTGTTCCCTTTGGAGGATGGGGATACTCCTTGCTCCAGGTCACGGCGGGCGCCCCCGCCGAGGCCGGGGGATCGGGCCCTGCCGCCCCGGGTACAGGGACCTCCGGAGATGCAGTTGACCACGATTCACTGCTTAGAAAGCTGCTGCGTTCAGCTTCTCTCTCCTAAAAGCAGAGTAGGATCAATCATCATCTTCCCTGTGCATTTTTGGTGGCCTCCAGGAAATTTCTTAGTTTTCCAATGTCATCGTGTTTGTCTTTACTCTCTCTCTGCCAGACTTGAGCTTCTTCGGTCCCTCTAAGATTTAGCGCTATTGCCTTGTTTCACCTAGTTAATGATCTTTTCAAATATTCATCATCGCTGTGATTTACTTGCTCTATTAGATCCCTTCTTTAAGCTTTAGCACTTAATTGAAGTCTTTATTGTTTTTGAATACAGCTGGGTTAAATGTATCCAGTAGAGCTACGGATGTTAAACAGGTGCAGTTCCTACCAGTATCGCGCATGTAAAAGCAGAATAAGTTCTCTGAACACTCACATCTCAACAGATGTGTTCTCCTTCTCCATATGTTATAATAAATGAGTGTTCGTTCTGAAAGTACTGACACACACCCAAAGCAGTCTTGGCAAATATACCCGTATATTCCTAACACAGTATCAGCTGTGGCTATTATTTAACTTTAAATAAATGTGCCCATTAAATGGCTGTAAAGGTCCATATATGTATACAAAAAGAGTTACTTTTTGGTCAGGCAGAAATCAGCTGTAAAGGTCCATATATGTATACAAGAGTTACTTTTTGGTCAGGCAGAAATATATATTTTTGCTTTGTTCACTGATTCCTAGACAAAGGAATGCTGAATCTTCAAAACAACATCTGTCAAACCGATTTTCATCAGATTAAGTATATCCTCAAAGCAACCGTCACAGCTTACAAAATACTAGAAATGTAGGTTGTGCATTGCGTAAACCACCAATCGAATTTAAAGCACTTGAAATTGTTTTGCAAATGTAGCAGCTTGCACGTATTTTCCCATTTTGGTTCTGTTTTTGGTGGGTTCTTCAGACAGAGAGTGAGTAATTCTGGAACGCTCCAATCCCACGGGATGTCTTGGAGTTTGGTTATGAAACCATATTCCTGGGAGCTCTTCTGGGTCCACAGGAGCACGTGGTTTGAGAGCCTGGCAGTGGGGATTGAATTAATTGCACAGGAGAGTGGTAAGCAAACAGCCTGTACCACGTCCACCAAATATAGGCTCCTTTCAGGAAATGCTGATATGAATTTCATGCGTCATCCAAGCACAGTGGACACTGAAAGGTCATGGTAAGAGGAGAAGAAAAAACTTTTTAATAATATAACATCAAACAAATAACTGTTTCCAAAGCCAGGCTCCATGCATAATTAAAGCATAATTGCCACACATTTTTTTTTCTCCATTTACTATTCATTTCCTTTATAAGGTTCTACTGATAACTTTACAAGCAGGACCCTCAGCCACTGCAGTGCTTGTGTGTTTTCTTAGTTATTTATTTGATTTTGTCACTTAGCACGCCGAAACCGCCAATCTCATCTACACTATAACATGCCGATAGCCTCACCGCAATACTAGGGTAAAACGAAAGCATTTGAGTATTGATCTTTGCTTACTGTTAGTTTATATTAGATTGAAGAAGTGCTAATGCAGCTGTCAAAATTCTCCTTGACATGACAGGAAATATTGCTGGTGCTTTTAAATGGAAGCCTCTTAAAGCGCAACTTCTTTTCTTTCTCTCTTTTTCTGTAAGCAGCCTTAATCCTGCCTCCTTGATCTTTTAAGAATTTCCAGAAGGGATGATGATTCTCGTTAAAGAATTAGGGTATGTAACGTTTAATCAGGGCTCAGATAGTACTTGTTAGAAAGCAATGGCACGATCTGATAGCGTGCTGTCACCTTCACGTCACATGCCATCGTACTAATAAATCTTTACAAGCTCTGTAGTTGTTAAGTGTGTCGTAGTGATCGATAGCATTCCCCTAATAAATCATTTGGTGTCTGTTGTTCCAGCCTTGTCAGATGTGACATCCTGGTTTGGGGACCTCCTCAGGGGCCTCGTTAATGACGCACTTGCTGCAAGTCCCTGGTTATGGGGGGCCAGAGGGAGGTAGCACTTAACCCTGCACCCGCTCCCTGCCCATGGCAGTGCCTTGAGCTGCATGTTTCTGGGGAGATGTGCATCTGCTGCAACGACTGGGGGAACTACTCGTCTTGACCTTGCTGCAGGCTTCACACGTGGTGGTGCTCGCCCAGAAGCCCAGTTGCTGAGCGTTGACCCTCCCAAGGGTGGAGGGTTAGGTGCAGCAGCCTCTCTGCGTGTCGGCCTCCGTGCTGGGGTTGCCAGCTTAGTAATGTGATACCTTGTATTGACCAGAGTTGAGTTCTGTCCTTGAGACTGTTCCCACTAGTGTAAATGGAAGCTTGCCCATGAAAAACAAGGGCAAAGTTTGCTTTATGGTTTTTACTGTTTGTTTTATTGCAGACATGATTCTCCTATGTATTGCAGTAGGTAAATATCTGCTTGGAAATCCGTGATTAAAGTATTGGTTGTGTATTTTTCTGAGAGTCAGAATCTTAATCCACTTGACTGGCAGAAATAAACTTGGCTTTTATTTTATTCTCTATCACCGCAGTAAGTTTAGTCCGTCTACTGTTTTCATCATCTCTCACAATACTAAGCCTAAAATACTGCTGGCAACTTTCATATGTAATTTAAGGATTAGGAAAACAATGCAAACAACAAACTGACTTTCAGCTCTATGTGGAGAACACAGTATTGCTGGCCTGTCCTTCCACTGCTTCCTGTCAATTAACCTGAAACGCTAACAGCTAAAACCCACAGGTCTGTATCAGTGTTTGTGGCTGAAGTATAAGTAAGGTGGTAAGGGAAATTTGAAGAGAAATTGCCTCGTCTACTTGAAACACTCATTAATTGGGAGGAATGGCACTTCTTTTCATTGTATGTGTGTTCTGATTTTACCTCCTGAGCAACTCATTAAATAATCCTTCTTATCTTTTTTCAGCCCACCTAAGCCAACGGTGTTCATCTCTGGAGTCATTGCAAGGGTAAGTTTACTATTAAATTTCTTTCAGACACAGAAAAGTGATTGTAGGCTTTTCAAAATTATCACTGATCAGATCAAGATTAATCTTCTTCATTCTGCTTCCTCTTTTATGAGAAAGTGCGTTATGTTTTGTATACTTGTCTAAATCTCTGAGCATTCTTTTTGGTTTAGTGTGAAATTGAAATTATTTATTGAAATGGCTTCTATTGTTTTACTTCGAATTTAAGCACTTAAGGGTTATTGGATCTTCTTTCCATATCTAAGCTAGATATTACTACATTCATTTTCTTTGAAAGCAATTACATGCAAGTCTGCTGCTATAGCTGGATCTGTGATGAGGAGTGTTGCTTGTGATGATGCACGTTTCAAGATAGTGAGGCACCACATGTGCCATTAGGTAATTGGAATTTTAGAAGTCATTCCCTGGATTTTAACAACTAGCAAAGCGTGAGCTTGCTAGCTAGACTCCGTAAGCTAGAAATTTGGTATTAACCAGTCATTAGTTGTGTGAGCAGGAACTCACGCCCTGTGCATTGTGGCAGTGTTTTTGTGTCAGCCCTACGTGATGGTTTTCACCGCGGTGTGATGTGGTTACCGGTGAGATGTGGTGACTGTGTCGCGTCGCGTGTGTGGTAAAGATGGCGTGACAGGTAGGCACTGGTGTCAGCATGAAGCTGGGGTATGTCCTTGACCTTCATCTGTACCAAGGTGGGCGCCTATCAGGCATCTAGCCCCCAGGCTGCATTAGCAGGAAACCCTCTGGCAGAGCAAGGGGAGTGATTAGGCTCTGCTGGCTGCTCTTTAGACCACACAAGGCCACTTTTGCACCTCCCTCTCCCCGCTTATGTGAAGGGTGTTGATGAGCCGGGGTAAGTGCCCTGGATGGCCCCAGGATGGTCAGGGGCTGGAGCACTTTCCCTGTGAGGAGAGGCTGAGGGACCCGGTCATGTTCAGCTCTTTCAGCTCGGAGAGGGATGGCTCCGGGAGGAGCTAAAAGCCTCCTGTCCCCTCCCCACCTGAAAGGCGGTCACGAAGAAGATGGAGCCAGATTGTTCACAGGGTGCATGGCAGGAGGAGAAGAGACAACGGGTACTGACTGAGACAGGAGTGTCTGACTGGATTTGGGGAACTTCTCAAGGTGAGGACAGTCAAGGAGCAAAGCAGGTTGACCAAAGAGGCCGTTCTGCCCATGTGCATGAAGGTTTGCAAGACCGGAGTGAATAAAACCCTGAGTAACGTGGTCTGACCTCATAGCTGACCTTGCTTTGAGCAGGAGGTTGGCCTAGAGACATCCTGAGGTCCCTTCCGACCTGAATTATTCTGTGATTTCATGATTCTAAGATAGCTGTTTCTGGCTACCATAGGCTGACCTTGTCAACTGCTAAAGCCGCAGCAAGACACGAAAGAGCTGCATTCGCATCACCTTTTTGAGAAAGCCGGACGCCAGGGGTCGGAGAAGTTGGAAAGGGCAAACAACCACACAGAGGGGAAAGGAGGTAGAAAATGTCAAGTTTAAGAAGAAAATACGATGAAGGGGAAGCAACGTGGAGTAGAGAACAAAAAGAAAAGAAAAAGTACAATATTAACCTAGTGATCAAGAGAAAAAAAAAATCGCATTAGAAAGGAAGTAGAATTAGGAGTAGGTGTAAATGGGGCCAGAGACATCTGCTTTACACAGAACATCTTTGTGCAACACTATCATCCTGTGAACTCGAGGAATACAGCATGTTCCTGGTTTTTAATCTATTTGTCCCAAGTTTTAAGCAGGGGAGTTGTGATGCTGAGCACTGCTAATATTTTTTTTTTCCCATTACATGCAAGTGTGCTGCTGTCACTTGATCTGTGATGATGCATTCCCACTGAAAACCTTGTGGGACTGACCCAAGAAAGGGTAGTTCTCAATAGGTGACATAAGTGTTGCACCCTGGCTGGTAAAAGTAACAAGAGAGAAATAACATTGGCAGATCTTGTTAAAAGCACTTGTTAAACTTAAAAGCTATCCAGCTGTAAAATTTAAATTGAAAGTGGAGCTAGATCATGCCTTTCTTCTTGCAGAATTAGTATTCCTGCAGCTGGCTTTCTTGTGCGGGTAATTTTTCAAGTTGCCTTTCCTTATTTTTTTAAATAGTCTCCCATTTCTTATTGCTTTGTGAAAAGCAGACATGTCACCTAGTTCTGACCATACACAGCCAGGAAAAGTGAGTTAGCACAAGAAGCTATGAGACCTGAAGGCAGAATCATAATTTTTCTCTCTGGTCACTTTAAGATACTGTGTGCTAAGATGCGATGGATAATAACAAGAAGTGAGTTGTGTTTCAGTGCTATTTTGAAGTTGGTTGAAAGATTGGCAAGACAGAATGCACACAGGGTGATTTTGAAGGAATATGCAATACTGTCTTTTCATCTGCTTTTTACATTTTTATGAACTTACGTTCACCAGACTTGTAAAATGCGCTTTTAAATTTTCTTTAATTTTTCCTGGTGTGCTCTTCGCACAGGGTGATAAGGACTTCCCTCCGGCCGCAGCTCAGGTAGCTCACCAGAAGCCCCATCCTTCTGTGGAGAAGCTCCCTCACCCGCAGCACGTCAAGCAGCACATCCACCAGCCCCGCAAGTGAGCACGCCCTGGACGTCTCAGCCGAAGGGCCAGCAACGAATACTTTCAAGAGAGGAAGAAAACCCGTTAGCATTCACGCTACCAAATCAGCAAAATTGGCCTCTAAAATAATGTGTTGCTTCTTTTCTGTATGTATGTTTCATTCCCAAGGGTTAATAAGAATTGAGACATTGATCAGTCGTTATCCCAGGTGGAAATTTTCCCCCTTCTCTATTATGTATTTGCTGATTAGGGGTGTTATTCAGCTTCTCCAGTTTACTTCTTTATAAGACTCTTTTACTGCAAAGGCAAAAATTTCAAAATGAGTAACATGGTTAATGATTTTAAGAAATTTTACTTTTAGCTTTGGTATTGCAATAGCACATACATAGTTAATGTAGTTTTTTAATGGTAAAGCAGGAAGAAAGAGGAACCCATTCATACTGATACTTTTACCATCTGGAGAGAGCTTTTAGGTGTGTTTGATGCAAAAGTTGGTAGTTGCTTTGATTTCATAGACCCCTTGAGGTCTTCAGTATCCTAAGACACAATACCTCAGCAGCAGTTCCATCTGATTTCAACTAATAAGATGAGAACAGGGTCCAGATACATTCTCAAGGGGGCACAAATTCAGCTGAATTTTCCTTGTACTCCACTATGCTCACCCAGTCTTGCTGAAGTACGTCCATGCAGGCTTTGCACACTTCGAGCTCTCTGGGTATGAACAGGGTAAGAAAGCAGAATTTCAGAAACACTGCTGCTATATGCAACGCATTTGTGATCTCATTTGTCTCACAGGGGGCTCTCTTTTTATGAGGTGATCGTTTCTCAGTTGCAATAGCAAGCTGAAAGTTTGGGACCTTGCAGAATTAAACTTAAAAATAAACTGGAGAAAAGTCTGTTTGTTTTTTTTTAAACTTGCCATTTGAGGTTATTGTTGGGAAATAAGAGCTATCACTAGTAAATGTGTTTGACGTTATGAAACAAACTCTTGTTGTGCACCATATGTTTTTCCTAGACTTTTTATTCTGAATAAGGAAAGTAACGATAAAAGTGAAATAAAAAAGTTACCTTAAAAACAGAGCAATCTGATTAGGTTTTATCATGTAATTAAATCTGTTTGATTGCACTGTTCAAAATTGCATAGCTCCATCATCTTCCTTCCACAACTCATCTCTATAAAACTTGTGCAAATGGTTTTTTAAACCTTTAACCTACCTTTTTAAGTGTCCTTCACTTTTTAACTGAGTCAAAATACACTACAGGCTTTTGTACCCTGTAGGTTTATGAAACTTTTAACAGCCTCACAAAAGGTGGGTACACGAGCTGGTGCTGCAGTCAGTCATCTGGCGAGTTAGTGGAAGTTTGGGGTCACTTGGGGCTCATTTATGTGTAAAATCAAATAGTATGGAAGAACAGTGAGGAGAGATTTTAAAATACGCATTTTTAAAACAACTGCGGATTAACTCGTTTTCCTGTGGGTAGCTGTTTAAGAAAAAGCATAGAATGATAATAAATATGACCCGTTTCAAGAGGGAGCAACTGACGTCCTGTGGGCGCGAGAGGCAGGGCCCGTCCATCCCTGAGCAGGCTCCGAGGGGAAGGGCGCTCCGCAGAGGAGGGCACTCGGCCTCCTGCGCACGGATCCGTCACTGCGCACGCGGGGAAGGCCTCCGTGCTGTCCTCCTCTGGGTTTGGTCGGCCGAGCCCCGTCCCTCTCCGCTCCAGGGCGGGAGAGGAGGCGCCCGCCTGTGTGCACAGGGCTCCATGGGCTGGATACCGCTCATCTGTCTCCAGGAGCTGCACCACGCTTCAACTCTAGCATTGAAAGTTAGTGACATGGATGCTTTGGGTGTTAGTTCTACATATACAGTATATGTATATCTATATAGACAATATCTGATTTTTTTTTTCTTTGATTACTTAGATGGATATGTTTTTACAATGAGATATCACTCTCAAAATAGCTTTAGTGGCTTTTAGAGTGCAGGAATTCCTGTAAGGTTAGAAAATGTTTCTGTGAGAAGTACACAATATGTATTGTTGGAAGGTAGCCATGTTTATGCATAGGTATCCTTACCAAAGCCTTACCTTCCTTGAAATAAAGAACTGTAACTGGAGAGCTGGATTGTCTACTGATGATTATCAATACATTTTTAATAAATATGTTACAATAACATACCAGCATAGCAGGTGTTCAGACGTTACCATGAAATGATTGTTAAAGAAATTTTCTGGAATCATCAGTATGGCAATAACGCAACAATAAAAAACTGCTCCAAGGTTGTATATTGGGCTCATTTTTCTGTAAGTGCAATGTAAATGTGCAGGGTGGGGATTTGCAGGCTTTATGGGGTTTTATTTCAGAATGCGGAACAACTAATCAACGTTTTATGGCTAGCGATATTTATTGGGAAGTTTTATGGCATAGTGGATGAGCTGTTTTGAATAGTCCAGTCTCATTTAAAATAAAATAGGCACTTCCACTAGATGGGAAGTTGCTGGCTTTTGTTATGAAATTGGAAATCCCTAACTATGTCTTTAGAGAGTCTAAGTGTGGTAATAACACAGTGTGGTAAAGGAAATGAGATTTAACATTTTCTATTGCCTTTCAAGTTCTAGTCTTCTCTCAGAGGAAAAAAAAAAGGATTTGAAGAGGTGGCCGACTTCTCTTAAGACTGCTGTGAACATTAGATTTCATGTGCCCTAACACAAGGGATCAAGTGATTCACACAAGGCTTTAGGAAGAAATAGCCACATTCTTTTTGGAAGCTCCCTAACACTTTTGGCATCCTGTATTCAGTGTATCTATGGTGTGTGTTTGGTACAATGAATATATGTGGTGCCTCACAGTATAAAGACAAATTTTCTGCCCTGGACAATATTAACATTCCTAGGCTCTGCAATCACATAATAGTCTAGCGTATTTTTTTTTAATGACTTCTTTCATTAAAAATTTTGGGAAGTACATGGGCATGAGGCCAGACCTGCAGTTGATTTAGCTGTGCATGCGTATTGTGAGCTTGATGGTGCTAGTTATCTGCAGAATTGCAGAGGTTATTAGTAATCAAAGTTTCTTTATATCTAATTTTAGCAGCACAGTTTACTCTTTTCTCATTGGGTGTCCTGAAATATAAGACTTACACTTTTGCCTGTGGCAGTAGGATTGTCGCATACTCCTGGTTATGTAGTGAAAATATTTGCAATAAACTGTCTCGTAGAAAAGTGGAGGGGGTGATATGGGCATATGTTTTGTTTCATTTCGTTTGGAATAATACTACTTTGAATAGTCATTATCTTCAGTCAGTATCTTCTCAGGAGGAGGAATGTGTGGGTATTAGAAACCATTTCTTGTATCCCCTTGAGATTTGAGTATATCAAATTGAAAATGAGATTTAGGTCTAAGGCAATGCCTTTAGGATTAGGGTATTTAATGCTGTCTAACCTTTCTTAATTGCAATAGGGAGAAGGTGGGGGTGCCAGCAGAGGTTCAGTTGTCTCTGCAGCTGGAATGGCTGTTGCTGAGCAGGGGCACCTGCCAAAATGATGGAAAGAATTAAGAAATCTGCTTTCATTCAATTGCTTTGCACACAGCCTTCCTCACAAGAAGATATACTTAAATATAATTGATTAGAGCTAACATTAGCCAGTCTGTCAGTAAAAAAAAAAAGGATCCAGATCATAGTGACAGGAGGAGCCAAGGCAAAAAGAAACCAGGTCAAGTCTACAGTGGTAAATCCTCATCAGAGTTCTCTAACAGATGGGTAAAATTGAATTTTGATTGATGGTGAGGGTTGCGCATGATCATATTATGTACAATTAGTAAATGTGTGTGACTTGCTGTCCTAGAGCATAACCTCTCTTTTCCCCCAAATTTCTTCATCACCGCTCTGACAGCAGCTTCTTTCTTGAGAAGGTGGAGGTTTGCATGTTGCTTGTTGCTTGTTCTTGCATCTCCATCCAGAATGTCTTCGTTGGTCATCCTCATGCTGCATCAGTGAAAAGACCACGTCTAGTATATTCTGTTTCTCTGTGTCTCTTCATAAATTGGTAGCATGGGTGTCTAGACAGGAAACCAGAAAGTAGAGATGGAAAATGTGGTTTTATACAAAGCAGTCCACGAATGAAGAATTCTGCATTCTGTTACAAAAACTCTTCCCTTCAGGGTGCTGAGCGGAGGCGAGAGAAGGAGTTTATAGTTTTCCCAGACAATAATTGATGGTGCCTTGGAGCTGCTGGGCCCCTCTGGATGTTCCAGCCCTGCTGGGGCCAAGCAGGAACGCGGGCACCGAGGCCGTGGCCAGCGCCGATCTTGCGGGTGACCTTGGAAGAGCCTCACTAGCGCAATCTCTGCTGCCCAGCTTGGGTTTGAGGTATTTTTAGAAAACCAGAGCGGCTAGCGTTTTATCAGGCACTTGCAGCAATAAAAAAAAAGGCAAAGAAAAAAAGAAAGAAAAGCATTTGTAATCCACAGTGATTATAAGGATTATAAAAATTGTTTAGCCGCTAGCAGGCCGGGAGCTCTGCATTGCCAACAGTGAGGACACGTGCATTACTTGTATTGTTTTCTCACAGCGCTGTGGCTAAAGCTGCTTCAGGAAGATGGTTTTTATCCCTCATTCTGGCTAGCAAGCAAGTTTATCGAAGTAGATAAAATAAGTCCTTACAAGTCCTTTTTTGTAGGATGTCTCAGGTGTCCATGGATGTCTGGCACCTGTTAAAGGAGGAGGACGCCATCACTTTCCTATAGATGGAGGAGTGAAGGGACTGAAAACCCCTGCAAGCAACCTGGATTTCCTCTTAAAACAGAAATGCCTCTTGAAATGCAAAGGAGCAGATTTAGTTGAAATGAAAAACCAAAGTTAGTTGTTAATAAACTATACATTTGCCAGAGGCTGAAAAAACTGCTATCTCAATCTTTCACATTTGATGGAAACCCCAAGGT
>NW_010586504.1:4498-15123 GCF_000705375.1 Tinamus guttatus
GGGAAGGATTACACGGCCTCAGAGGAAGGCCAAGCAAGCCCACCACATGTTGTGCAACGGTGAGGAAGGTTCTGGAAGATAAGCTTGTGCTAAAACATGAAATAGTACTTCCTCTGCACTACAAGCAAGTATTAATACTTAGACACATTCTCCTTTGCATGCGTAATTCCCACTTGCTTCCTGCAGTACGCTGCTCCACAAACCGCCACGATGCTGCAGAAAGGAGAGGGTTCTTTATGGCTGGTGTAAATTTACCATCTTTTCTTTTTTTCACTTCACTTTAAAGATCACAAGTGCTGATCTCCACACACACACACACACAAAAAAAACACCACAGCAGCTGATCAGTTTCTGCTTTGCCATCCGGTCTGGTTCAATCACAGCTTCTCCTGGGTGTCTTCTTTCTGGACCAAATAATCCCCTCTGGTTGACTATTATACCCAAATACTCCCCTCGGGCCCCCAGACTTTCATTATCCTTTCTGCTGTTTGCTCTGTTTTTCTTTTCCTCCTGGAAATGAGGCTACTAAAACTGAACTAATTACTCTAGGCTCAGAGGATGTGTTATGCAGGTGCTGAATTGCATGCATTTTTCTTACGCCACAACCAATACTGGTGTGTGTATTTAGATATCTACAGCGACCATTTCAGCGCTGCACTGCAAAGCCAACAGCTCTGCTGCACCTTCCAGGGGAAGCAACGAGCCCCTCCACCTGATGGCACCTCAGATCACCATCGACTGCAGTAGTTAACAATTATGCCCTCATTTCCTCTACTCTTTTCGCCTAAAATGTTGTCCTTTACTGCAAAAATGCAGGACTTCCCAGCACCCTCCCCAATCCAGACCCTTCTAAACCAAGGGGAGTCACGAATCCCCAGCCTAAAAACCACCAGAGACCCCAGACTGCCAACAGCACCATCTTATCCAACCAGGGCACGTCTGGCCAAGGTGGTTACAACCACATAACGTGTTGCCCAAGCTGCCCGTGGGCCTTGGAGCTCCCCTTGAGGGTACTGGTCCCACTCTGCTCAGCAGCCAGCCCTGCGACCAGCTCAGTTTGGTGTGTGAAACACTGTGTGCATGCCGAGTAGCTAGTAAGCAGGCAGCAGCATTCCAATTAAATTCCCAAACAGTCCGGAAGTGTAGCCCTAGGTTGAGCAAATTAGAGTCGTCTCATCTCAAGGTGACAACGGCAGGGTGCTTTGCAGAGGAAGCGCTTGCAATCACTGCACCTCTCAATGAATAGCTATAAATGAAAGAAAAGTTATCATCTACGCTAACAGCCAACACCCAAGCATCCAGGGCCAACTCAAAATCTTAGAAGACCGTTCATGACTCAACAGCTAAGGTATCACATAGACACAACCTGTAATTAAAGGTGACTATAGAATCTTACAGTGATGTTTTCCCACCCAACTACTAAGTCTATTGAAAGCTGAGCGCTCAGTCAGCTCATCTCTGAGTCAGTTTGCATCAGTTGGGCATCAGTTTGCTCCATTGTATCTCTGGTCAGGAGGCAGAGACATCAGGATTCCCATCTTGATGGGCTTGATCCTTCCCATCACCACAGGGCTCCTACTGAGTCCACCCACACACACTCAAGCTGAAGAGAGGTGATGGCCTTTCCTCCCAAAGAAAAGGCTATCTGTATGCTCAAGGGGAAAACAAGATTTGGCCAGGGTACTTTTTCTCTGTCTTATTTAATCCTGCTTTAGAAGCATTCAACCACTATAGTTTCTTTAATAGCTGGTATATATCAGACAGCACCATTGACTTTCCTAGGTTGCCTCCCAGCTTTTGAGTGCAAAAAAAATGCTAGAGAAGTTTAGACATCTTTGTTTTAGGTAGCAGATTACTTCACTGTTCCCAAATTTAAAGGTGTAAAATATTTGGCCTATCTCCTCCTTATCCTAACTGTAGTCCACAAACCATGCTCTTTAAGATGGAAGGCAAAACATCATGCACATTCCATGCAAAAGACAGGATTTTTTCAGTAGAAGTACTATGTACATCACTAGCTTCTGCTACTGCATCTACTCTGTTCGTGAGAAGAGCCACTTGACATACAAAGCAGTTTTCTGTGAGCATAAAGGTATAATAATAATAATAATACACAACAGCAAAACAGGGAGCAGACAGGGGCATTTTGGTTTTTTTTTGTATTAAGGTAATTGCCTATTTTGAGGCTATCTCCTTACTGAGAGCTAGATAATTAAATCTAAGTTCTTATTTTTAAAATCCAATTTACTTTTGAAAACATATGCTGCTGGACTATTTTTAGGACTTTTCTTATATGGGACAGCATAAATAGGCTAGTTAGTAACCGTGATGGTTACAGTCCACGCCGAGCAGATTTCACTTTGCAGTTTTTATGCTTAATGAATCTGTAAAACAATGGGGAAAAAACACAGTTCCCTTTCAAATGAAAAATAAATATCTACAGAGAGACACTGTTACTAATCTTAAGTTTTGACAACATTTATTTTTAGCTAAGTCTGGGCCTGCAATTTTGACTCAACACAGTTTCTCTCTTTTTTTTTTTTTAATCAAATGCCCTCGCTTGTCCTAGTATCTGATAGGCCTAGTATCTGATAGGGGAATTTGGTCCAGGTGAGGCCTATAGGATTTGATTTGTCAGTATATTTGGCACATGTGGTATCATACATCGCTCCACACAAAATGCACATGGGAGAACTGAAATAGCACCAAGAGCACAAGGATGCATTTTTAAGGTATGCATTTTTGTGACAGTTATTTTATACATATCAAATGAAGTTACAGCATCCCAGGCACCTGAATCCAACCTCTGGCATTTCTGTTCACACTGCAACTTGGTGAAAAATAATCCACGCGTGCAGGCTTGCGACCAATGATTCAGTGAAATTAATTTCAGCAACCTGGTGGCATGCAAAAAAATCCTGTTCCTGCAAAATCTCCTCAGTTTCCTCCTCAGGAAGCATGTCAGAGAGTATCCAAAACGAGCCTGACCTCCGAAACACCTCTCGCCACAGGACTAGGAGCCCTGGCTCCCGTGACATTTGGCCAGTACTGCTCATCCAAAGCGGGTCTCTCTCTGACCCAGTCTTCTCCTCAGTGAGGGCAATGTGAAACTTCAAAACACTGCAGGATGCAAAGGAAGTTATTTCCCTCCTCCAGTTATTTGACTGCCTTGCAATTTCAAACACATGCACTGTACCTCTGCTGCAACCCCACTGCCACGGGAACAACACTTCACAGCAGTGCAATTTAAAAGTGTCACATTTTTATTAATTTTGAAAACCTCAGATTATTGCAGGCCCGGCGCTACCCCTCGGCACTCAAGTACAGAACTCTTGTCACTGTACGAGGCTCCTCCACAACCGTCTGGTCCACTTGCTTCCAAGCCTACCCCGAATCCTCAGCAGGGGCATGACGCTCACCCGAGCGAGGTTCACTGCAATGGGTCTGCGAAGTTGCTGACCCAAGGGATTCCCTCCCTGCCCATCCTGGCTGGGCTGTAACACCTCAGCATACTCCCATCTCTGAGCAAGCATCCTGCCTCATGCTTTCACTTTCCACCTCTCCAAGGGTAAAGGTTATGTTTGTTCCCACCTGATTCACTAGAAATGCTCATGACCGCCCCAAGTGCAAACGTAGGCAGAACTCAGGCCTGAGCTGTTACAGAAATCCAAGTTCCCAGCAAACGGATCTGTTACCTGAGTCAGTTACAGGCTGCAGTGCTCCACCGAGCAGGTTTGCACCAGTGGTACCAAGACAAGCCAAAGCACTTTTAGCAAGTCAGTGGTCTATGCTTGGTAGTGTTTAAAATGGTGCTTCTGGATGGCCTGAAAGTAACCAGGCCTCACAAGTCTTCTCCTTCACCTGCCACTTCAACTAGACAGGGACCAGATCAGCTTCCCAGAAGCCTATTTGTACCAGCTGGGTAATTTTCTCACCTTCACTCCACGCATTTGCTTCCTCTTCCTTCCTAACAAGGTGGTATCATTTAACTTTCAATCAACTGTCAAGACCATTTTTTTTTCCTAATTGGTAAAGGGCCAAGAAAATCTTGGAAAGAGACCATAAAGATTCCCCCTCAAGAACATAAAGATCCAAAGCACCTTTTTCAGCTCCTGAGCTGGCACGTGTATTCACTGGGAGTTGCAAAGAACTAAAATCTTCCTGGATTGTTGCCAGGAACTATTACAGCAAAGAATGGGGGCTGCTTCCTATGAACTCCACGTAGGAATCAAGAAAGAGAATAATACACAGACAAGAAAGTAACACTGAGGGGCACTACCAGGTACCTAAAAGAGGGGCCACATCTCCTATTTGTTAAAGCTGAATTCTGACTTCAGATGAGAAAGGCAGGAGAAATGAAGAAGGCGGCATTAACCCAGCAGGAGTTCCATGTCTTTGAGGGCATTCACCCCAGCATCATCTTGGCTTTGTCTTATTTTTTCTGAAGTTAAGAAGCTCTCTAGATATACCAGCAGAAACCAACCAGAACCGGGCTACATAACTTCCTCCAAACCCCCTAACTGCCATGGCAAGGGAGTGTGATGGTTTGAAAGTATCAGTTCAGTGAAATATGTTATATTAAAATAATTAAAATAAGCAAAACAGGTCTCAGAAGCCTCAGCAAGGTATCAGCCTGAGTGCCTGCAACCTATCTACTCTGCTAATCCGATAAACGAGTATGGCTCCTTGTTCTTGAGCTGCTCCCAAAAATACATTCTTTGCTCCTGCTTTTCAAAGCGAGACTACACCTTCCTTCCCATTGATTCATTTTACTTCACCAATAGCCTTCTTTCCTCTATATTCTTTATTAAGAAATGAGATTGAGATTTATGGAAAGTATAACGAGCAAGTGACCACCGGGTTCTCTCTCCTGCCAGCCCACAGCATGCGGATTGCTATGTTGCCTTTTGGGCTAATGCAGAGCTTACACATTAGTGGACAAGCATGGCCATGCTGGGCCCTCCACCGATGGAAATTCCTCCCGCTCGTCCCGTAAGCCCTGCGGAAACGCACAGGACAGATACAGAGACCCTCTCGACAGCTCCGTGGGGGAAGCGCTGGGACAGAGAGCCCGGTGGGACGGGCCCGGCGCCAGGACGAGAGCCTGGGAGACACGGGCAAGGAGGCAGCAGCAAGGCGTTGAAACCGGGAGGAGCCTGGGAGCGGAGCAGGCCCTGACGCAAGCCGCCGGGATCATGTGGGAGATGGGTGAGGAGATAACATTCAGAAACCAACCCACGGCCCCAAGCAGCCGCCTGTTTCGCTGCTGGAGAGCTAAAGCTAACGCGTAGGTTGAAGGAGGTAATGGAGCAGTTTCGCTTGCCCGAAGCAACGCTCTCGGGCCCTACGGACAGACATCCTGCTTGGGGAAGCGACCTGTTGGCAGCGCTGCCTGTTCCCAGTCCCAGCGGCGAGGAAGCAAGTCCTGGTGACAAGCACTGGCTCATCTATCCCTTGCTTGCTTGTCCTCCTTGTACCAGCCCAGTACTGAGCTGTTGGCAGGGGAAGGCACCTAATTCCATGTAGTGAACCCCAAGAGAGCCCCCAAGCTCTGCGCGTTGGCTACACGAGCCTCCTCCGAGCACAGGATTTCCTCCGAGCACAGGATTTAATCCTTGGTGCCCACATGCCTCAGGAACAACTCTCTTCTCCTCTGGCACAACGTAACTGTACATCACTTTCTGCTTATAAACATCCATCCAAGTACCGCTTTCCTTGCACACATCCGCCTTCTCCTTGCGCATGTTCATTGGGAGTACGACGGGGAAGATCACAAAGCGCCGCTGGCCTACAAGCAGCAAGTGCCTTCCCAGAGCCGGGGTGAACCGGCTCAGGCTTTAGCCTGGGACATTGGTTTATTTACTCTGGACAACGTGGGAGGTTTCAGGCTGACAAGTGACAGCTTGGTTCGACAGGCTATCACATAAGAGAACACGGTCTGTCCCGAGGAGAAAACCAGCAAAGTGGAAAATGTGCCTTTTTCAGAGCGACTTCAAAATGGTTGCCAGAGGTAACATTTACCCTCGCATGAGGGAAAGGTGCTAAGCAGTCCATGAGGCTAGCCTGCGTTTTGTGTCCCCTGCTCACAAACAGGGTTGGAGGACTAGATGGAGCATGCTATCACACAGTAAAACAAAACAAAACAAATCCACGAAAACAATCTGCTGCTAAAATCACCTTGTTATTCCTTCTGTGTGCTTTCAGTATGTGGAGTCATATATGTCATTGGTAATTCCAAAGTCCTGCTTACATCAGAAGTGAAGCAGTACAGTCACAGCCCTAAAACTCCCTAGCATGGTCAGTGCTGTAACTGCTATTAAGATATATATGTAACTGCTATTAATCTCTCCAACATGATAAAGGGAATAATTATATTGGTATACATTGTCTTTATGCCTTAGCACTAGGGTGTTTCTGGTAGTAACTATTTCTGGGAGTTTTTAAGTTACACTCGTAACTGAAACAAATTATACCACTAGAAATATCCATCGGGAACCAAACCTTAGTCGACCAGCAACCTCCCATGCAGCCCTTGTTCCCTGCAGGTTGCCATCACGGCAAATCTGCCACCGGCCACGGAGGATTTGCTCTGCTGCTACTCCCTGGAGCCCCCGACCGACCTACGCGACTTCCCTTTCTCAACTTCTTCACATGGGATCTCGTAGCGGAGGCTGTCAATTAAGAGAATCGAGGAAAACCACGGATCATTTGTCACATCGCTACTAATGCCAACCTCTGGGCAAGGAACTCAAGCGCAAAGAAGCACATGGGGAAAGCACAACAGCAAAAACCCTTAAGTATAATATACAGGAGCTTAGAAGAGAATTCAAACTCCATTCCAGTTCTTTTTTTTCCCAGCAAAAAAAGATTGAAATATAATAGGGAAGTAAAGGATGATCTTAAAACTATAGTTAAGAAGCCCAAGAAAAGAGGCTTGAATTTCCACTTGGCCCCAAACATTGCCCTATCATCTTAGACGACAGCTCCGCTGTCATACATTTTTCAATGCCCCTAAAGCCATAATAGTATCTCTGAAGCGAATAGCACTCGCTTCAGCTGCGACAGAAAGGACAGAAATTACAACAAACAGATGCAGTATGTTTGCCACCAAATAAAGAGAATGGCCTCTGTATATATGCCTGCATGTACACATATATGGGGGGTGGGTGTGTATATAAATTAAGAAGTATTTAAAAGAAGGAACTGACTTGGTTAAGCCGTGCTAATACACTGGCATCTCTCGTTTGCTTTGAGTCCCTTGAGTGAGCTTGGGTTAGAAAAGGCTGAGGTTAAACTGAGGTTAGTTGACACGTGTTAGCCAAGCCTGACCTAATCCTGGGTTTCTTCCTAGTTGTTGTGTCTTTCTCTCTAAATAGTATTAAGAATAGGAAGAAACCACATGGATACAGTCGGGTTCCACATAACTGTTTTTAGGAGATGTACACAAACAGACAAGGCCTGGTTATGCATGCTGGCTGCTCTACAAAAATCAGCTCCAAGGTCTGTCCCGCTAGCGTGCGGCTGGGGAGGGCAGAGTGAATCTGCCACCACATCCATCTCATAGGTCCATCATACCACCATGGATCCATCACGTCCAGCATGTACTGCCCATCCAGGCTACTGCCTTGGAGCAAAGCTCCAAAGTTGGACCTTTATGTACAGAAATATTTACATATATGAGTCCCACCACCAAAGATAAGAGACCTCCAGGATGAAAGCCCATTTTCTAAGCACTCTATACAGGTCAAGATGCGGTCTAAATTCTCTCCTCCATTTTGTTAAGAAGGACTTCCATAATAAAGTGTAGATAACTTCAAGTTACTTTGACCTGTTGTCTGAGCATGCCCCATGCAAATGAAATATACAGGCTTATTCCTGCTACTCATGCTGAATGCAAGACCTGGGGCAGCCTTTTCAGTCATCTTGAAGAAGTTTGTTGATCTGGCCTAAAAGCAGGGTTTTGGTGAGCAATAAATAAACAAAAATAATATAGCTTAAACCTCAGAGGTGCGAGTTTTTACTGCCTTTTATCAAGTATACAATATTCGGTCCCGATATTTCAAGGGAAACAACACTCCATGTGAATGTTATGAAATGTAAAATGAGTACTGCACTGCTCACGTGGAGCTCATAATTGAAACATCTGAGCGTCAATGAAATCCCGAACGTAAAGTTTTTAATTTTCGCTCAACCATGACATTAAAATCCTGGTTGCACAGGGAGAAAAAAAAAAAAGTACTACCCCTGAGTGCTTCTGAGGTCTATTTTTACTAAGTAGTAACTGGGATAAACTCAGCCGAGATCCCAGGAGCTGCTCGCGCACTGCAGTGACATGTTCCTGATGCCGCTACCTACTTCTGTTGTGCCATTCCCCTCCATTTCACAGAGAAAGTTGCCCGGAGGTCTATAGAAGAGACAAGGACTGTAAGGAGATGTAAGGAGAAGCCTGTTATATATTCAACTACTTTATCACTATAGTGCAGTAGTGACTCCAGAGGAATGATCAACTTGTTCCATAGGAATGTAGCTGCCAGTGCTTTGAACAGCATACCACAGATTTCCCAAGTAGTTCTAACCCGGTCAAATAATCTCTCAAACAATCAGACTTCCCACCTTTTAAGTGCCTGTGAAGGAAACATTCACAACCGACTGTGCAACACTCGGACATCAAAACGATGAAGACTGTATAAACAGATAGATATCTCAGTGGTGAAGGAACAGCCTGATTTAATAGCTCGCAATGTCTATTTAAACTGCTGCTAAACTACTTAACAGTAGGCAATGCACCCTCAGGATAAATCTAAATAGACATAAAGAGTAATAAAAAGTGGCTTTTATTACAGGAAAGACTGACTGTTTTGTTTGCACCTGCAGCTCCAAACATATATACAGCAGGATGTCAGACTACGTATTGCAAGATGGTAAAAAAGAAAATAACATTATAGTATTTTGCGTGGAAAATATAAGGATGCTGGGAGAGAGACAAAACAAAATGGACAAATCGCTATGGTCTGGTTCTAACATG
Organism: Tinamus guttatus; assembly: GCF_000705375.1. The sequence goes on from NW_010586504.1 coordinate 13,524, forward strand.
TTAGGAAAATGTCATTTGCTGGAGTCCAGACAGAGCCACCACGCAGATTTGTGCCAGGTAAGGCTGGCAAAAGGGAACAAAATGGAGACGAAAACTCCAAATCATCTGCCTGGAATGGAGCTCAACACGGGTCAGAACTGAAGTTCATTTAAATGCACCAGGCTGATAGAGTGGGATTTACAAATCCGCAAAGCAAAATGAAAGGCTCAGTGGGGATGCGAGCAGACAGCGCTGCAATGTCACAGACGCAGTGCCTACCGGCACAGCACCGGGACGGGCGGAAAAACACCGCTGTCACTCCAGGGAATGATGGTGTGCCCGCATGCGGACCGCACCGGGATGAATCCCAGGGATCCTGCGACACAGGACACCCACACATGTCGCCTCAAACGTTTGTGGGTGAGAGGCAGCCAAGCCTCTGGGGAGGACAGGCTCGGCTGGGGTGAAACCGCTGCAGGACTGTGACGGAGCCACAGGGATTAGCACCAAGGTGGGGGGGTGCGGGATTTGCCCCTACTTTTTGCTTCTGCCTGGTGCCCTCCTTTTGGACCCCTTATGCCAGAGAAGGTGTCTTGAAACAAAAGGTTAATGGTCCTAATTCACTGTCTGTGGCTGCAACAACTTAACAGAGCTAATTTGCAGACCTGATCTGAGCTTCCAGTTATCCCGGTTTTCCCAGTTCCCCTTTTCTTTTTTCTCAATATTTGCATCTCAGCCTGACAGGTATGTCGTACTGAAGCTCCAGCACCAGTGTGTATATGTGCTTGTGCATGACGCCGAGAAACACCCGATTTCAGCTGCACTGTCCCCGAGACGCGTTCCCAGCTTGTTCCATTTTTTCCCTCCTCTGACAAGCAGAGGGAGCTGAAATAAGGAAGAAACATCAACTTTGGAATCCTGCGCTATTCACTGAAAACTCATTAAAAATACTGGACGCCGCCTGAAGAAGAAAAGAAAAAAAGAAAACGAGGAAGTTGGTGCATCACCATGTTGCATCTGTGTCAAGCTCTGGGTAAACAAGCAGCAACATGCACGAAATCTGTCCAGAAAGACTGCATTTCAGCGCCAACACGCAACCGCTGCCCAAACCACTGCGTACGCAACAAAGTTTGGTCTCGCGAGCGAGCGCCCAGCTGCGCTCCTGCCATTTCCTGTGGAAAACTGGAGCTCTGAGCGAAGCCTGTCACCCAGCCCGCGCCCAAACCCCAGTGGGAAGCCCCTAAGAAAACAGAAAATCAAAAAACAGGACGCTGGGATGCCCGGGCACCGGCACCGTCCGGCCTCGACGGGGCGGCGGCGAGGGGAGGAGGCTCGAAACGAAACAAAAATGAAATGAAATGAAATGAAATGAAATGAAATGAAATGAAATGAAATGAAATGACACGAAGCAGCAGCAGACACGCGCGGCAGGTGCCGGCCCCGCGTCCCGCGCCGTCGCGCCGCACTCACCGCTGGCGTTCTTGCCGCAGATGAGGTGCTGGTAGGGCTGCAGCAAGCCCCAGAGCTCGGGGTCGTTGCTGACCGTGTGCTCCAGCGCCTCGAGGGTGAAGCGGGGCGCCTCGCCGCCCTCCTTCTCCTTGTCGGCCGCGGCGGCGCTGGC
>NW_010586504.1:16206-49821 GCF_000705375.1 Tinamus guttatus
GCCGTCCCCCCCGCTCCCGCGCGGGGCGAGCGCGCTGCCGCCTCCCCGCAAGCGCCACGGGCCCTCCGCGCCCGCGGCCCCCCAAAGGGAGCGACTTCGCCAGCTGCGGAATGAAGAAATGGTCATTTCGCGCCGGCCTCGCCAGACGCCTGGGGGCTTTGCGGGAGGCGGAAAGCACCAGCAGCAGCGGGAGGGTGCCAGGCAGGTGTCTGCTAAACCCATTGCCGCCGTGTCCCCAGCACATTAAATAGGTTCCCGTTCCAGCTCTCACTATTTTATTATTATTATTATGCTGATTTTTTTTAAAATTATGCTGATTTTGCTATAAACAAATCCAAGGCAACACATGTACACACACATGCACCCAAATAGGGGTATCGAGAGACACTTGGAAATGGAGCAGAAACTGCCACGGAATGATGCCAAGCGTCATTCAAGTCAGCAATAGCAATTTCCAAATAATTGAAGCAAGTGCAGTAATACCCCTAGAAATTCTTGAGATTAACCCCCTGATTATCGTGAAGGGTTTGAAAAGTAAGATTTGCATTAGGCTCAGCATGCATTCCCCTTGTATATTCTAATATATTTTAATCTCACATTGCTAGGCTTTAGGGGGCTAATGTCCCAGGCAAAAGACTAAGAATATATTCTTGCATGCCTGGTTTTGACGAAATGCTATATCCTTTTTAAGTGTAAAAAAACAGCAGCAGAACTCTATCCTTTTAAGTGTAAAATCCTAGCAAAGCCATTTCCCTATCATGCAGACAGAGTCAGCCAAAATTCTTGAGCAGACAAGGCGAGTAATGTAAAAGAGATTTACCCATCCAAGTGAGCAAAGGCTGGCATTCCTTCAACATAAACTTCCTAAAGGAAAGGCAGGAACGCAGCTACAGGTAGGCTAATTTGTCAAACAGGTCGGGAAAAGCTGTGACATTGCTGAAAACACCGAGGACAGGGGGGTTGCCTCCTGACTGGAGCTGTCAGAAACTGGTTCATCAGGATTACCTCTGTCCTTGCACAAGATACGCCCCGCACCGGAGAGTGTCACCCAAATCCTAAACACCACCGGATCCAACCCGTGGTCTGAAGAGCAGAGCCGAGGGCAGGAGCAGCCTGACCTGGAGTGACTGTCGGGCTGCAAATAACAAGGTTAGGCCCACGCTGCAGGCTTGGCCTGGAATCATCAGAAAGGAGAGCGTGCCTGGAGAGCAAAATCGCCCGGACTTTGTGGCCAAACAGCTCTGCATCCTGCTCGAGAGCCCTCTGGTGTCTCCAGCACTTCAGCGCAGCAGCGGCTCAGCTTTGGGGCTGCTCAGTGACATTCTCCACATTTTAATTTGGCAGGGGAATGGAGGCACCACCAGGACCGAACACTTGGGGTTGTTTATTTTTTTTTCTCACAAATTCCACTGACTCGGACCCTGCTCTTTCACAAAGTGCCGCAATTGTTTGCACTGACAACATGTCCCTGTTGAAGTCAAACTTGGAGAAAGCCAAGGCAAACTTAGGGAAACTTCAAAGTTTTGCAAGTGTTTTAGCAAGTGGTTTGTTGCACTTCACGGAGAAGCACGCTGGGTGTCCCAAGAGGGTGGACTGGACGCTTATGTTGCAGTGATTTGGTATAGAAAGGTTAATACTGACTTTTAAATCTCCATTTTAGGCTACAGGTTACATTCACATGATGTTGAGGTGAGTGAGACAAATGAGAAAGGGACAGTTGTCCCAGGCTGCTTGCACACTCAGACATTTATATTACTACTTCGGAGATAGTTTGCACTTCAAAAGCTTTCTTTGGAAGTACAGAGGTATTTTTCCTTTTAACTCAGAAAGCAAAATATGGGTCCTTACTGCAGATTTTGGAGTCGCACTGAAATCTAGGTTACATCACACGAGGCAGCTTCTCAGGCCGATTCCTAACCATGCCACCAGGTCGGAAAGTATTGCAACAGTCGGACACACGAAACGCGTGTCAGCACCAGGCTGGTTTGGGCTTTCGACAGTGCCACTGAGGACGTGTGACTCATTTCCTCAGCAAGACCAAGTACCTTTTCCCGGAAAGGGCTGTTTGTTAGCTCAAACCAGTGCCACGTGACCGCTCGGGATGTGGCACCCAATGGACCTTCCCTTGCCCAGGTACCTCGACAGCCACACACTTCAGTAAGGTCCCATGTGTTTGAGTGGGAAGGACACCAGAGCGGGTTGATCTGAGACAGTGCAGCTTGATCCGTGAAAGTGCCTTGGGAAAACATGGATCAAACAGCGTGCAGGGAAATGTACCCTTGCAACGAGACAAGTGCGTGCACAGGGTGATGTAGGGAGATGCTCCTCAGCTTTTATCCACAGCGCTCCTGCTCCAGGTTTTATCCACAGCGCTCCTGCTCCGTGCAGGCCTTAGCGCTTATTGCCATCAGAAACATGTTAGAAAACAGAGTCTCTTTCCATGTCGAACAATGGAAAGGGGAAGAAAAGGAGCGACTTCCAGGTAGTTGGAGACAGGGACGCCAGTTATCCTCGCAGAGCTGGGAATTCAGACAGGCATTGATTAAGTATCCTCCCTTGGAGGATGGCAAGTGCCAGCACAAGCACTGAAAGAGGTAAATGGAAACACACTTTACATGGTCGCTTGGGGCAAAGCCAGGTGAATGGCAAGTTAAAGATTGCACAGGGGAGCCATAAAGTCTTCTCCCTTCCCTTCCCCACCCAGCAAACTGCCCGTAAATGGCGTCTTTTTGAGAACTGTAAAGAAAAGTGTGTCAGCAAACAGGGTGATTTGGAGGGTAGGTAGGGTCAGGCCGCTAGGGACAAGGATGACTAACAGCTCGGAAGCAGGATTTGCATTAACTGGCTGTGTTATCTCACCAGGTAAGCACAGGAAAGAGAAAGCTTCTGAGGGCCTCGCCTATGTTGCTGGGGAAGTCATGGTGCTAATGACCCTAATCAGGGAGGACCCGTCTGCCAGGCAAGGCTGTAATTCAGCTCCTGCAAAGCAGGTGTGAAGCGCAGGTCCCTGCCAGAGGAGCCTTGGGGGCTGCCGAGGCGCCCATGGAGGCCGCGCAAGGGTGCCAGCCCTGCAGGGAGCATCGTCCCGCCAGCCGCTCCGCGAGGTGCTTCCTGGTGCCTGGACGTGACAGGAGCAGGAGTGGAAAAGAGGGGTGCCCACCCACTGGGTCGCTCAGGGCTCTGCGGGTGACAGGAGCGGGAGCGGAGACGAGGGGCGCCCGCCTGCTGGGTCGCTCCGGGCTCTGTGAGTGACAGGAGCGGGAGCGGAGACGAGGGGCGCCCGCCCGCTGGGTCGCTCAGGCCTCTGCAAGTGACAGGAGCGGGAGCAGAGACGAGGGGCGCCCGCCCGCTGGGTCGCTCAGGGCTCTGTGAGTGACAGGAGCGGGAGGGGAGACGAGGGGCGCCCGCCCGCTGGGCCACTCCGGGGTCTGCGGGTGGCAGCGGGAAGGGACGAGATCCTGCGCCACGCGGACAGGGCCGGGCCCCATGGGTGGTAGCAGCTCCCGCGCGCGGCTGGGGCACGATGACCCTCTCGGTTTGGAGGCCTTCGCGCTCAGCGAGGCCGCGCTTGCTGCTCTCACCCAACAGATCCTACAGGAGTTTTCAAATTATTTATTATTTTTATTTTTTGGATTATTTACAAAGAAGACAACTGAGCAGAAAGTGGCAGGAAAATGCCTAATGTCCTTTTGAGACAGACTGCCCATTTGGGATAAGGGCATCCTACCTGCTTTGGGCAGAAAGCAGGGATGGAAGATCCTTGAAGCATCGTGCAGCCCTGCTTTTGGGATAAGGAAGAGCTACAACCTCTGCTCCAAAGCTGGCAGATTTCAGTCCATGCTTTTCTTAAAACCACCCACGATAAAATTACTGCAGCCCCCCTAGACAGTCTGAGACCAGTTTAACCTTCCTGTTAGAAACACTTTCAAGAGAGACACCCTTAACATCTAATGTTACCTTCTCTTTGCTACAATGGTAAAGGATAGAAAGATGCTCCCAGGTTTTGCTCAGAGTGCTCAGAGGCTTTCGGGTGTTTGCAAGGACACCGAGCGCAGTTATGCAAACACACTCGCTGCCTCCTGCAGCTGTGAGAAGGCGAAAAGCTGAGGAGAGAGCGCAGCCCTCGGCCTGACCCCGCGTGGCAGGCAAATTGCCTGCTCGCTCCCAGAGAATTTATAGTTGTTATTTCTTATTTGCAATTTAAGAGTCCTGGTTTTGAAAGGAAAACATTCTTTCTGGGTGTTTAAAATACGTTTCTTGATGGTGCCATAATTCACACGGCCTTACATCCAATTTTAGGAGGTACAGTTTCTAGCGGTGTGACCTTTCCACAGGCAGAATTTGTGAAAGGAAAGTGAGAGGAAGGAAGGGAGCTGCGTTTGCTGCTTTTCCCTTTCTTGGAGATTTCTGCTGAAGCGGAGAGGGAAAGAATGGACTCCATAAGGTTATCTGGAGATCCATTCACACCTCTGCTTCTCACCAGTACTTAGGGCTTACTCACATTTCCTCCATTAAAAAGGCATGATGTCAGTTAACCTTATTCCCAGACAGCGCTATTTGACACAAGAAAGTCCAAGGATTTTTTTCTTTATTTTAAGGAGGTATTTGTGCATAGACAAACTTGCCTTCTGCTAAGAAGATCTCTGCATCACACATTCCCCCACCTGCACTGCATGGGCCACCTCTGATGTCCTCCTCTATCCTCTGCTGCTGCAGACAGGGCAAGGGTTTGCACAAGGGTTCCCAGGCTCAGTCACTTTGGATTTAAGCAGCCGAAGTCTCCCTCCCTTCACCTCCCCCTTCCAAAAAGGTAGTTCTGGAAAGTTTTAGTGAGCCACCGGCCTACACAATTAGTAATACAAGTCTCTGCCACTAAGTGAGAACTTTTTATTTGTAGGCAAATGCCAAGAAAAGCACACAAAATAAGTTGTTTTAATATGAAAGGCTTTTTTTTTTTGGTTCTAATAATTCTTTCATTTAAAAAGAAAACAAAACCTAGGCGTTTTGGCACAAGATAAAATTTAATGAACTAAGCACCATTAGGCAGTTTGATTTGTCCTAGCACATGCAACTTCTTTTGCAGCTTCTCCTTGAAGTTTACTTCCAAACCTGGGTAAAGCTCTTTTTTTTTTTTTTTTTTTACATTGCAAAGCTCAATCTTTAACACTGCAGCATTTTGTTCTTTCCTTGTCTTACCAAAAGGTGAAAAGCAACTCGGGAATGCTGTGGTGAGAGTGGGAGGCTCCACGCAGGAGAAGGATTCTTCTGCAAACCCTGCAGTATCCACGTTTTCAGGAATCAGACGATGATTGGAAAGTTTCACAGGCAGTGGAGGTGTGAGCATGTGCCAACCTTTCTCTTTGGGAATCACTCCCCCAGTGGATGCAAAATCCAAACCTTCTCCCCTCTCTTTACCTCCTGTTGCTAATAGTAGACAAGCTATTTATGGTCTTCATGGGGATTATTCTTTATGCACTTTATCCAGCCAGTGACCCACTGGAGCTTCGTGTTCTTTAAGAAATATGAGCTAGCAAACTGCCTCTTCCAATTCTTGCAATTTTAAATATTTCCTGCATTTGCAGATGCCTAAAGGCTCAGAAACTAAGTGCTGCAGAAGCAGGGGCAAGGGCTGGAAACAATTTGTGCTTCAGATCCCCAGCTCTCAAATGACCTGTACTTGAAAGAAAAACCTACTAAAAACACCTTTCCAAACAGGCAACTTTTTTTTTTTCCCCTCCTTTAAAGTTCCCCTGTTGGGTATGTGGATACACCTTGACGCTTGGTGCACATTGACCTCAGCTATGAAGGTGTCAGTATCAGTGGGAAAACAAGTTTTCCGATGCACGAGGCGCGGTGCACAAGAGCTCCTTGTTGCTGATCCGCAGTAGAAATAGGCTGCAAATACAGGACTGGAGCCCAGCTCAGGCCCTGGAGGAGGCCTGAAGGATTATTTGCAGACAGAAGGGTTGTAGAAGGGCACATTTGCGCCATGCTCCTGTCCCCTGCAGGCAGTGCCTGTCCTTGCTGGGCGCAGGTGGGTGCCTGCAAGTCGCTGTTGAGGTTATGCTGTAAAAACAGCACAAGCAAGGAGGGGAGGGAGAGGGCAGTTGGTATGCACAGATGTTTTAGACCCTATTAAATAATAATTGCAAGATTTCTTTATTTATAGTGTTGAAGATAAGCTCTTTGCAGACTCGGAATGCACCAAACCCTCCAAGCACGGCAGCTGTGAGAGCTCCGGGCCTTGATCTGGGTGCAGTTTTGGTGCAGGGTTTGAGCCGTCTCTATCCTTGCAGCTTGTTGCAGGGTGCACCTAAGGCTGCCTTCCCCTGTGGCACCAGGGCTCTTCCAGAGACCGCCGGTACCTGAGTACATCTGAGCTGGGAAGGGGGACAAAGTGGCTCGATTTAGAGCAGCCTGATTTTACAGTGTGCGCTGGGGAGGGAAGGAGGTCTCCCGGGCCCCTGTGAAGCTGCGGAGAGTGTCACAAGGAGAAACGATGGGACCCGTTTCCTTGGATCGACTGAGGAAGGTGGCCTCAGGAGAGACAGAGATGCTGTGATCCAGCGGGAAACAGCGAGGTGAAACAGACACGGATAAGGCTCCAGCCAAACCTCAGCGGTGGGATTTCCCCAAGGGGAAAGGGAACTGCGGGCGGCACTCATCGCTTTGGACAAACCGCTGCATGTCTCCATGCCTCGATTTTCCAGCTGTGAAATGGAGGTAGTTATACTGACCTGCTTTATAAAATGCCCGGCAAACACCATACAACAGCTAAGCACTATCATGATTATATGTATAATATCCCACTGTAGCCTCTGGATGCTTGAGAAGGAATGAATAACTGTTGGAGTCCACACAGACACTGTGCCAGATCAATGCAGGCACCGTTACAATGTTGATCTGGTCTCCTATTGCGTGTTCCCACAAACCCACATGGGGACGAAAAATCCAAACATGCCTCTTGGCTGAGAAATGACTGAAGCTACGTTACAGGGAGGAAGAAAATGTGACCCCCTTGCACAGACTGAACTATGTAGCTTTTGCTTTGATCACAGAAGGAGGAAAGTTTTGGCTGAGTTTTCTGCATATGAAGAGAATTGTTCTTGTTTTCTGGTAGGTTTTTTTGTTGTTGTTGCTGGGTTGTTGTTGGTTTTTTGTTGTTGTTGTTGTTTTTTTTTTTGCAGATGAGCCATCTGAATTTGATAAGAAGGCGGCCCCCTACCAGTGAATTTTGATGCTTAACATACTGTCAAAGTGAGGCACTCCTCAGATTTAAGAATTAAAAGCTGTTTGGGAACAAAAATACTGTCCCATTTACTGCCAATAAAAAGAGAAATCCCCAAATAACCTTCATGCCAACCAACATCTCCTGTACACCCCCTATACTACCCAGCTCCTCGCATGGCAGTCATCACTAGTCAGTACCAACTAAATCACTAGAAGAGCTACCCACAAAAGCAAACCCCACTTAGCGTGCTCAAAACACAGTGCTTTGATGTATTGCTTGGGTGTTTTTCACAGGGGTCACCGTGGAGGATCGCACTTGGCACACGAATGAGCGCGGGAAGGACCTACCTGAGCCGTGGGTCAGCACGAATGCGTCACCCCACTGCGCTGCGTTCAGCAGCCTCCTGGGGCCCACAAGGTGTTGGGGCTCCAGGGTGTTTGGGACGGAGGAGACCGCTGGGGATGTGCCAGGACACGTGCTGCCGGCCCAGCTGCTGCACGGTCACTGCAGGCACCCGCGAGACGTCTCCCTTCAACCCCAGAGCTGCAGAGTGCAGCATCCACCTCATCTCCTAAGTAGAAACAAAAAGGAACATCATTTTAAGACGGTACCTCCATTCTTCCTCCTAAAAGGCGGGAAGCATTTCTTGGCCTGTTGCCTTCTGATACGTCTTCTGCAAAGAAAAAAAAAAAAAAAACTCAGCAATACAACAGCATGTAATAGGTTGATGCATCTCAACTAGGCTTGTTGTAAAAAGCCATCGGCTCATATACAATGACGTATGGCCCAATCACTCTGCGTAACAAGAGGGCAGCGGGGTGATAAATGCAAGTATTACAGGCTTCAAATGTGGTGTCCAAAACCAGAATCCAACCTGTGGTTTTGTAGAAATGTTTCCCCCCTCAGAAAGGGGTATTCACATATTCCCCTTGATCTCAGCTACTGCTTTGAAAAGTCAATTCCTTCAGGGAGAAAAAATATGTGCGCTATTAGACAGTTAAAAACTACCACATTAAAAGAAAATCGGGGTGTTTTGTTTGCATCTAGCTGAGCATCTCCACACAGCGAAGGCCTCAAGCTCCTGCTTGGGGTGTATGCAGCTCACTTCTCAAGTGAGCTATTCCCTTCTGCCACCCGCCAAGCTTCTTGTTTGGAAAAGAGATGGCATTTATTCAGTTGGTAAAGTAATCCGCCAACACATAATAATGCCCCTCTCGCAGCTCCTGGAAGAAAGCCCAATATCCACATTCTTACTGCTCTGAAAGCTTTTCTGCAGTCACTGGCAGTAGTATCTGGAAGGGGCTTCAAGACACGCATGCCAGCAAGAGGCACATGCCTGGTTTTTGTTTACATGGCTCGGGTTGTATAGAGCAGCTATCACGTAAAGCACTGGTAAAAGGGGCTTTAATTTTGGTGGGGGGATGAAGGGGGGACTGGACTAGATGATCTTTAGAGCTCCCTTCCAACCTTAACCATTCTGTGATTCAGTGAAATTTCATATGGGAAAACAAAGTGATTTACGATGAAATTTTGAAGTGGTTTCGCACAGGGCAAGCAGACAGTTAACGCCAGCGCTTCCCCTTGTTTGACAATACCTAGAGCAAGAGAGTTGGATCCCAATGCAAATAAAGTAACCCACACTTCACGCATCTACCCACACAACTCCACAGACACAGGAAGACGTTATGGAAGGAGAGACACACACACACGTATATACATAATTCCTATTTTTGCATTATCTTTCTCATGAGGAAACCAAAACAAACACTACCTTCAAAATAAAAGCCGTAGTCAAAGCAGTGCTGGTTTTTCAAATAGCATCATGTTTTCTACCTGTACTGTGTACTTCTCTGTACTGTGAGCAAGGGATTTTTTTGCTTTTTACTTGAATATGTCTGCACGCTGAGTGTAAACTGCCATTGAGCTGCCACTGAAATACCTACATCCTCCTTAGGAGGCTGCAGCTAATTCCCACCGCATCCAGACACAGGAATAATGAATATTGTTCCTGACAGGGTTATTACTTTGTACTTAGGATGCTGAAAGATTGAGAAAAATTATTCTAATTTCAATGTTTATTCATCTGGTGTAATATTGCTGTTCGCCTTTCCTTACTTTACTTCCACAAGCAACGCCACGTTCTGCCATTAATCCACTATGACAGGGCTGCTCCAGTGCCCATGTTGATAGCATCTGCACGAAAGGAGGAACACATGAGCAAACCACACGTAAACCATTGCCAGGGCTGAAATTAAGAATGGTCCCCACAGTGAAACTTTAAAGGCCTGGGAAGAGTAGACGTTTTTATAATGTATTGCTGATAAGACAGAAATCCCACAAAAGCTTCTCAGTTCAAGACTATGCTAAGGAATGCAGAAAGTCATAGGACACCCCCTCTTAGCGCATCCATAAAGGATCCAGCTGCTGAGAGCTGAGGCACAAACGTAGGCCTTTTTCTGCCTAAATATTTCTCAGTTTAGGAAAATCTGCCTCCAACTTATCCAGATGCTGCAGACAGCCAGAGCTGGGTGAATAATAGATTTTCAGTGTGATGACAGCTCTAAAAAAAAAAAAAGTAAAAATAAAATAGTTTGTGGGTGAAACACTGCATTTTGTTCAGTCTGAGCATTTTGGCTTTGAGCCTTTTAAAACTCAAAATGAACCTTCATCAAAATGAACCTGAAGGATTTTGAAATAAAGTTGTGGCAAATCGGAAGATGTTGAAAGGAGCGTTTCAGCTGCTTTGAAGTTTGGGCTCTTTTTTTTTTTTTTAGTTTTCTTTTTTCTTTTTCTTTTTTTTTTTGCATATGAACAGTTTGGCTAAACTGACATCTCAGCTTCGCAAAGTGCCATTTTCTTTCCAAGAAAACTTTTGGCCAAGGAAACGACATCTCCCCGCACAGCAAGCAGCTACAAAGGGGAAGCTCTGCAGCTCGCATCCCTGGGGAATGCCTCCAACACCCCCTCGGAAGGAAGGATGAGCTGCGAAACCCCCAAACCATAACTTTGCTAGTGCAGTCGAGGGGAAGCCATGAAGACAGCTTTATGTTTGTGGGAACCTCTGACTACCGTACGCGCTCGCTGAGCCTGGGGCCGCCCGGCCGCCGCGCTGCGCGTTGCAAGGAAAGCCGGGACACGGCTCCCTGGCAGGGAGACCTCCCGGATCCACGTCTCTTGGGGCGATCATCAAACACCAAACCGGACTAGACGTGGCCTGGTTGAGGGGACCCCCATGGGCATAGCTCTGCTCAGTGCACCCCAATACCCTGCTGCTGCTCTTGTGCTTCGCCAGTAGCATCCCCTGCAACATCCCTCCCAAATGCAGCAGTCCCGAAAGCAGCCAGTGACTCTATTTAAAACTGAAGAGGAAAAGTGAAAAGCTTTGAAGTCAGGAGGCATATAATGAATTCAGCAAAACATTGTATTTCAAAGCAGGCTCTATTTGCAAAAGCCATCCACCCAGAGAAAAGCTCTAACATCCCCCTCCGACAGGAGTCTAAGGAGTTGAGGGAAATGGATCCAGCTGAGGATGCTTCACATCATCCATCCCCACAATATCTGAAATGTCACTTAGCAGTGGAGCAGTTTCCAGCCTTATATCAATTACAACATTTCCATTTGGCTCCCTGGAGGTTGCTGACATTTGCAGTGAGTGTCCAGCCCAGCAGCTCCCAGCAATTTCTAATGAGATATGCCAATAAGACATCGCTGTCCCTCCTAATGATGACTGTGAGCTCTCTCCAGCTTTCCCTTGAGCTATGGTCTTACTTCTCCCCATATTGAGGATTATTGGTCCTCCTCTCTCCCCTTGCCAGCACTCAGCTCTAAAGCACGTCCAGAGATGCTCGGTCCAGGTGGATACGGAGCAGTGCAATGGGCAGCCCTTTTGCTGGAGAGGAGCTCGGTCTGTTGGTCACACTAATGGTGCAGGCAGCAAGTCCCCTGTGCAGAGGATCCAGCAACGGAGACGGCGTCTCCCAACACCCGGTTCTGCAGAGCATCCCTTAGCCAAGCCAAGGAGACGTCGGGTAAAACTCAGAATGAGCCTGTTCAAGAATTCTCTCTGATATTGCTTGTCTTTCATACTGCCCGTAAGAGCCATTAAAATTCTGTCTGATAACTAGCTTCCCAAATCACCAGAGTTAGGCAGTACCGCGTCTGTGACAGCCTCGCCAGGATTTCTCCTGGCTTCCAGCAGCCACTTCGATAAGCCTGGAAGCAGCCAGAGAAACACACCTGCCATGTAGACTTTGGAAATGAGCCTCTGCATCACAAGGAAGTGGAGGAGAGCAGAGGTCAGTCCTCTGGGGAAAGGATGGAAAACTTTCCGGGAAAGCTGGCAAAAGCCCATAGCTAGAAGAACCAAATGCAGGTTGTTGCTCAGACACTGGTGTGAGTTAGTGAGAAGAGGGCAGTCATAAATGAGTGGATAACATGACTGCAGAAGGCCTGTTTTATTAGGACCCAAGTCCTTTTTTAACTTTTAGACAGTGTAATTCCTTTCTGGTTGTTTGGGGGTTTGGAGGGGTTACCTCCTTCCTGCTTTCAGCCCAGCTTTCATCTTCAGAGGCAAGGTGCAGCCAGCCAGACTGCAGGGTGCTCCTGTCTATTCAACTACTTCTGGGCTATTCCACCTCTTCTTTTTAAAACAGCAATATTACACATATTATGTCTTACTATTACCAACCACTACTATCTATATGTTGCCTTTTGGAAGTTAGACTGATTTCTTTACCGAAGAGGAGGAGAAGCAAGTCAGTAAAGACAAGCTTAGCACAGGCTCTGCACTGATAAGAAGGTTATTTTGGGCTCTTAGTTCTTCCCTTCTTTGGGAAGGCTGAGCAAGAAAAAGCAGGGCTCCGGTTCACGGCAGGCTAACATTAAAACAGCGTTCCACTTTGCTGATAAAGCAGCATCCCCTTCCTGAGACCATGTGCTCCCAGCACGGATTGGGGTCACATCAGCTGATTCTAATGACAGAATATGAGCTTGCGACGTACAACTTATTGCTGCGGAGATAACATAGCTGAGGGATAATTTAGGAAAGATGTGTGGTCGCGTCTCCTGTGTCGCTCCGAGTGTCTCAAGTTGTAACTTCCCACCGCGGGCTCTTCTAAAATCAATTGCACTCCTGATACAGCTCAGAAATCAAAACACGGTGCAGTCTGGAAGAAATGTCCCGCTTTAGGAAATGGCCTTCTGATAAAGGGGTTTCAGGAGTAAGTTTCTGGCTCCGAGTGCTGTTAGCGGTGCTCTGTCCCCTTTGATTTCCTCGCCATGGCTCTGCGCTTGGTGTTGCTGGGGTCTCTTGCTGACGCATTTGGATGCAGGCAGCACAACCACACGCGAGCAGGAACCAGAGCTCGCCATATTTCTGGCTGTGGAGCTAGAGTAAACATGGACCGCTGCCCAGGCTGCGCTGGCAGTGGCTGGAAAACCAACGCTCTGAGTCTAACAAGCCAGCTGGGAAAAGCAACTCCACTCAAAACACGGTGCTGTGGCCTTTCTGCCATGGTGCGGCTTGCACCGAGGGCTTTGCAGCAGCCCGTTCCTTGCTGCATTCCTTGGCTGGAAACAGCCAAGCGTGAAGTGACTCCAGCCGGGAGCCTGGAGCGAGTGTCAGCCCCAGAGCCTGGGGCCATCCGAACTTCCTACAGCCTCTTCTCGGTCTCGGAGCGAGAAAATAAACCTCTTCTTAGAGCAGCTTTCAAGGACAACAGGCAGAGGAGGAGCTCCCACCCCAGGCATGCTGGAGGAATCAGGTTTTCCCATGCCGTGGGGCAGTCTCCTGATGGGAAGTAGCTGAGAAGCTGTGCCGGGAGCCTCCCCGGCTAAAGCAAAAGCGAGGTGTGGAAAGATGCTGTCACACCCCACGCCGCGTTGCTCCAGGCTCCAAGTGCCCCCTTGCCTCGAAGTGCAGTGTAAGCAGACGAGCGCGGGCTCTCCCAGGCGCCTGCTGCATGCAATGAGCACACTCACTCTGAAAAGCCCACTAATTTTAAGGAGGACTCTGTACTTAAGCTGGAAGAAGTCTGAGCGTGTCAGATGCTGGGGAACCAGCGAAACCAGTTAACAGCAGGCTGTGAAAATATGGAGAAAATTGTTCGACCCTGCTTTTTAAAGGACCTTTGATTAAAATATTGCATGGGTTAGTAACACTTGGCTCAATCTTTCTGCATATGCGCTTGCTTAGCACTAGTTCAGCACTAGTTTTCAACTTGCAGTCAGTCAAACATGTGCTCTTCTGTCCCTGCAATGCCAGCTAAGCAGGACTGGGCCAAGAAAAGATATAGCAAGAACACGATGAGCAAAACACCTATTGAATGCAGGAGATCCTTATTTCAGTTTGGACATAATGTAGTGCCGCAGCCAGGCAATCCTGCTTGATAAAACCAGGTGAAGAAACCAACGGCTCAAAGTTATTTAAGCACCACTGAAGGACCTGAGATGCCCTTCCCATGTCAGCCCATGCGCCAGTAAGGAGGGAAAGTGAGGAAGCGAGGGCTAGAGAAAGCTTAGAGCAAAGGGATAAACCCGCTGAAATAAAGAGGATTGGCACCGTGCCTTGCACACAGGTCCTAGAGGCTGGCAGGCTTCCTTGGAGAGCACGTTTCACAGCCGGAGCACCCCGAGCCAGCCCATGCTGCAATCGCTGCAACCCCGCGGCCGGAGCGGTGGGCCTGGGGCCAGCCCCAGCTCCCCAGCTCGAGGCGCCTGTAGCCCTGCTCACGCTGTGTGTGTTGTTTGGTTACGTAGCTTCGGCAGCGCTAGGGCTGTTTGCTTACCGAGCGCAGCGTGTATCGGCAGCGACACGCA
Organism: Tinamus guttatus; assembly: GCF_000705375.1. The sequence goes on from NW_010586504.1 coordinate 30,254, forward strand.
CACCGCTGCGCTGCTTTCCCGGTTAAAAAGGCATCGTCCTTCCCTTATTTTAATATAAAAGAGCAGTCGCAAACAAACACAGTGGAAATCTGGCCGCGGAAGAGTGTGCATCACAAACATTAGCCCTGGAGCAATGGGATGTTGGGGCCCATTTCTCGCTTTTCCTTCCACCTTGCCTTGCTTTGGTCATGCTAAGCAGCCAGAAGGCTGGTGTAACCGGATCCCTGGGAATTCCCCCGATACATCACGGAGACCCAGCTGCTGCTGCTGCTGCTCTGTAACAACCACGCTCCACTCAAGGGCAGGCAGCGCGGCTGGAGAAACCGGGGATGTGTCTAGTGTGTGCCTTATGTCTATTCCTTTATATCACTATAAGTTCAGCCACGTCTCCTGGGAGCCGCAGGAAAAGTCCAACACTCCTTGCAGGCGACTCCTCGAGGCGACTCTGGTGTCCATCTGCTCTCACCTCATTCTGCACCAGCCCTGCAGAAAGGGCCCACCTGGAAGAACCATCTTGACTTAAAAACAAACAAAAAAAGCCACCCCAACAACAACAACAAAAAGCAAATCGGCCAACAGATTGGGAGTCCCCAGTGCTTGCCTTTCCCCAGGAGCTCAGGGCAGGTTGCCCTTGAAGCCAGCTGTCCCCACGGTCTCAACGACAGTTGTCCCCACATAGACTATTTGGTTAAGACAGGCTGGTGTCCTGGTTCTGTCCTGTCACTGTCTTCCATCTTTACTTCACACGAGGAAGAGACACATTTAATTTCACTTGCCCGGTGATTTTGTGTGGCCAGCTACATGTAATTATCTTAGACATAGGCCTATGAATGATTCATTAAGATCTGTATCAGCTGGTTGTTTAATGTGTCCTGCTAATTAAAATTTTGTGATAGAGAGAGCTGCAGCTTTCTGTAATTATGCCTCTGGACAGTGCAATGCACTTCCAACTAGTATTTGCAAGCCTGTGTGTGTGTTGACATTTAAAGTAGGCTAGAAAAATATAGGTTAGCTGCTGCCTTTTAATTGCTCTTCGTTAGTAAGATTACTGCAGAATTTCACAGTGCGAAACCCTGGACTCTTCTGCATAGTGCACATTACAAGCACCGTTAGCTAATGACGAAATTACATTGCACTTTCCTTTTGTACACAAGAAAACTGTGAAAAACAAAAAAGACTGTCTCACCTAGGAGAAAGGTGGGTATTCGGATATTGCTCATTAAAAAAAAAAAAAGAAGATGGTGAACTAGAGACCTTTGAGGAAACCACCATGTTGTGCTCTACTAAATCATAGTTTGCACTTCTTGCTCAAGCCAGAATCCCTGCTAAAAAGCCCTGTAGGCTTCTCTTGAGTAAGACTAACAGATCTGAGGTCACCATAAGCTGGATCCAGCTTCCATTGGTGCCAACAGGAAGAAGCATAGTGAGTCAGAAAGCACATTAAGCCCTGTTTTACTGGTCAAAAAAAAAAAAAAGAGCCACTTAGAATTTACATCAGAGTAACTAAGTGGGTCTAAGTTGGTTTGTCTCCAGTATTTTCTCTCAAAATATATTTGTCTGCAAAGGGAATATGCCTACATGGGAAACAGGTAGGGACTTCAAAATGTTTCCTTGAGATGGCTAACAGTGTAATGAAGCATCAATAATAGATAATAAATGCTAAGTAAAAGAAGCTTTTCTTAAGCAGCTTATATTAAGAATATAAATCTTCACCCGCCACCAAAAAACTACATTAATTGTAGTTGTGCTAATCTAGTCAGCAGCCTGATACCAGCACTAGGTGAAATATAAGACTTATCACTTTGGTGGCTCTTCCACCGCGAGCTCTGCTTCATTAGTAACGATGGAAGATTCCTGTCCTTGTGTCGACATTTGGTGTCCCCTGGGAAGATGCCCAGCTCACTCCTGTCATCATCGGAGCAAGGTACATTTCACTCATGGGAATGACTCAGGTGTAACTTGTTGGCTCTTGTTAGCCACAGAGTTATTGCCTAAACCCTGAAGTCTGCATCCCGTGGGAGTGAAGCCCTAATCTACTTTAATCTGTGGTTAGTTTCTACAAACACTAATTTTGGAAAGACACAGTGAATCTACAGAACGTTGTCTCCATCAAATGCATCTGAGCCACTGAAGGTGGCCTGGTACAGCCCATACCCCTGTGGCCAGTAGCAGTAACTCACAGCAGTAAGAGACACACCAAGTAAATTACATATCCATCCTAAAGGCTTTCTTCTCCATATCGTCTCTTTCCACATTCTTGTATCCAGCCTCATTCATATAGTGCCATGTCCTCAAAACCTACCGCAGGACAGAGCTACTATGCAATGGGTAGAAAAGTGGTAGAAAAACCACAGCGGTTAGGTTGTTCCAATAGAAGCATAGAATCATAGAATCATAGAATGCTTAGGGTTGGAAGGGACCTCTAGAGATCATCTAGTCCAACCCCCCCTGCATATGCAGGGACACCTAGAGCACGTGGCACAGGACTGCATCCAAGCGGGTTTTGAAGATCTCCAGAGAAGGAGACTCCACAACCTCTCTGGGCAGCCTGTTCCAGTGCTCTGTCATCCTCACTGTTAAGAAATTTTTCCTTAAGTTCCTATGGAATTTTTGGTGTTTCAGTTTCCGGCCATTTCCTCTAGTCCTATCAGTGGCCACCACTGAAAAGAGACCATCACCGTCCTCTGCACTCCCTCCCTTGAGGTATTTATATACACTGATTAGATCCCCTCTCAGCCTTCTCTTCTCCAGGCTGAACAGGCCCAGCTCCCTCAGCCTCTCCTCATAGGGCAGATGTTCCAGGCCCCTGATCATCGTTGTAGCCCTGCGCTGGACTCTCTCCAGCAGCTCCACATCCCTCTTGTACTGTGGAGCCCAGAACTGGACACAATACTCCAGATGCGGCCTCACCAGGGCTGAGTAGAGGAATAACAATGTAAATATCATATCCAAAACCATTGCCCATATAAAACAGGCTGTCTCCCGGACAAAAGAATGAATGATGCCTGGTTTCCTGCCACTTGGGTCTCTGATCATCTTACGGTTGCCCCTGTTTAAGTTTCCAGTTACTCTCATGATATAGTAGATGTGACTACTCCTTACTCATTCTTTTCTCAGCTGCTCTTTGACATGCAGTGAGGTCTGCAGAGTAAAACTCTGACATATCCCATGATAAAAGCCTTCATAACATTGCTCTGTGTGGGTTCCCTGATGATTACTAAAGGGAGCATTTGTAGCATAGCCTTCTCCAGCCCACAGTGATCTACTTTCATTAAACTGATAGGAACTTAATGACATTGGAGACCTTTGCTGTTACTTTATCAAATATGATTCAGTTTGGTCAGTCTCAAATAGGGAGGTGCAGACCAAGCAGGTGTTTAACTCTCAAACCTCCCATGAGAACACACTTCATTCACAGAGCAGGACTGAGCCCTGTGCGTGCCAGCTCCAGTGTGCAATAGTTGTGGCAACACTAGCATGTTATTAGCTGAGACACCTCTTAGACAAGGTCTCTGGGCTAAGAAAAGAGATAGACAAAGGGGAAGATGTACATCCCTTCCTCAGCAAGCACCACCCTTGCTCCTGTCTTCGAGGAATTAAGGTTGTAGCACTAGGAAGAACAGATTTTCCAACTGAATTTAAACTGGAACTTTTCTGCTGTGCTTATTCTCAGTATAAAAGCAGCATATACGTGTCCTAATGGTCTTTTGGCCATGAGAATGCACTTTCCTTTGTGTGCTACCTTCTGTAGAAGCATCTTACAAAGAAGATCTTTTGCACTTTTGTGCTTGTTTGTTCTTTGGCTGCAGCAGCACTTACTGTGAATGGCACAAATACCCATTATAAAGTGTGTTTTGTAGAATAGCAGAAAGACTCTAGAAAAGGAAACACGTTTTCCCATTTGCCCTGCGGTTCTTCCCTGTGGCCTTCTGATGACACCATAGTGACATTCTCCTCTTAAAGCAGGTGACTGCATGCATTGATTTATGGTAGGAAATGAAGTATTACCCTCCTTGAAAAGACAGGAAAATAGAGACAGAGCAGGATTAGAGGTCTTGCCCAAGGGAACAGTGTCAAACCCAGGATGAGGACACAGGAGTTCTAAGAAGCTCTGAGCTCTGGGTTCGCACATGGGCTAGCACAAGGTGGCCCTGATCCTGCTGACGCCCCCAGGCAGCACTTCAAAGTTAATAATAATAATAATAATAATAACGGGTTCCTAATCCCTCTCAGAGACCCAACCCAGCAGGCACCACCTGTCTCACAGGAAGGGTTAGCTGAGAAATTGTAAACAATTGTTGCAGGAGTTGCTATGTCCATTACACAACCATTTTTTATGCTGAATATGCAGAAAAAAAGGCAGATAAAACAAGGCTTTTTTTCTGAGAACACAAGTAACTGAGATTTCAAGTAAAATTAACAAGGTTTCTCATTCTTCATCCCTAAGGATAACCCATCAATATAATTACGCACCACTCGTAACTCTGAATCAACCAGATTTAGCAAAGACAGGAACTCACATTGACACCATGAGGAAATAAAGATGAGCTACTCAAGTGATGACTCTATGAAGCCTCCAGGCCATGCCTACTTTTTCCCCTGAGTAGGTCTCACTTGGTCTCATCACAGACATGCTCCCAGAATAAGCCAGAGGATGCAGGAGAATCAGCAGAAATTATATAAATGAACAATGCTCCATGAGGATGGAAAATGGGAGATCAAAAATAGTCTATTATTCTATTTTTAATTGTTCTATTCAAAATGATGCTACCAGTCTAGAATTCAATTCCAGGCAATACATATCTGAGAGTCGGCACCTAGGAGGGAGTCAGAGCTGCTTCGGTTCCTGGACCCAAGAAGAACTGACCTGAGGACAGCTTGGCTCAGCCAGCAGCAGCTGTAATGCAGAGTATCCTCAGTCTGGTCACTGGGCAGTTTCACTGAAGCTACGTCTCATCATTCTCCTTCCCATCTCCTATCATCCCCTATCTCCAGTTAGAGGACATATGCATTAAATAGGATTCCCTTAGGGACAGTTCAAGTTACACTTAAAGTTAATTATCAAGAAAAGGGAAATGGTTTTATTGATTTCTCTCAGTATCCAGACTTCTTATCATTTGTGGTATTGTCTTATTTCTTTAAATTTCCAGGGGAAAAACAGGCTGTACAACAATAAATCAGAAGGAAAAATGGCCAATCTGGGTCCATCGCTAGAGGAAACGACAACAACAAAGACACACTCTCAGAATGAAGGATTATTGCTAACTTTGTCAACAGATTTAAGAAAATTCAGGGAAACTAGATGCAATAATTTTGTTATCTTTCTGAGACTTATGATCTCAAAATGCTTAGGGCTTTTTTGAGACCCTCTTTCTACCAGTTTCAAATCCCTGTGCTTTCTGCAGCCATTCCTCTAATCAAAAGTTATAATGAATAAAATTAAAATAATCATAAAAGGAGCTCTTGCCTACCTGCTATAAATCACCCCAGTGGCTGTGTGTGCCCAGTGCTCAATTCCTCCTGGTGGGACCCGCTCCTTGCTTTTTGTTTTTTTTGGCCAGACAGGGCACATATCCCAGCGGGGTGCAAGCCAAAGGACTTTTGCAGCCAACTTCAGCAGCAGCAGGACGGCGGCGAGCGGGAGATCAGTGAACGCGGATTCAGAGCGCGCGTCGCAGGGGCCTTTCAAAGAGCCCTTTAGTCCTGGCACAACGGGCGGTGCTGGAGCCGGAGCGCAGTAATGAGCACTTTGTTCACCCGTGTCCCCGGGTCGTGCCCGCCCGCCACGCTCGCACCACCGGGCTACGGCCTCGCGTGGCCTTCCCGGGCAGCCTCTTGTGCGCCAGCTGGCCCACGGGTTGTGAGGAAGGTGTTAAAGTGGATAAGCACTGCCAAGGCTTTGGGAGAAAGGAGGGATGGCGACAGACACTCCGTCTGGGAAAACTTCCCTCAGAGTGAAACAATTTTACTAATGGGATGAGGTATTAACCTGCTAACTCTGTTTACAGACCTAATGTGCTGAAAGGAATACCCTGTTTTAGGAATGATTCAGTTTACTCTTCTCTTGAAGCTCTTGTTTTCATTTTGCCCATATTCTCAGAGGACAACCCTTGCATAGATGTCTAGTCTTGGTAGATTTCTAATCACGGGTGTTGGGAATGGGAGAGTGGTATGCTGCACTAAGGACTATTACTCATTCAACATGAGCTCACCTTTTGCAGAATTGAGAAAGCAAGTAAAGAAGGATGGGCTCTACTTGGTCCACGACAAAACTTACTTATCTGAATCCAGCACCAAGACTCCTATTGACTTGAAACCCCAAGCATGTGCTAGAACAACAGGAAAGCAAGCAAGCAAGAAAGCAAGAGCAATAAAAGAAATCATTAGGACAGTTCATAAAGATCTCTAAATAGTGTGCCTGAAATAAGAGGAGTAATCGACTGTGACATAAATATCTATATCAGATACGCAGACCATTTTCATAAACAGAACAGCAATGGAATGATAAAGGAATGTTCTCATGAACTGTGAGATTTAGAAATTATTTTTATTCCTTCCATACTTGGCCTGACAATGGTCTAGTCACATATGAAAGCAAAGAGGTTGCCCCTTCCATACAGTGCTATCCCTGTCGCAATGTGCGCTTTGACTATACTTCTGAATATTGGAGCAGCCTAAAAATCATTTATTTTCTAGAGAGCACAGAATAGAAAGCTGTAACTGGCTGGACAGCTAATTATCCTCTATCTTCTCCTTTTTCCTGCATCTTATCTTCAAGCAGGAAACTGTCTCTGTTACTAAAGTAGCTTTTTAACGCAGAAAATCCGTATCCTTTCAGGAAAGACAAAGGATTCTTTAGAAACAAAGCAGGACTCAACAAGAGGAAAAGACAAATGTTAGCTCTGATCATAAAACTGCACAAAGTCAAGGAATGTGAATTAATTTTTCAGAAGACAATCTTTGATCAGGGCGCAAGGACTAGACAAACCCCAAGGACTGGCCTGTTCACCACATGAAGAAGTTCCCTCCTATCTTAAATATGGACGGAGATTCAGCAGGGTGCCTGGGAATAAATACTGTTAGGGCTGATCTAGCTTCTTTTCATCCAGGCATGATATCCAGGCACACAATGATTTTTGTTTTTGATCTTGACTTTCAGTAATTACACAAGGAATCTCCCATGGCCAAAAATTCTGAAATCTTATTGACCTTTTGGAGTAAAAGCCAGACTTTAGTGTGTTTGATCTAAATTCAGTTATTTTTTAATTTCCAGGAGTGGCCTTTTACCTTCTTGTAGCTGCTTAGTTTACACAGATTCCTGCACAGCTCCTGAAGATCTCCTGAAGATATGTCAAAGCCGACATAGAGCTCCAAGGTCCATCAGGGGTTAACACATCTAAGCTGTGAAAACATGTTTCTGTAAGCAGTAGAACAGCTATGTAGAAATCATGAAGCTGAAGCAATTTCACATTCAAGGAATGTTTTGTGGTTCTGGATGGAGTCACATCGCTCTCTTAATTTCCATCCTTGGGGTGTCCTGCTGAGAGAGAGGGCAGCATGGGACTGGTACCAGATACACCTCATGGCAAGGTGCTGAGCATGCTGGATCCCAAGGAGTGCTGCAGAGGCTGAGAATGTCCAGCACCACAAAGAATCTGGCCCGTAAAATGCTTTTCACTCTCTTTGGCCAAAATAATTAAGGATGAAAAATTCAGAGGATATCTTGCTTATGTGCTGATATCTGACATGTCCAGACATTTTGTGATAAGCCCTTCTAATGGTCACATAAACTGCTTCTTGTCTGATTTGGCAAGCATCCCCAGCGATCCCTGCTTCTGATCAGAAATGTTTACTTGCTGAACCTTGCTGAATTTCCTCTCCAGTTCAGCAGTCACACAGCAGTGATGAACAGCAGATGAATTGGGTTACTAAACCTTCTCGTTTAGTGGTACGTGGCTCACAGCAGCTTCAGGGCAACAACCTTCTGCCTTCCACCTCTCCAGACCCACCCTTAAACACAGACGAAGGGAGAATTTCTGGAAACATCGAGTGTTACAAAAACAAAGCGGCACCTCCTTCCTTTTTGCTGTTCAATGTGTAGCCTGGCACAGTGCTATTTTGTGCAGCATAGCTATTCCCAAACCAAAGCTATTTTAGGGTATATTTAAAGGGAGGCAGTCTAAAACAGCATTTTGGGGTAAAACACTACATACATGTTGCAATTATCCAAAAACTTTCAGAATCAAAGACGAACTGAGCAGGGTAATGCGTATGCAGAAGAGTCAAACCAACTTGCTTCTGCTCCAAGGTGAGATACAATTCTATGACTCTATAGGCTCAAACAAGACACTTTCATGGGTTTGTTTGTTTGTTTGTTTTACCTCAGGTTAGAAGAGATTGGACTCTGATTGAGTCATTGGGAGTAGGTAAAAGAGCAAGTATTTCACCCAATCTTTTATTCTGTTCTTGGTCACAACTTTAAGATAACAAAAGGAATTAGTTCCTTCATCACAAGAACCATTTAAACGATGTGACAGATGAGTGGAAAGCAGAGAGGAAGAAAAACCCTCTTGCATCTTACTTTGTACAGTTTACTTGCATCTTACTTTGAAACACATTTTGGTGTTCCCTCATTGCTATAACATTTGTATGCCTATCATCTGAAACCTGTGAGGAAATGTTTTTCATGACATTTACTGGAATCTAATTGGTATTAAAGGCGATTTTAGAGAAACTGGCAAACCAGGCACTCCTTCCAGGCTGCCAGGACTAAGTACCTCCTGCTTCTCACCGAGGTGTCCCCAGGGAAACCCCTCCCTGAAATGGCAGCAAAGAGATGCCCACAAGAAAACACATCCTCTGATGGCTCTCCTGACTCCTTGGCCAGCAGCAGGGTGGGAGGAGGAAGAAGGGGGGGACATCAGTAACTGAATTGCAAGAGCACATATCTGTTCTCAGATCCTCTGTTCATTCCGCAGCAGTAGAACTGCCTCACTACACAGTTAGCCTCCTCTGAGACCTCAGTTTCCCCTTAGGACAATGTATAATTTCAGCACCACTTTCTTTGCTGTGGTGTTGCGGATCGGTGGAGTTTCAGGTGTGGGAATACTGCAAACCCTGTCACCAAATGGTGTCCATCATCTTTCTGAATCACTTTGCTGCTGCACTTGGCCACAGGACTAATTCTTCCCAGCCTACAGATTTCTCCAATCATTTTTCCTCCGTTCAGACAGGGAGACACACAGAGGTGAGTGCTTCATTCACAAAGACAAAGCACAAGAAATTATACTTACTTACCTGTTTTCAGGGATTCGTGCATTCATGCTTATTCCCAAGTCTGCCCTGGTGCTTCCAAGGCTGCGAACAGTGTTCAGATCCTGTATGTAATCCTTGTCTCTTCAGCATGTTTCCTGACTAGCATCATGTGGTTTAGGATTTACAGTCCCACAAGGTGCCAAGTCCTTCATGTTTGTACACAGCCTGACTGTCTAGGAGCCATGATTGCAAAGTCTTATAAAAATCTCATCTTAAATCTACCACTTAGTTCATAAATCACAGCCAGGAGGCATGCAGCCATGAAAGCAGATGCCTGAGGGCATCTCCATCCCCTCAGGGTCCTTTGCTGCCAATAAGCCTTAGGGTCCTGACCAGTACGTGCAGGAAATTCAGGGACCCCAGGCCTCCGACTTTGGCATCTCATTCTAGTGAGTGCTTGTTCCTTGACACTCGGCATTTCTTTTTAGGACAATGAGTCTGTGGCACTTTTCCCCTATCACCTTGTTGTGCCGGGATTTTCCATGCTCTAGTCCTCAAGTGGAAGTGCTGATGGAGTTATTTAGAGTCGATGACTGCCCGTTGCCGCCAGTGCCTTCCCAGGGTGGGGTTTTTCAAGGCTGATGTGCCTTGCAGTGTGTAAGAATGAGCTGGTTTCCTGCTGCTGAAAACCTCACAATGTTCACCAGAACAAAAAATGAATTCATGGACTACCACTGACAGTCTCAAAACCCTCCCTGTCTTTCCAATTTAGGAAGCAGAAAACAGAAGGAGGGCTAGGGATTGCACTGCAGTTCTCAGAATATTCCTTTCCCTGCACAGGGTAGGCAGCTTCGTTGTACAAATTGTACCTTGCTGGTTTGAGTTTTAAAACCTTTACTCTTCTAAGCTGAAACCACAATGCAATTTTCCTCATGTATTATATGAGAACAGCTCACAACCAAAGATTAATTCCTACTAGACTCTCCCAATTCTTGCTGAGGGTAGCCAGGCTGCAATGCGTTCATGGAGTGTGCATACTGCAAGTATAAAACAGTGTAAAATTCATGTGAAAGAAAAGTCAGCCTTGTGTTTATATTATAGAGCTATATATATAAGCTAGTATTTCATGTAAGCTGTGATGTTATGAAACCAGGCATATATAGCATTATAAAGACATTTCTCCTTGCCCCTTTCTAAGTAGTCTGACAGAAACAAGAGACTGTCTCTGACAGATGCTGATAAAATGAGCTATCTGGTTACAGAGCTGAAATATTTGGAAAGGGCACCAGCTAAAGCAAAATCTATTGCCTTTGTGAAAAGGGGATTTAATTTCTAAACTATCCACACGTGGCAATGAACAACCTTGTCTCTGCCCTGTGGTGACAGCATGCAGGCACCATGCAATTATGATTAAAGGATTTTATTATTTTTTTCCTATATTTGATTAAGTTGGTATTTAAAGATGCAATTTTCTAGTTGCATTGTCATGCCAGGATAGACGCATGATCGTCTGTGCACTTTCACTGGCGAGTGAGGACTACTCTGCCTGCTTTGAAGTAAGCATGGGCAGCCCAGTTGCAAATTTCCAGGAAAAACAGGAGAAATAATGGCAATGTTCCTAGATTAATATTATTAATTCTTAATTTTCAGTTTAACTGGCAAAGCAGCTTAAACGAGTTCACATGGCCACTAAAGATGCAGGCCAGGAGAGAAGGCCACAGTGAACTGGTGCTGTCAGGAGGAGCAGGTCTCTCTCCATGGCCACGTGAACATTGGCATCCCAGCTGACAAAATCAATCCCATTTGAGCCGTCTCCATCCAGAGATCTTCATGCAAGAGAGAGCTGGTTAACCCAGAACCAATTCCCACTGCCTTTCTCTGCAGGTCTCAAGGACTGCTTTGGTGGGGAGACCTTCTCCATCCAGAGATCTTCATGCGAGAGAGAGCTGGTTAACCCAATTCCCACTGCCTTTCTCTGCAGATCTCAAGGACTGCTTTGGTGGGGAGACCGGAGGCACTGAGAGGACAGTAATATTCTCAGCTTCTTCCTCCTGCACACACCCCTCTTTCCACTCTCCCTGTCCTTGCTTTGATGCAGGTTGTGACAGCCCTGCCTCTCAGGTGACACCAGGCTACTTGTTGGCTTCCCTTCAGCCCTCTCCAGACTGTTTGCATAACACAACTAACATTCATAAGCTCTTTTTCTGCTTTAGGTCTCAGTGCTGGACTTGCTGACACCCAACAAAGTGCAATCAGCCCCTGTTAATGACCTACTTTTACTCTCATATACAAGTGACTCAAGCATCAAGGCTTTTGGCCTGCAGAACCTGGCCCATAATGCTTGTTTATCGTTGGAAAGCTTCAGCACAAATGCTCTGTAAAGAGGACAGGGAGAGCCCATCATCTAAGATGAAGGGATTAGGTTTAGGTTAGAAGTGCCTACAGCCAAAATGCACATCTTCAAGCCTCCTTTGTTCCTGCTAATTAATTTCACAAGCAGGTAAAGCCCCAAAGACACCTCCATTTCAGTCAGCATAACTCCCCAAGCGCCGCCATTTCCACAGCAGGCATCCGTGCAAGGATCTGGCCAAACCAGGGAGGAGTAGTCCAAAGATCACGATCCCGGTGCCTGGCTCCCCCAGAGGCTCTACATGGCCAGCCTGGGCTGGTCACCTCCCAAGAGCCTCGTGGGGCACCTCCTGCCACTGGAGAATGGGGCACTCCCTCAAGAGCAAGGGAAAGTTCCAGGGCAACTGGAGCTCTGGAGCTAAAGGATCAGTGATGAGACCTCTCAGAGCTGTACCACTTGACATGCAAAATTTTAGCATCCCTTGGGCCAGCAAGAAGGGAAGAATGGGCCTCCAGCCCTCATCTCCATGGATACTTGGTAGGAAGTATTTAAGCATTTGCAGAAACAGGGGCAGAAACCAGCAAGTCCGCTTCTTGACACTTGGGTGGACACGCATCTTAGCCAATGGGCTGGGAACTGGTTTCTGTGTCGGTCATGGGGAACATAGCAATATTTGCATGCAGCAAGACAAGGAAGCAGGAGATGCGGATACAGGCAGAGAGTACTCAGGGCAAGCACCTTAATGAAGGGTCATTAAGCAAAAGATGGATCAGTCTCCACAGTGGTATCTGTCTGTCTACATGCGTGCACAATGGGCTGCCAGTCGAACTCTTGCACCAAGATATGGGCTGTAAAGCTGCAGAGGAGCCGTGTCCTTGCTCACCCCTATATTTTCCTCATTACAGACATTTGAATCATTTCACACCAATTATCTGCACAGGCAGGATGGTGGAAGGTTGCTTGAGTTTTGGCGTCATAACAGTGTCATTTGAGTCTTATCTCAGCAATTGGCTCGACCCTGTTATAACCTACTATAATTATAATAATTAAATACAATTCTTAATCATTTAAAATAATTACAACCTAATATTTTTTCAATGTCACCTCAGCCCATTTCATTTTTGATGTATAGAGAGTGTGTGGTATGTGTGCCACACTGTTATCAAGAAAATTTGAGGGTGAAAGATATGATGCAGTTATTAAATTTCTTAAGGGACAAATATACATTTAATTTAAATATAAATTAATTAAATGATATTTTTGCAAATTCTCAAAAAAAATCCTATTTTCTCAGTGAGTAAAAGTTATGAAGTTTGCAGAGGACAAATTGAATTTTTCGTACAAGGTAAAGGTGATGAGTCCCAGCACTACATACAAACTATTTATTTGGTTATAACTATAGCATCAAGACTATGAGCTCAAAAAATGATGGTAGATGTGTGACGGCACAAATAATTCGGATAACTGCTTATTAGTGGAATTTGAGCACACAAGAGTGAGGGAAGCATCCAAAGGAGGAATATGGGAGCATGCAAGCATTGAGCACGTCCAGTTTCAAGGAAAAGGACCAAAGCTGACAGCAAATTGCTCACTGCTCACACATTTGCAGAGACCAGCAGGAAGGAGAGGGGAGATGGGTAGGAGAGGAGGCTGTGACAGCGGGACCGGGAGCTGGAGCTGTCACAGCCTCCTCGCCTCCTTGGGCAGTCAAGGCAGTGGGGGCCTCTTCGGATGTGCCTGTGCAGAACAGCAGCCCATGGAGCCCAGTTCAGGGGAACCATCCGTGTCGCTGCACAGATTGAAAGGGGCAAGGGGAAAGGCCTGTAACACTAACAGAAAATTTCAGCTCAGACCTTTTTTAATTTCTTTTCCTTTTTTTTTTTTTAAGCCACCACATGCCTGGGGGTCTCTATGCAGCTGGTGGCCGTGGGTGAGCTCGGGCCAGGGCTGGCAGCAATCTTCCTGTGGCAGCACGGGGCTCAGCGGCAGCTAATTTGTCCCGCTGGGAGCACCCTGTGATGTGACCAGGCACTTCCAAACCTGCCTCAGGAAGAGCCACATGGGTTCCCTGCTCCGCACGGCTGCCTGCAGCCCAGGCGTATCTGCAGGGCTGCGATTGCAGGGGAAGAGCACACGTACTTATTATTTTTTTAAGAGAATTGTTTTATAGATCCCTTCCCTGGCTTGTCTGCAGTTCTGACTTATTAAGTGGGTTTGCGCTGCTTTTAAATATAAAAATACTTGAGTCACTCATGAAGGTGCCAGGACAGTCACTATAGAGGAACCTCCCTGAAAAACCTAGCTGGAGACATGTGTTTCATATATACACAGAATATTTAGCTTCTCCTTCCTCTGGGCTGTGGAAATGCTTTTGCCTGAGATTTTCCTTGTACTCCTTCACCTTTTGTGTGATGGACTCCTGCTCACAGGCAGTCCCATGCACATGGCTGGGCCACCTGGAGCTCTACTGGGCACCTTGTCACATGGTTGATTATTTTTTCAGCAAGATAACACCAAAGATCTGATGGGAGGGGGGAAAAAGTGACTTCCAGATACAAAACCCCATAGACTTGGTGCTCGTAAGCGTTTTTAACTTTACAGTGTTAATAGATCCACCTTAGTAGTCTCAATCATCCCAGCAAAGGCTACTCGCCCCCCTCCGCCTGCCCTTATTAAGCACCAGCTCCATCTGCACCAGAGACCCTCATGCCCACGAGCTGCTTCCCGGAGCATCTGGCTCCCACGCGCACGTGTCTCACGCAGAGCGGGGCACTTGTCCCCAGTGCTCTGCTCTACATCAGCAGCAGAGAAACCAGCACCTGCAGCGATGGAGAAGGAGCAAAGGCTGTGCTTGCTGCTCCTGGCGAGGCTGCGGGTTCCTGAGTGCTCCAGGGCCGCGCAGGCTGGTGAAGGAGGCGTCTCTGAAAGAGCTGCATGGCAGCAGTCACTCATCAGCAGGATTCCTCTCCTGTTCTCCTGGAGCCTGCCAGCCCATTTTTTAATTTTCCTAATTTAATTGGAAGTCTGCATGCACCCTCCCCAGATATGCTGTACAAATGAATGCTCACCTGTGGAAAATAAAGGGAGAAATGGAGAAACTAATCGCAGCCCCTCATTTCTTACCAAGGCCTTTTACAAACATGTAGACCACTCTCTAAACCCAAGAGTGCACATTTTTGTCTATATTTTTCTCTCCTCCAGCTTCTCACTGAGACCTCAAGTATCTGCCTGCCTAACAGGCACGGAATACCAGGACACACATCTGATCCTCTGGCCTTGTTGTGGTGAGGAGCCTCACCTGAGAGCAGCAATCGAGGAGCTGTGAAAAGGCTTTCAGGGCACCGTCACCCCCAAAGGCTGGATGGCTGCTGGGACCGCAGCGCCAGCCGATTCCGTGCCCGCGCTGGGGAGACCCGGCTTGCTCTCCCTGCCGCTTCCTCCATCCGCTCCTCTTGGGAATCCAGCACAGCCAGCGATATTAATAGAGCAAGTGCTCTGAGGGACAAAGAGGGAGATTTTTGGAGGAGGGGCAAAAAGGAAACACAGTGAATCAAATTTAACAATAGTATAAAAAAAGCCTTTTTTCCTTTAGCTTATCTTACTTCCGAGAAAAATAAAGAAATTAACAAAAGTGTAAGCATCCAGGTGATATAGGATGGTAGGATGTCCAAGAGGCACTTGCAAGCGCATAGATTCTTTTCTTTTTTTTCCTCATAAGAAGCAAAGACAAATTTTAAGCAGCCACATCACATTCAGAAAAGGACAAATGGAACCAAAATCCCAGAGAGCAGCACCTGCACTTGCCAGGCAAAAGACCAGAGACAGTCCTATGAATAGTGTGCATGCTGCATGTGGCCCATTCTGGAAAACCAGTGGGAAAACTTGTTCTTTTGCCAAGGAACAGAGACAGTTACTCTGGAATAAGATCAGGAGTTCCTCCTTTCCAAGGCTACTGCTCTAAAAATGATAAAGGAGATAAAATGGGAGCACAAGTGGGCAAAAAAAAAAAATCTCAAAATTCAGGTTCAGAGACAGAGCACATTTATGTGTGATCATCATTTATTTATTTCATTCTTGCAGGATGGGAAAAGGCTCTCAATCAGAAAGATAACTTGCTTTAAAAACCATAAAGTGTTGATTATTTATTTATTTATTTCAAAGACAGTCTTTAAGGGTTCCTATGTTGCAAAAGAATCTTTGACTTTCTTCTCTTGCTCTCTGTCTTTGCCTTCCACAGCTGGGAGAAAAATCTAAGGATCTTAAATGAGTTTAACTATGAAGGCTAGAAAAAGGCTTTGAAAGAAAGCAGTGAAGGAGCACTCTGTATTTAAACCCCACAGAGAACATTAGAATGAAGGGCAAGTGTAGAACTGAAACTGTAATACATCAAATTTATACGTGTGTGTATATATATATATGTATTTCAATCAGAGGACTCAATGTCTTAGTGCTTTCAATAGGACTTTTGTTGGTGTAAAAATGCAAGAACAGAGCTCCATTTATCACAGTTCTGTGCTTTGTCTACTATCTCCAGTCTCTAAATTCTGCTCCAACCAGGGGTAGGAAACCCCTAGCTGAAAGCAACAATTCAAACCCTGGTGCAGCTCGAACCCCTAAAACCAGCCTGGAGGGAGGCACGTTTGAGGACACGCGGCTCAGCCCCAGGCTGGCATCCCATGTCCTTTGGCACGCGGTGCATTGCCAGGCCGTGAAGGATCCAAACTTTGGCAGTGGGGAAAATCTTCCAGAGGAAGCAAAAGACTGGCCCATAAAGGACAAAGTTGCTTAGTAAATCAAAGGCAGAAGGTGGTGATTCTGGCTACTTTTACTATTGAGGTTTCTGGGATCAATGATGAGGATGCCTGGAAAGAGTCTATTTTAACAACAGTGCTACTTAACAGCCAGAGAGAGGAGGAAATTGTCAAAGCTTCAATCAATGTTAACAACTTCCTCAGTATTATGCACTGGGCTCCAGGGGATAGGGCAATGAATGCGGAATCAGAAAATATAATTTCTGTTTCCATTTCTACTCCTGAATCTCTCCAACCAGGAGCAGACCTTTCACAAGTCTCTGTGCCACAGGTGCCCCGTTTGGGAATAAGAATAAATACAACTTTACGCCGCTGTGAACTGCTGTGAACTTAATTGGTCACCAGCCCCACGTGAATATTAAGCGCTTAATTAAAGTTTCTTTTTCTCTCTCTTTCTGTGAACATAATTTTCATGCTACCTGGGATAACTTCCAGCGAGAGTCGGACAGCTGCTTTCCATTCTCATCCGTGTCCTTTCCCATCACAGCAATACTGTGGAAGTGCTGTTTGCTTTTGATTAAAAGCACTTTTGTTGCCAATTAAAGTGCACAGACCCAGCTTTTATCTTCTGGCCTCATTGCTACAATGCTCTTTTGAGAGGTAGGAGTCCTTGGTTGAGTGATTATAGCAGCAGAGCAGCCTTGCATCTCTGGAGAGAATAATTCCCTGGAATAAAAAGTAAATGATGGAGGGAGACAGAGTGGGTGACTGTGTACATAAACATTAGGCTCATCTTGCTAATGCAAACAGCTCTCCGAGACAGAGAGAGAAATAGCAGAAATATTTAGTTAAACATTTAGCTAAACCAGTTTACATAAGGTGACACACACAGAGGTGTTGTTTGCATGGCTGGTGTTATTGGCGGTGCTGGACTGGTAAGGGAGATTTTCCCAGTGCTTCCCTCCTGCCAAGAGAAGCTTTACTCTAGTGAAATTGTGCAAGGACAACAGATACAGCATTCTCACACAAGAATGTGCATTTTATTCTTCTTTCAAAAGAAGAAAACAGAACAGCTTGTTCTTTTTTTTTAATGAGGTATTACTATAGAAGAAGCTATTCCTGACAGTGGGATACAGCCTTCCAAGTCTCCTACCCTCTACATGGGTTCAGATGTCAGCTTATGTGAGTCAGCATGTTTATACAAAGGGAAAAACAAGCCTCTGGTGTTTTGTGTTGTTGATTTTTGTGCCTTTCTGCTTTTTTCGTGATAGTAAAATGTTAGCGTAGGTTTGTTTGTGGGGTGTTTTTTTTTTCTGTTCTTGTATTAAAAACTCACATTCATAGAAAGACAGCATCTCTGAATATTCAGTTTTGATTTAGCATCCATGGCCATCCAGGGGTTTATCAGGGATGTCATCAGAGACTGAACAGCTCCTGAAAGCTAGGAGATACACTGCTCGAAATGAGGCACCAAAGCAAATGAAGCACAATAAGGTCAGTGGGTAAAAACTAAGGCAAGGTTACAATCAGGTTACATTTATTTATTTATTTATTTATTTATTTATTTTGATGATAGAAATGTTTCCCGTATGTATGCATTTCCATGGCAAACTAAACCCAAGGTCAAGCACTCCCTTCCAGCACTGTGCTGGCGAATGCAAACAAAAACCAGGAATAAGCTAGAGGCTCTGCAGAACACAGTGCAACTTGAGTGCACAGTGCAACTTGAATTTTGCCCTGCTGCTGATATGTAAGCAAAACAAATAGTGAAATTAAAATTAAAATAGTGAAAAAATAAATAGTGAAAATAAATAGTAAATAGTGAAATTAAAGAAAAAAAAAGAAATCAACAGTTTTCATATCTTTAGTTTGTTTTTATAACTTTGGGTTTACTTCCGTAAGGGCATCTTGGTGGTTGTGATGTTTGGCCCAGGCAGACACTTTATCAAGATACTCCAAGGAACGTAGGTCCGATTTCAGAAAAGGACTTGAGCACATGGCGTTTTAGCTGGGCATTTAGTTCCAAGCAGCTGCCTAAGTCACCTATCACCGGCCCAATCCACCTAACGGTGCTGAACAACAGGGCCTGACGCTGCTCCAACACTACCAGCCTCTGACCTCCCAAAACCACAAGACAAGCGCTCAGAAAATGGCATGAGGGGGCCCACGAGGCCAACGTGACACATCTTCCCTTACCTTCTCATGCCTGAGTCTTGGCAGAGTCCCCTTCCAAACCTCTTCTGCTTCACAATTACAGGCAGAATTTGTATTTTCCTCCACTTTCGACAGAAAGGACAGTTGAAATGCCACAAAAATCACGACAGCAGGAGGTACATTTGTAAAAAGAAGAGTGCAAGATCTTGAAAAAACATGTTGAATCTGAGTCCATTGTGAGAACTAACATTTTTTTTTCTGTTCCCACTGAAATTAATTGGAGTGTTGCTACTGTTTCCTATGACAGTAGAACTTTTTCTCTTTTTCTGCCTCTCTTTTTCTGCCTGCTGAGCTCTACTGAAGGTGAGTTTCAAAGGGATGATTTTCAATTTTCATTAAAGGAAAACAATTTAAAAAAAAATTTAAAAAGCAACCAACTAAACTGGCATTCCATTTCTCTCAAAACTAACACATATATCACAGGAAAATTAAAAAGGTGAAGCAGAGAAACTTGCACAGCTTTCCACTCCTGGGAGAACCTGGAAAACCATTTAATGCTATATTCTAAACTACCATTTTTACTAGCATTCACTACCTTAGTAGCGAATGGATTGGATAATTGTATTATTTATTTATTTATTTATTTTTCCCTGCAAAAAGCTTCCATTTCCTTTCTTTGGCCACATGAATGTAAATATAGAAATAGATTATTATGAATTGTTCTGTTTACAATGATTTATTTAACGGCTAACCACAGTGTTTTGGGTTGCTGATATCGAATTTAAATATGTCACACAAATACTGCACTTTATTTTCAATTCATTCCCGGCACATTGCCAATAAGTTGGGCGTGTGAAAATAATGAAGAAAACACAGCCTTACTTATCAATTCTGGCAGGGTTCATGGTCCTTCTCAGCGTGTCCTTAAGTCTTTTTAGTCTCACAACTAAACGGGCAGGACGGGGCTGTGCTAAATGTGACCTGGATTTTGATAGTATTGAGTCTTTGCACAGAAGTTCAGAGAAATCCTTGTAGTGGTCCAGGATGGTGGTGTTCTG